>CM053593.1:344831446-344897181 GCA_028646575.1 Pseudocheirus occidentalis | reverse complement strand
TTCCCTTCCCCCACTGCTTCCTTGCCCTGGGGGCATATTGGCCGAACTGCTTTACCACCCCCAAATTAATTTTCAAAGCTTCACTTTCACTAACCATCTCTGACTGAAGCTCCCCTAAGGCAGGTGCTTTAGATTTTCTTTGAAGTAGAAGCTTGGGAGGCTCACTCCTCCTGGCCGCCCTGGGGCCTAGCCTGGCCATGGCTGCAGTTTTGGGCTGGCCAGGTCTCTGCTTCGCTGCGGTTCGAGCTGCCCCTCTCCCGTCCCTGTTTCTCACACCTTGGCTGATGTGGAGGCTGTAGAACGTGTGCAGACTGGCTGCGGGGCCTGCTCGGCTCAGCTCAGCCCAGCTCCTTCCCACAGTCCCAGGCCTGACCGCGGTCTCGGCTTCAGGCTGTTCCAGTCTCTGCTCCGGCAGCTGCACTGAGCCCCTGCTGCCAAGCTGCCTTCAGCGAGGGATGTGATCTCTGTATTTTTGTGTGAGTCTGAGAGTCCTAGACTTTCCTAGACTTTGTCTGGGCTCATATTTTATGGTTGTTTAGGGTGGTGGTGTGGGAGCTGCAGGACCTTGCTGCTTCAACGCCACCATCTTGGCTCCCAGATTGAGAATCCATAATTCTTAATGGATTTTAAAATTTAAAAATCCATTATACTAGCTTCTTTGATTGTATGAGTGAATCCATCCCATTCACAGTTGTGATCATTAATTATATATTTCTCTCCATCTGTTCTCTTATATTTTCCCCCTCTTTCCTCTCTGTACACCTCTTTATGAAGAAAAAGTGTGGAGAGTAGACTTAGCACCAGTGGTCTGTGGTTAAAGCAATTAGCTTCCACTCTCCTGCCCTTCTTTTCTTCTTCTTTCCCAGACACAAACCACACATTCTTACTCTTTCTTTGCTTTTAATCTTCTCTTCAGGACCCCTCTCTAAGTCTGAAGCTTGTTTTTGCTTATGTCCAATTTCTCCCTGAATCAACACTCTCTCTTGTCCTCCATGTCCTCATCCCTCTTATTTCTCTATTGAGTTGAATATATTTCTAGACCAACCTGTTTTTGTGGGTATTCTATTCTCATTTACCTGGTTCAGATGAAAGTGAGGTGCAAGTGACCTATTTACCTCACCCCTTCCTTCTTGTATGTATTGTCTTTTACTTGCATATCACAGCTATGTGAGATAAATCCTTCCACCTTTTCTTGCCCTTTCTTCTCCAGTATATTACTTTCCCCCTTATCTTTATTCTTCTAAGATTATCAAAGCATAACAAAGCCCACCCTAGATCTTCTGTTTTATCTAACTTCTATGACTCCTCTGACATTAGCATTCTGAGGGTACATGCATCATCTCCCCCTTTTAGAATGCAAACACTCCGTCCTTGTATAGTCCCTTCTAATTGCTCACTCATATTTATATTTTATACTTCTCTTAACTCCTGTGTTTGAATTTCTAAATTTCTAATCAGTTTTGGCTTTTTCATCAAGAAACATTGAAAGTGCTCTATTTCATTAAAGATCCATTTTTCTCCCTATAAGATAAAACTTAGTTTTGCTGGATAAGATATTTTTGATTGTAAGCTTATCTCTTGCTTTTTGGAATATTTTGTTCCAGGATTTCTGTTCCTTTATTATAGTAGTTGGCAAATCCTGAGTGAAGCTGATTATGAATCTTAGGTATTCATGATTTCTGATTGTTTGCAGTATTTTTCTTTGACCTGGAAGCTCTGAATTTTGGCTGACATTCCTGGAAGTTTTCATTTTTTAGGAAATGACCAGTGGATTCTTTCTATTTTTTTATTTAGTCTTTTATTTATTTATTTTTAGTTTTCAACATTCATTTCCACAAGATTTTGAGTTACAAATTTACCAAGCATACTGAATACCCCTTCCCCAATATGCTTTCTCTTATATCTTCCCTCATCCTGCTCCCCAACTTTCTAGTAGGGCAAGATGGATTTCTATGCCCCAGTGCCTGTGTATCTTATTTTCCAGTTGCATGTAAAAAACATGTTTTTTAACATTCGCTTTTAAAACTTTGATTTCCAGATTCTTTCCCTTCTTCCCTCCTCACCCACCCCCACTGGGAAGACAAGCAATTCAACATAGGTTGTACATGTGTAGTTGCGCAGAACGTTTTCATAGTAGAAGACTATAGTTCCCTCCATCTTATCCTGCCCCCCCCACTTATTCTATTTTCTTCTTTGATCCTGTCCCTTTTCAAAAGTGTTTGCTTTTAACTACCCTTTCCCCCAATCTTCCCTCCCTTCTATTATCCCACCTCTTATCCCTTTCCTCCCTACTTTCCTGTAGCATAAGATACCCAATTGAGTATGGGTTATTCCCTCCTTAAGCCAAATTCAATGAGAGTGAGGTTGACCCATTCCCTTTAACCTTCCTGCTCTTCCCCTTCATTGTAACAATTTTCTCTTGTCTCTTTTATATGAGATAATTTACCCTATTCTATATCTCCCTTTCTCCTTCTCCCATTATATTCCTCTCTCACCTCTTAATTTATTTTTTAGATATCTTCCCTTCATATTCAACTGATCCTGTGCCCTCTGTCTATGTATACATGTACACACATATACACACACTCACATATGTATTTATACACATATATACCCTCCTATGCATACATATGTATGTGTATACATATATACATATACATTCCCTTCAACAGTCCTCATACTGAGAAAAATCTCATGAGTTACAATTATAGTTTTTCCATGTAGGAATGTAAATAGTTCAACTTTACTAAGTTCCTTATGATTTCTTTTTCCTGTTTACCTTCTCATGCTTCTTTTGTTTCTTGTATTTGAAAGTTAAAATTTCTGTTCAGCTTTGTTTTTTTTTCCTCAAGAATACTTGAAAGTCCTCAGTTTCATTGAATGACTGTATTTTCCCCTAAAGCATTATACTCAGTTTTCCTGGTGGGTGATACTTGGTTTTAGTGTTAGCTCCTCTGACCTCTAGAATATCATATTAGAAGCCCTTCAGTCCTTTAATGTAGAAGCTGCTAGATTTTGTGTTATCCTGATTGTGTTTCCACAATATTCAAATTGTTTCTTCCTGACAGCTTGTAATATTTTTTCCTTGACCTGGGAACTCTGGAATTTGACTGTAATATTCCTAGGAGTTTTCTTTTTGGGATCTTTTTCAAGAGGTAATCAGTGAATTCTTTCAATTTCTATTTTCCCCTCTGGTTCTAGAATATCAGGGCAATTTTCCTTGAGAATTTATTGAAGGATGATTTCTAGCCTCTTTTTCATATTATGGCTGTCAGGTAGCCCAATAATTTTTAAATGATCTCTCATGGATCTAATTTCCAGGTCAGTGGTTTTTCCAGTGTGATATTTCACATTGCCTTCTATTTTGTCATTTGTTTGTATCTGTTTTATAGTACCTTGATTTCTCATAAAGTCATTAACTTCCATTTTCTCTCATCTAATTTTGAAGGAATTTTTCTCTTCAGTGAGGTTTTGAAATTCCTTTTCCATATGGCCAATTTGGCTTTTTAAAGCATTCGTCACCTCATTGTTTTTTTGGGCCTCTTTTGCCATTTGAGTTAGTCTATTTTTAAGGTATTATTTTCTTCAGTATTTTTGGGGGTCTCCTTTAGCAGGCTATTGACTCTCTTTTCATGGTTTTCTTGCATCATTCTCATTTCTCTTCCCAATTTTTCCTCCACTTCTCTTACTTGATTTTCAAAATCCTTCTTGAGCTCCTCCATGGCCTATTTAGTTCATATTTTTCTTGGAAGCTTTTGATGCAGGAGTTTTGACTTTGTTGTTGTCTTTTGGTTCCAGGTTTTGATCCTTTTTATCCTCAAAAAATGATTCTATGTTCTGATTATACTTCCTCTGCTTGCTCATCTTGCCAGCCAATTACCTGACTTTTGAGCTCTTTGCCACAGTAGAACTCTGATTCCAGAGTGGAGGGAACTGTGTCCCAAATTGCTGAGGTCTTTGCAAATGTTGTCACAGGTCTGAGGAGGGCTCCTTCTCTATGGTCACTGAAAGGTGTGGCACACTGGCATTTCTCACCTCAGGACCACCACCCAAGACTGTGACCCAGATCCAAGCAGGTCAAAGCAAGAGCGATTTCCCTCTGAATGGTCACTTGGTGGCCCTATGATCTGCAGGCCAGGAACTCCAGAGGCAGCCATATAGCTGCAGCTGCAACCACCACACTGCCACCACCTCTAGCTTCAGGGGCAGGGACCAGACCACACTCTTCTGTCACCCAATTCCAACAGAGTTCCCTACTGACATTTGACTTCATCTTTGGCATTTATGGATTGAGAAGTCTGGAAACCACCACAGCTGCTGGTGATTCACTCTCCTGAAGTCTGCTCCATCTGGTTTGTGCTGCTTCCCACCCCTTCCCACCCCTCCCCTCGGCTCTGGACCCATGTGACTCACGTGGGTCTGTGCTTGGCTTCCAACTAGGTGTGATAGACCCTTCCTGTCGACCTGCCAGACTGCCTTCAGCAGATTTGTTTCTCTCTGTCAGTTTGTGGGTTTAGTAGCTCTAAAATTTGTTTAGAGTCATATTTTACAGGTATTAGAGGTGGTTGGAGTGGGACCTCAGACACGTTCCTGCTTTTACCAATTCTTTCTATTTTTACTTTGCTCTCTGATTCCAATATATCCAGGGAATTTTCATTCCTAATGTATGCTTTTTTTGGTCATGGCTTTCAGGTATTCCAATGATTCTTAAATTTTCTCTCCTTGACCTGCTTTCCACAGGTCAGTTATTTTTGAAGCTTACATTTCTCCTCATTTGTTTTGGTCTTTGACTCCATCTCTCAGTTCCTGGCATCTGACTGTCCCGCATGCCTAGAATGCTTTCTCTCTCAACTCCATCTGCCAACCTTGCTGACTTCCTTTAAGTACCAACTAAAGTTCCATGTTTCATAGGAAGTCTTCTCCAAACTTCTTACATCTAGTGGCTTCCCTCTGTTAACCATTTCCTATTTATCCTATACATAGCTTGTTGTGCGCGTTTGGTCGTTTCTTTGCTTTTTGTCTCTTGTTGTTTAATAGAATATGAGCTCCTTAAGGGCAAGGATTGTCTTTTCTCTTTGTATGCCCAGCCCAGCACTTAGCACATAGTAGGCACTTAATAAGTGTGGATTGGTTGATTGTTTTTATAATATTTCTTATTGTTTCATAAAGTCGTGAACTTTTGTTTGGTCTATCCTACTTTTCAGGGATTCTGTTACTTGAATAAGGTTTTGTAACTCCTGTATGAAACTGTTGCTTCTTCCATGTTTCCTCTAGAACTCCCCATTCTTTTCTAGTTCTTTCCTCTAAAACTCATTTCCTTTAAAATATCTTTTAACCTTTTTTGCCTACTTTGTGTTGTCTCACTTCTAGGAATTCTAGTTGAACTTATAGACAGTAACTGTTTTTCTTTAGACTTTTCTTATAAATGTTTTGGAATTACCCATTTGAATTTTTGTCCTTGGCACCACTATCTCCATAATTTATTTATTTCTAATGTCTTTTTATTCATTTGTGTATTGATTTTCAAGTTTTACTTTACAAATTAGGATGTTGCATTAGGGGAAAGATCTATGAACTTCTAGAAGGAATGTTGGGGACTAGTGTGGTTCTGTTACTTCCTTTTCTGTGTCTTGAGTATTGTGCTGTTCAAGGACCTCAGAGATAACTTAGGCCATTGTGTTGCAAGCTTTCAGGGGACCCTAAGCATTCTGATTCAGGGCATGTTCTGATCTCTACCTTTCTGGTCTAACTGTAGCAGCTTCTGGACCCTACTTCAGATCTGTACATGAAAACTATAGTCCTGCCCATAGTTAGAGCACCAATTGACAGTTGCTGGCTCCAGTTCCTGTTTACTATTTGGGAGTCTCTGTAGGTTCAGAACCACAAAACCATAGTCTCACTCCTAGTCCAAAGTTTCTGCTTTTGTTATTCAACTGCAAGCCCCAACTCAGATATTTGGGCTAAGTCTGCATTCCTCCTCTAGGGTTGAGTTACAGGGCCCACTTCTTGTTACAATCCTTCTTCTGTTTACTCTCCCCAAATCTGAGATCCTGTTCTGGGGTCAGAATGACAATGCTCTGGGCCCATGCCTAAAGGGGATGAGCCTTGTCCCTGCTCTGATTATTTACTTGTCTGCTGAATCTGCAATCTTGGTAAGGAAAAAGTGCCCTTGGATTCCTGATCACTGCTCAGTCTGGTGCTCTTCCTCATTCTTTGTTAGAATAATTTGGGAGAGAACTGGGTTGTACTGCTTCTTTCTATTCTACCACCATTGCAACTGATTTTCATGATAAGCTTTCTCGATAGGCTAGGCAAATATTACTATCCTTACTTAAGAAAGACAGATATCTATTCTCTATGCTCATCATCATGTTTACCTATGCCCTGGGATAGCACAGGTGCAGGAGGTCCAGCCTCAGTGTCCAAAAGTTTGGATGGAATAAAAATCAAACAAACAAACAAAAAACCAGACCATGGATTTCACAAGGACAGTCTGTAGTTCTCAAATCTTTGGGCCTCCCATTCTTCCAAGTTCTTCATGTTATCCTTTACTAACTCCTCTACCACTAACCTTTGAACTCACTGATTTAGAATCCAGGTTCACAGCTTGTTGTTAAAAGATTCCTGGATCTGTGCTGGTTCTGGTTTGTGACCCTTCATGCTGATTTCCCTCCACAGGTGTCACTCTCCCTCACTGAATAATTAGGCCTGCCTTTGACCAAGATTTTGAATTAAAACTTCTGTCCTTCTTAATAACTTTCAGTGGCAGGAAGGTCAGGACTCCAAGATCAAAATGAAGTAAGGAAGATTTGAAATGTTTAATTTATTACAGTTGGGGAAAACACATGAAGAAATCCTTGGTTAACAGAGAAAACAGAAAGATCAACAAATCATTTCTTGATGTAAGAGCTGGCATTACTCTAGCAGGGATTATGGGTTCTGCCCCCCAGGTAGGCACACCACTGAATTTCTTATTTTCTGCTAAAGGACTATAAAAGGACTGATAGGCTGGTTGTTGAGAGTATAATCAAACAACAAACAAATTATTCCAGAAGTACTTTGGGGGCATCAGTATGGGTCCTCTATAAATGGGTCCCTGAGCATAAGCAAAGCCTCTCCTCTCAGAAGAAGAGCCCACAGCATCTTCCTGCTCAGCTAAGGTCCTCTAGTCAAAGGGAAGAAGGTAGTCATGGTGAAGATCTGGTGAATGTGATGCTGGAACTCTGCTCAGACTGTCTTTGCCTGGATTTGGATAGCTAGGTGAGGAATTTTTGCATAGAACATCTTGAATCTTTAGATAAGGTGGCCTAGGTGTGAGCAGTTAAGGGGTATCTGGGGGGTGGTTGGGACAGGTTGGGTAATACTGAAGGTAGAGGGATTGGATTAGTTGGGCTGGCATTTGGGAAAAAGATGGGGAAAGCTGGGGACATTTCACACTCTCTCCTTTTCTTCAGCTTAGAGTAGGGCCAGGTAAGTCACATCCAAATACTGAATTGATGCTCTAAACCTTTGTACCCTTAATGCCTGGCACACTGTCTGGCACACTGTCAGTGCTTAATATATGCTTAAACGAATGAGTACTTAAACTTGAACTCTTGGTTCCAGAAGTTCTTGTGGCCTTCAGCATCTGCAAAGTCCTTCCAGGCATTGGTACTTGTGTGTGCCTGAAGGGCTGTGGGAGAACTTTATTCACACTGACCTCCACATTCACATTGCCTTGCTGACTGCTTAGCTTAGACTGCTTAGCTTAGACGGTGACGCAGAGCAAGGCCAAGAGAAAAGGCAACAGAAGAGTCAAATACCCAGGTCAGGAAAGTGAGAATTCAAGGATTTGTGTCCATAAGGAAGAGTTAGGAAAGAGTTTCCAGCAGTGAAGCATGTTTCCATGGTTGCAGTGTCCCTCTCTCCAACACGGATAGCTCAGGTCATATCCCAAGAGACTGGCTGTTTTTCTCAATCTGGCAGTTGAGGGTCAATGCAAAGGACATCCCCAGCACCTAAGAGGACAGGTCAGAGCTGAGGTTTGCCTGGAAAGAATCATCTTTCTTGCACACAGTTTATGATGAATCCAAGGAAATCTATGAAACATACCCCACTCTATCATTTCTACTGTCCTAAGCGGGTCTTTTCTCTCAGCTATGTGTGAGAGGCTTATGGAAAAAGAGAAGAGGGATTCTGTAGGATGGAGCATATTTTATATGCCCAAAGTGGCACGTGGAGTCAGAGGTTCCATAGATGATCCTCAAAGCAAACCCTGAATCTGATCTCTTGTGTGGTGAGCCTTTCCTCACCCTCCCCTCTGACTTCAAGACAAAAAATCAGGTCTCTCTCTGGTGTAACAGGGTTGAAAAGGGAAAGGCTGGTGCCTCATAGGAAAAGAGTGAGCCACTAAAGCATAAACTCACCCTCCAGTGAAGTGAGAAAAACACTGAGGGAGCTGGTTACAATCCTTTTTGCTTTTTTCTCTCCTGAGCGTGAGAATCCCTCTTCTTACGGAGGCAAATCAAGATCCTACCATCACAGATTCAGACCTGGAAAGGCCCTTAGAAATCGCTGGGTCCAAACTTCTTATTTTACAGATGAGGAAACTCAGATTGTGCAACAGAGAGGTTGAGTGACTGGCCCCAAGTTGCACAACTAGTAAATGTCTCCGAGGCGGGAGATTTGACTTGGTCTTCTTGACTCCAAGTCCACTGCCCTATCCACAACACCAGGAGGCCTCTCAAGACTCTGAAGGAGGCCCCTGGATTTGAACCAGGGAACTTTCAATGCCAACAAGCCATATTTTCATAGGGTCAGTTCAGGGGCTTTTGGCTGGACCTCTTATTTGGCTCAGAGCACCTGATGACCATGAAGGACAGGTTACCCAGCCTCTGTTCTGGAAGCATTTGATTTGCCAGAGACCAAGTCAACAACCAGGTTTCTTGGTATCTGGCTGGGGGAAAGGAGGACCTGATACTTGCTCTTATTTTATCTGCTACCTAAACTGGGGAAAATTGGAGTGGGATAAAAGATGCATATCAGAATTATACAACTCTGTTTCATTTAGGCTTGTCCTGGAACTAACTAGAATTCTTACCTGGATGACGCATACACTGATGATAAGGATTCCAATATACAAGAAATTTGAATGGAACCACACTTTTGCTTTCATGTAGCATCCCTAGGAAAAACAAAAAACAAAAATAATGACGGGGATAGGGCTTATGATTTCAGTGACATAGGGAACTCCCATATCAGGAAACTCCTTCCACAAATGCAGGTCAGCACCTTTGTCTACAACTTAAAAGTCCTAGAGAATCACCTAGAGCCTTAGAAAATTGAATGAGTCAGCTGGGTGTGTGTCACACAGCCAGTATGTGCCCGAGTTAAACTTGAACCCAGATTTTCTGGGCTCCAAAATCAGCTTCCTGTTCTCCACACTATGCTTCCTTTCAAAAATAATGATATCCTTCTAGGGTCTAGTTGTTTCAGCTGACTGGAAGAGCCTTCGCATTTGACAAGTATTTTCTTCCCCGTCACCTCCTGCTTCTCCTTGGGCCCCTGATCTTTCCCTTCTCCAGGCTTCATACAGCTGTCAAAGTCATCCTCCTAAAGCACAAGATAGGAGCACAATATTCTCTTGCTCAAGAAGTTGGAAAGGCTCCCCTTTGTTTTGGGGATAAAAGAAAAACTGTTCAACTTTGTGACTTAAAGTTTTGACCTTCCCAGGCTAACTCCAGCCTGTCTCTCAAGGCTTCTTCACCTCACACCCTTTCATGTACCATGTATTCCAGCCAAACTGGCTTCCTTGGTTTTTAATCATTTACCACCACCGTACCTTTGTGTAAGCTGTGCCCCATTTCTGGGATGTCTTCCCTTTTCATCCCTACCTCTTAGAATCCTTGCTTTCCTTCAAGATTCAGCACACGTACCACCTCCTTTCGAGATTCTTTCCTGATTTTCCTTAGTTGTTAGGGCTCTTTTATTTTTACAAATAATCAGGTATATTCTTGTCTGTTTTATCTTTGTTTCTCCAGTGCCTCACACATAGCAGGTTTGCTGTTTCTTATCTTGGACTGAATTGGATAGAGAAACTGAAGCATGGCATGGAAAGTATCTCAGCCTACAGTCTTAAAGACCAGAGAAGACTGGAGATCCTCATGCTGCCTTGGGAATGGTAGGACAATGGGAGGAAGGAAGTTATCCTGAGGAGATGCTCCATTTTGATCTGGGCAGGGGGTGGGTGGAAAATATGTGCCCTCTTGAAGTCCAAGACAACTCTAGTAGAAATGGAGTTTGCCACCCACCTCATAATCACATATTGGAATCTTCAGGAAGGCACAAGCCAAACTAGGATTTCCTTTCACTGAAAGGTGGTTGTGGAGGGGGTCGGGGCAGGGGCTGCTTTGGTCTGTCCCTTGACTCTTACTTCTGAACAGGAGAGGTCATACTATAGGTTCAGAAGTGTTGAGACAAAGCTCCATTCCTCTTCAGACTAATCTTTTCGTTCTAATTTTATTATTTTTGTCATGTCAGTGCATCAAGAATCTGTGATTTTTTTGTACATGGGGTTGGTCTAAATTCATCTCGAACCTATAGTTTTAGAGAACTGCCTAAAGCTCAGAGAGATTAAATTATTTGCCCATGGTCACATGTCAGAGGTGGGATATGAACTCAGGGCTTCCTAATTCCAAATCCAGCATGTTACCTGCTATGCCAAGCAGTCTGTCAATTGTCATCACTAATAACAATGACAACTCTTATTTATAAAGCACCTTCAGGTTTACAAAGCACTTTACTTACCACAATCTTGTGTGGTAGATAGTCAGTCACAAATACTTAAGTACCTAGTGTGTACCTGGCACTTTGCTAGATGTTGGTATGGATAATGCAAGTAAACCAGCTTTTTAAGTGAAGAAACCAAAGCTTAAGGAGATTGGATGACTTCCTTTTAGTGCTTTTGATTAGAATACCAGTAAAGAGCCCTAGCTGTGCACCTCAGGCTTTTCCATCACTCTAGCACCCAAAGTGAGTGGGTCTGTTATTAATCTTCTGTTTCATTTAGCTAACTGATAATACTCTGGGTCTGTCCCTCTCCTATTATGCCCCTTTGCCTAAAGTCTGCTGTGACCTCACAAGACTTCACAGTTTCCAAAGCAATCATTCTTTTCTCAAAAGAAACAAACAGGAGAGTCATCAGCTGGGTTACCTGGGTCTTTGGATCACTGGGGCAAGATTCTGGGGGGTGGCCATTCCAGTCGCTTGTGCCATTTACACCACAGCACTCTAGCTGAAATACAAACCCCAAGAAGATCATTTGTAAGGAGTCAGTGGCTTAAGGAATATGGAATGACTAAACTCCATTCCTTGGAGACAAAGATAAAGCTTTGGAGCTTGCCTCCAGAGAAGCTGACCACTGGCTACCCAGGCTAGCGAAGGGATTCTAGCAGACAGTGGTCATGGTCAGGCTCATGGACTGGGTCATTGGTTTGACTCAAAGGGGATACGGTAGACTTAGTCTGACTTAAACATTGCCCCTGCGTTTGCCTTTGGCTCAGTTGCACCACCATCCTTGACAGCTGCCTGTTGTCCTGATTAACATCAGACAGAGCCGGAGAGTGGGCATTGATCATCACACATGGAATATACATGGGTTTGGCTGGGCAGAATCTTAATGTCGAATTTCTATGTTCCATTTTCAGGCAAACACAGGCCAAATATAGAACTAATCATAGAATTAATAATAATAACAATAACAGCTGACGTTCCCATAATCCTTTAAAGTTCACAAAATATTTTATATGGATATTATCTCCCATAACCATCACAACAGTCCTGAGGTGGGTACTGCAGATATTATCTCCATTTTACAGATAAAAATTTGAAACTCAAAGAGGGTAAATCTCAGAATGACTGGCTCGCCCATAGTCACGTAGCTGATCTTTGTCAAGGGTAGGATTTAAACCCGGATCTTCATGCCTCCAAGTCCATTATTCTCTGTACCATGCCATGTGACCATATACAAAGAGAAGTATTTTAATCTCCTACATCCAGGGAGCAAGCCTCATGCCATTCTGAGAGTTGGGACGGGCAGAAGGTGGAGAGAACTAAATACCAGTGAGGCTTTTTTCCCAAGTCTTCAATGTATAAACCCGCAGAGTGCTTCCACCCATAGTCTCCTGCCTTGGGCCCCACTGCTCAAGTAGACCTGCCTGGAGATGATGCAGACTTGACTTACATACTTCTGGATTCCATCCCACGCCATCTTGGTGTTGTTGTCAGACCTGTAGCGCTGGATACTCTGGCTCAGGTCATCAGCCACATAATCATCTATCTAAGTGATCCAGAAAGGAAGGTATCAGGAAGCAAACATTAGGTCATCGAAGGAATTTTTTAGGGGACAAAGTTGGAGCCTAGTATAGGCAAATGGTTTCTTTCTGTTTTATTTCTACTTCCCCTGTAATCTTTCTTCCCAGAGCCAGAGAGAATACAAAAGATAAGAGAGGAGTAGAATGTATGTCTTGAGTATATTTGATTTACTGGCAGTTAGTTAAGAGGTTTTAGTTTATTTTTATTTTTATTTTTATTCTTTGCTTTTTTTGGGGGGGGGAGGCAATTGGGGTTGTGACTTGCCCAAGGTCACATGGCTAGTTTTTGTGTTAAGTATCTGAGGCTAGATTTGAATTCAGGTCTTCTTGACTCCAGGGCTGGTGCTCTATTTACTAGTCTCCTAGTCACCTAGCCTTCCTAAAGTTTTTGTTTAAAAACATTTTAAAATCTTTTAAAACTAAATCTAAATTTTTAAAAAAGTGACCAAAATATTAAAGCAATTTAGGCATTGAGATACTGGTGTTTGTGTTATATCATTTTATTTCCAGGAAAAACTATTAATCCTGTTACACAAATTTATGTAGCTGCATTAGCATTGACAATTGAGACTGTTTTCATCAGATTATGGATGATGTTTGCTCCTGTGTGCTCAGAAGTATGACTGATATCAGGCAGCTTATGGAAATCCAGGACCTATATGTAAATCTGACCCACAAACCTCTGCATGACTATTTCTTCCACACATACACACACACAAATCAAGATTTTTCCTTCTTACAAAGGATACAGGGGATAACATATCCCATTACATACCTTCTGTTCATACACAAAGAGCAGGATGGCCACGGTTACTTCAATCAAAAGGATGAACAGGAGCAGGACAAAGAACTACCAGGAAAGAGAGAACCAGATCACCTACTGGGACAGTGATGGGACCAGCACTAGTGGGACCATGTTGTTCTTAGTGGTGGTTTGGGCAAGAGGATGCCAGACATCCCTTCCAACTCTGAGAGTCTACAATTTTAAGATCCAGTCATTTCATGAACTATCTTTCCCTATGTCCATTTATTTAACCCTTTGATTCACTGTCCCACCAATCACTTAAGTATTTTTGTGCACAGTTTTGTTCATCATTTGTTCTTTTATTTAGATATTTCTTCCTGTTTGTCCCATATTCCATCTTGAAGGCAAGAATCTTAGGGTGTTTATACAGGGAGTATTTAATTAACAAATGCTGACTGGATGGATGTGGTTGATTTGTATTTTTTTATAAATAGGGAAGTATTGTATCTCTCATATGGGCTGGTGTATGTGTGTATGCATGTGTGTGTGTGTGTGTGTGTGTGTGTGTGTGTGATAGAGACAGAGAAAACAGGGAAAGAGAGGGAGGCAAGGAGAAAGAGAGAGAGAGAGAGAGAGAGAGAGAGAGAGAGAGAGAGAGAGAGAGAGAGAGAGAGAGAGAGAGAGAGAGAATGAAATTTATTGGATTGGGAGCTCTGGAGGACATAAATTTCTACCTTCTCTCCCATGGCTCTAGTCAAAGACTTTACAAGGGGTAGAATGACTGGTTAAATAACAGATCTCAGAGTTAAGCACAGGGATAATTAGGCAATTTTAGTCAGTTGGTTCACACCATGATTTGAGTGGCCCCTGTGCACAGTGCCTCATGTGGGCATATAGAGAAAGAACCACAGTCTGTTCTTAGAGAGCACCTAGTCATATCTGTTGAGTCAAGAAGCTGACCATTACCAGGAATTATTTTATTAAATCTTTCTGGTTAGCATTGGAACCATATATTCAGTCAGTCCAAAAGCCTTTATTAAGTACCTACTTACTATGTGCCAGGTGCTAGGGGCACAACAAAAATGCAACAATTATATGGGACTGATTGCCCATAGTAAAGGGCAAATATTAAGACATATGGGACAGAAAATTTTCCCCTACCAAAAGACTAGAACCACAGTGTCAGGTTCTCTACTACAAGTACTGATCTTGAACCAACTTCCTGAATAAGGCAAGGAAAGTCTCCATATGATTTATTGTTGTTCAGCTGTTTCAGTCATGTCTTACTCTTTGTGACCCTATTTGGGGTTTTCTTGGCTCAGATACTGGAGTTTGCTGTTTTCTTCTCTAGCTCATTTTACAGATGACATACTTAGGCAAACAAGGTTGAGTGACTTGCCCAGGGTCACACAGTAAGTGTCTGAGGCTGGATTTAAACTCAGGAAGATGAGTTGTACTTACTGCAGGCCAGGAGCTCTATCCATTGTGCCACCTAGCTGCCCATATGAAACTAGATTAAAAAGACAAAGTTTATTGAACCCTAAAAAGCATCCCTATTATTCCACATGGCATCAGTCCCCCATGACTGACACTCACCGACATGAGAAGGCATTTGTTTTCCTTAATTGAGCCCATGCACCCCAGGAAGGCAACCACCATGATGATAGTTCCCACAATGATGACGACATTGCCCACGGTGAGGGAGGGAAGACTGTAGAACAGGGCTCCAAAACTATTTTTGATTAAGAAGTAGATCCCAAAGCCCAAAATGGTGCAGCCACAGACCTGAAACAAACAAGAATATCCTTGAAGACAAGGGGATGGCCACCAGTGTTCTTCTTAGGCTCTTTCTTGACTGGAGGCCAGATCTACCCTTGTGCCCCCAAGGTGTTCTTGTCACCACGAATCTGGTTAGTTACTCCACATGCTAGAAGGGATGGAGCATCAGAGAGAAAGGAAGATTGAGAAAAACTGTCATTTCTAAGGGGGAAGTTCTCACCCGACATCTATCCAAAATATCCTAGAGAGCAGGGCAGACTTGATCCCCATAAAAACACACTCATTCCCAAATACTGGCTATCCTAGGGCCCCAAGTTCATCCTCCCCAAAGTATCCCCTATGATGAGTCTTCCTTTAGATACCTTGATTTGGGACAAGCAATGGTAGAAAACTTCCCACCTAGCTCTTCCTACTATGCAGACACTTCAAGAACTCAAGGTACCAAGTAGTATCCAATGTATAAACTATGTTCAAGTCTCTTTGGCTTTGATCACTGAGTCTGACACTGTGAAACCTTCCAGGACTAGATGACCTACTTTTTCTATAATTCAGTCATTCATTCAAAGGATCCAGAATGGTTCCTACATAGAATTTCATTTCTGAGTCTGTGGCTCCCAAACCATGTCCCATAGAAGAAATAGAGTATGAGAAGCCAAGAAAAATGGGATTAATTTTCCAGGACTTTTGAGATCATGGGGCTGATCCAGTTATTAACATTTTTAATGATTTGGGGGCTATATTTTCTCTCTGTCTCTGTCTCTGTCTCTCTCTTTGTCTTTCTCTCCTCTCCCCTACCCCCCATCTGTCTGTCTCTTCCTGGATTACTAGTATTCTGGGTGGGGTAGTTAGAGTTAATTTTTCAGGATGGTGAAAGAGAAGCAAAGCAAAGAGGCACTACTCAAAAGGAAGCCAAGCCAACTAATAATGCTTACCCAGAACAGCAGGTTGAAGAAAAATACCACATATTTCAGTACTTTCAAGCTACTCATGCCCATACTGGGGCAATATTGCCCTAGAGAAGAGAAATTAGGAGAAAGAATCAACCAACCAATCAATCAGTCAATCAACAAACATTTATTAAAGGCTTACTGTGTGCCAGGCATTGTGCCGAACATATAGCCAAACCAAAAAAAAAAAAAAAGGCAGTCCTTGCCTTCAAGAAGCTTACATTCTAAGAGGGGTGGGTTGGGGAGACAACACATAGAAGGGAGAAAGGTGTACCTGTGGGGCATAATGATGAAGTACACAGAATGAAGGATGGTTGGTCTGGGTCTTTCCTCTAAATGGAGATTCTAGGGGACCTCATCAATGGGAGAAATATGCTTCAATGATGGAGAAACAAGGAAGCTGAGGCATGGTGGCCAAGTTTAGAGAACAAAGAAACCTGATATCCATAGAATGGTTTTATGTACTTCGGGATATTCAATTTCCTAATACAGAGACCATAAATCTTCCTTGGACTTGAGTTGTTATCCTAGCTGCTAAGTATCCCCTAACATCCAGGTTCTCCTAGCCTCTGTAATCAAGGACATATCACAATGCTTTGAGAATCAGAGGGTTGCAAAAAAAAATCGCAGAGGTTATTTAGTTTAACTCTTACCCTAAAGCATTAATTCCTCATGTAATATTCTTAACTTTAGTGGCAAGGGATTCACTACCTTCCAAGTCAGTCTTTTCTATCTTTGGACAGCTCTAATTATTATCATAGGAAACTCTTTATATAGTCAGTCTGACTTTTTTTTTAAAGACTGGGTCTTCCTATCTCACCCAGGTTAGATATACAGGAGCTACACAAGGTCTCGATTCCACTGCTTCTCAACTTGTAAGCTTTGACCTGTTCCATTTATAACCTAGAAAGAGTGACCCTCTGTAGATAATATGGTGGTACCTTGATCATCTTGCTGAACTCCGTGTGACCAGCATAGCTCAATGCAGCTCAAGAGAGGTTGGCCAATGTCAGCCTCTCTGGTAGTTGGGTTTAAGGGGGACTCTCACCATGCTCAGCTAAACCAACTCTAGCTTTTTCCTGTGTTCTGCCACCTTATCTAAAGCAGAACAATTCTAATCCCTTTTCCATATGAAAATCCTTCATATATTTAAAGATAGATATCACCTTCTACCCTCTCCTCACCAAGTCTTCTTTTCTTCTAGGCTGTATACCGATATATCCTTTAATTAGGAATGCATCAATAAGAATTACTCTCAAAACTTAACCAGATAAAACCAGGCCTCTAAATTTAGCTGCTTGGAAACTACTTTCTTCATTTCAAGAAATATCAATTGACCCTAATTTATGCTCAACCCATTGAATCAGAGCTTTTGCTATAGGGCTACAAATGGGGGTGTTCCCATACTCACATGGGGAGTGGGGTGGAGAAATGGAGAAATGGAGAGGGTAGATAAGGCTGGGAAGAAAGTGGTAAGTTCCGCCACCTGGTTCTTTAAAAGTCCTTAGATCAGTGGTTCTCAACCTTCCTAGTGCTGTGACCCCTTTAATACTCGTATGTGGGCATATCTGCATGTGGGTGGACCCACCTGAAGTTGGATAGAGGAGCAGTGTCTCGTTTCCTAAGACCATCGGAAATATATTTTCTGATGGTCTTAGGCGACCCCTGTGACCCCTGTGAAAGGGTCGTTCAACCTCCAAAGGGGTCACAACCCACAGGTTGAGAACCGCTGCCTTAGATGCATATACAAAAAACCAGTCAACAAACTCTGATTCCTTTCCTTCACATCAAAGTGGATAAGATTGTCTCTGCCCTCCCACTTTTCAGCTATCCTTATCCTCCCTATTCTGTTTTGCTAACATGGCACTATGAGCCTACCACTCTACTGTCATACCCAGGCTTGCACAGTCCCCTGGGACTCCATGCTCCAAAACAGCAGTTTCATTTTCTCCAAGGACTAATATGGATCCATAGATGCTATCAGAAGACAGGCCATCCAAGAAGGGTCAGAGGAAGAAGTGATAAGTAGTGGTAGATGGGTATTTCTTTCTGAGTTGTGCCAAGCAGCCTTTTGTTGATGTGGTATCAGCAATAGGGACACTGGCTATCTGCCTAGGGCATACGTACTCATGATAGCGTGAAAGACACCCATCCATCATAGGACAGAGAGCCTCCAAAGACTTGTCAAACCTGAAACCACAAGCCATGTCTGGTGATTCACACAGGAATTAATGAAATTATGGGAAAGAACTTAGAAAGCATTTCTAGAGATTATGAGGTAGCAGCTGTCAAAGAAAGAAGTGTGGAAATAGAAATTCCCAGTAATTTGCAGAAGAAAAATTTAAGAAAGAAGCTATTGGGATAGGCTAGGAACCCCTTCAGTCTACAGGGGGCTACCCTAATATTGACCCTACCCTAATATTAATATTAATATTAGGGTAGGGTTACTATCTAAAGCCTTGATTATAGGCACAGAATTTGAAATCAGAAGACTGAGTCTGAATGCCAGCTCTGGTGTTTACTATCTGTGTGACCTTAGATGAGACATCTAATTTCTCTGGTCTTCAGTTTCCTCATGACTAAAATGAGGGCATTGACCTAAAAGATTCCCAAATGTCTTTTCCTGTTTTATATGCTCTGATACTATGATTATGATCCCAGAAATCAGCAGTAAACACTAATTGTCCTACTCTGTACTGGTTAGAGGAAGCTCTTATTTGAAGGCAGGCTTCACAAAAGAGAAGCCTGGAGTATATAACAGAAATGAAGTATGTCACGTCTGGACAGGAACAGAACAATTTGACCACATTATGAGACAATTGCTTTTGGCTGGACTGAGACAAAGAAAGGGACAGACTGGCAAGGTACCTCCATATATTTGTGGGAGACATCTATCAGAATATATCTCCACTGGCACCAAAGAAGCAGAGTTGACTTAGTGTTGACTGAATAGTCAGTAAAGCTGTACTAATTTCTCAGATCATGAAGTGTCCATGGTGCTCAAAATTTCCTAGATGGTAAAAGTTGCTAAAAGTAAGTGAAGCCAGGAATACATGGTCTCGAATTTATATACACACATGCACAAAAAGCAAGGTGCATTAAAAATTTTAATGTAAGTAGATTGGTTCAACTTTGTAGGTATCACTGAAACTTGGTGAGATGGAACTTATTATTTGAATGTGGCTCTGGAAAAATACACACTATTCAGAAGGAGCAGAATATCTTAAAGGGAAGAGGAGGTAAAGAAGGGATGCATATTAAAGAAAACATACTTATGGAGAAGCAGAGCCAAGATGGCAGAGAAAAGGCAGGGACTCACCTGAGCTCTCCCATATTTTCCTTCCAAACAATTTTAAATATAATCTCAAAACAAATTCTGGAGTATCAGAACCCACAAAAGGCTGTGGAGAAACAATTTTCTAGACCAGGACAACTTAGGAGATAAGCAGGAAAGGTCTATTTCACTGAGGTGAATGTGGAGTGCACATTAGTCCAGCACAGGCTAAGCCAGCTCAGACTGGGTGCCAAACTAGCAGTAAGCTTTAGGGGGAAAATGAATCAGTGGCAGCAGTGGCATCTTCCAAATCTCTCAGCCCACAGATGATATGGAGGTTGGACAAGTGGTCAACAGGAGATTAGAAGCACCCCTTTGCTGGCACCGGGGGCATTGCCTGTACTGGATCTGGGTCACAGTCTTGGATCTCAGTCTCAGGGCAAGGAGGAGCACTAGCACACCAGAATAGTGAAGCAGGGATTCTGGTTATAATTGCAGGGCAGAAAAGAGTGTATGGTCTCTCACAGACCAGAGTACAGGCCAGGAAAGGAGTAAACCTACCTTTCCCTAGATCATACAACCATGAAGAACTGAAAACTTACAGGTCTTGGGGAAGATGGAGAATTATTTATGGAAACAACTGTACAAAAACCCTGAACCTTAGGATAGTACCCCCTCCACCCTGGAAGAAGAGCCCCCACTTTAGCATAAAATTAAAAGTCAAGAAATAGACTGGAAAAAATGAGCAAACAACAGAAAAATATCCTGACTATACAAAGTGTCTATGCTGACAGGGAGGATCAAAATACAAAGTCAGAAGCGGACAATAAAATTAAAACTGCTACATTCAAAGCCTCAAAGAAAAATATGAATTGGTCTTAGGCTATAGAAGAGCTCACAAAGGATTTTAAAAATCAAGTAAGAGAGGTAGAGGAAAAATCAGGCAAATAAGTTAGAGTGACTGAAGAAAATCAAGAAAAAAATAGTCAACATCTTGGTAAAGAATGCACAAAAATACTGAAGAAAATAACACCTTACAAAACAGACTAGGCAAAATGTAAAAGAAGCACAAAAATCCAATGAAGAGAAGAATGCCTTGAAAAGCAGAATTGACCAAATGGAAAAAGAGGTAAAAAAAAAAATTCATTGAAGAAAAGAACTTCAAAAGTAGAATTTGGCAAATAGAAAAGGAGGCACAAAAGATCACTGAAGAAAAGAATTCGTTAAAAATTAGAATTGGGCAAATGAAAGCTAATGACTTCATGAGACATCAAGAAACAAGAAATTATACGTAAGATCTAGAAACCAAGAGGAGGAAGCAAGATGGAGAGAATTTAAACTCGATGGAAAGAGAAACAAACAAAATTATGTCCTGTGCCCACTCAGAGGGAAGAGATGTTTTAGTAAGAGACCACAAACTTGCTACAGAAGTATGGCCCACTATAATTTTTTGGACACCTTCTGGAACTCTATGCCAAATGCAATTGACAAATTTTTGATTGACTTTAATAATTTAATTCTTTCAAAAGTAGATACATTGAAGAAGAAAAAGCTATTCTGGGGCTAATTCTTTTTTATGGTTTTTTTCAGAATTTATGTATTTTTTTGTTTTCAATATTCATTTCCACAAGATTTTGAGTTCCAAATTTTCTCCCCATCTCTTCTCTATCCCCCACCCAAGATGGCAAGCATACTGATTACCCCTTCCCCCAGTGTTCCCTCTCTTCTATTTTCCCCTACCCTCCTTCCCCCTTAGTAGGGCAAAATTGATTTCTATACCACATTGCCTGTATATCTTATTTCCAGGTTGCATGTAAAAACAATTTTTTAACATTTGTTTTTAAAACTTTGAGTTCCAGATTCTCTTCCTTCTTCCCTCCTCACCCACCCCCATTGAGAAGACAAGCAATTCAATATAGGTTATACATTCTGGAACTAATTCTGACCAACAAAGAGGAACTGGTTATCAAAGTAGAAATGATGGCAACTTTGTGGGAAATTGATAGCTCCATCTTAGAATTCATGATGGGAAAAGGAAACCTGGGCAGAGGTTGGTAATAAATTTCAAAAAGTTCAGGTAGAAGATTGTGGCAGCCCCAGAGGGATGAGAAGCTCAAATGTGAAATTCCGGGCCTACCAATAGAAATAATACCAGTCCTTTGTGCTATTTTAACATTTTTTCAATGACTTACTTGGATAAAGGCATAAATGATATGCTCATTAAGTTTTCAGGAGACACAAATCTGGGATAGGTGGTAAACATATAGGATGATAGGATCCAAAAGGATTAACAGACTAGGACAGTGGAACAAATTAAATGTTAAGATAAAATTTAATGTGGCTAGATGTAAAGTTTTATACTTGTATTCAAAAAAATCAACTTCACAAATACAAAATGGGAGAGGGGTGTTAAGACTTCAGTTCATCTGAAATAGAGCTGGGGTTTTCAGTAAGCTGAATGTTCTAAATGAATTAACAGTATGATAATCAGTGACCAAGAAAGCTAATTTGATCCTAGCTTTGTTGAAGACATAGCATCCACAAATAAGAAATGATGGTCACTGAGTCAATCAAATTGATAAACAAGCAGTGGTTAAATGTTGCTATGTGCCAGGCACAGTGCTAGGTTCTCAGAATATAAAGAAAAGCAAAATCACAGCCCCCTCTCTTGAGAAGTTCACATTCTAATGTGGAATAGACAACATGCAGATAATTGTGTCTGTACAAGGCGTCTACAGCACTGGCTGCACTTTCACTCATTTCCCCTGAATCACTGGTCGTAGCAGAGGAGTTGGAACGCTCCTTGCTCTCCATGACTGATTCTAGGCTTTCCCTCCACGTCCTTGTCAAGTAACTTCTCCTTACCTGAAGTTCACTCTATCCATACTGGAGGAGAACATGAGACTGGAGACCTTGCACAGCCCTCCCTCACTCAAATCAGTCAGTTGCAAGTCATGTCATCATCTCCCTGATGTCATGGTTCTCTTCAAGAACGAAGGACAAACCACACACAACCACAACAATTTACCACCTAATCAAAATTCTGTGAGCTATTGTTTACTGACTTCCAACACATTCTCCTTCTTTCCACCCTGAGTTCTGTGCCTGGCTCACAGTTTGTCTCTTTTTCTCCTCCTGCTAGGGGTATGCTAGAGGTCTTGAAAATATATATCAGTACTCCCTTGGCACCCTTCTCTCACAGTTCCTCGATTTACTCATTTTATATGGTCTCCTCCTTAACCCCACCTCAGCTACACACAAAGATGGTCATACTCTTGATCTTGCCATCACCTGCAAATGTACCATTTTCATGTTCATACATTCTCAAATTCACATATCCAATTCATTTGTCATTCCATTAAAACCCCAAACCCTGTTCTTTGTCCAGTCCCTTTATTTCCTCACTTCTTTCCCAGACCCTTGCACTGGCTGCAGTCTCTTCCCTGCTCAATCTTGATCCCTTGGTGAACCAGTTCAATTTTACACCATCCTCTTGAACCCCTTTCCTCTTTATTGTATCAGTGATCAAGCCTCAGCCTTGGATAGCTCCCACCACCCACTGGTTTTTTTCCTCCTATATGTGCCACTGAACGAAGCTGGGTAAAATCATGAAATCATGCTGGCTGAATATACTAGAGATTCATGTTTCAGAATTTCAATGGGACCTCCACTATGGCAAGGCCATTCTTGTACACCTGCCTAGTGAATTCACTATCCCACTCTTTCCAGCAACCCTTCTAAATCTTTTCAGCTCCCCCTAAGTTTTCCATAGCTCTCCTTTCCTGCACCCTCTCAGCTGAGAACCTTCATGGAAAAAGTAAGATTTTTCATCAAGAGTTCTTAGTCAAAACTCTCCCATCTCTCCTCCTCTTCCCCTTGTATCACCCAGAGGCCTTCTCCCACTGCAGACAGAAATTAAGCCATCACCTTACAAAGGGAAGCCTCTCTACATACACAAGTGACCCCACTCCAGCTCATCTTCTCTAGCAGATTGCTGCTTCCATTACGCCAGTCTCTCACTTATCTTCATTCTCTTGTCTGCTGACTACTTCCCTACAAAATATCTGTATGCTTCATCCTCAGAATCCTCAGAAAACCCTGCTAGCTAACAACAACGACTCATGATGATGATGATTGCTAGCGTTAATACAGTACTTGTTATATGCCAGGTACTGTGCTAAGTGCTGATCCTCAAAACTCCTAGGAGGTAGGTGCTATCATTATCTTCATTTGATAGTTGAGGGAACTGAGGCAAAGGTTAAATGACTTGCCCAAGGTCATCCAGTTGGTAAGCCTATGAGGCAGGATTTGAACCCAGGTCTTCCTGACTCCAGGCTCAGTGCTCTATCCACTGTTCTAATCTCTTCTTTTTGTGACTAAACTTGAGAACATTGCCTGTAATGAATACCTCCACTTCCTTTCCTTTCACTCTCTTCCTCGTTTGCTATATAGTCTGGTGTCTGAGCTCATTCAACTGAAACTGCTCTCTTCACAGTCACCAATGATTTCTTAACTGCCAAATCTCATGACCTTTTTTCAGTCTTCATCCTTCCTGGCCTCTCTGCCCCTTCTGGTGCTGCCCTTCCCCACCTTCTTCTTGTTACTCCCTTCTCTCTATCTTGTCATGACTCCGCTTTGCCTTGGTTCTCCTCTACCTGTCCTCCTCAGTCTCTTTGGCTGATTTTATTACCTCCATCACACCTGTTGTACATGCCCCTTCTCTCCTCTGCCACTGCCGCCACCCCCGTGGAGTAACCTGTTACCTCACACCTGGACTACTGAGGTAGGCTGCAGGTAGACTCCCTGTTTCAAGCCTCTCTCCCTTCTAGTTCATTCTCCACTCAGCTGTCAAGGTCAAAGCGGTCTTCTTAATCTGACCCTGCCATTGTTCTTCTATTCAGTAAACTCCAGTAGCCCCTTCCTCCTCCAGGATCAAATATAACATCTAATGGCATTCAGAACCTTCACTACTTGAACCTCTCCTAAATTTCTAGCTGTTTTATACCATACTGTCCTCTGTGTAACAGTGACAATGATCCTTGTTGTTTCTTGAATAAGATACTCCATCTCCTGACATGTCCTGAGGACATTTTTAAAATTTCTTTGTTTTTTTAAAGGTAATTAGGTTTATGTGACTTGCCCAGAGTCATGCATCTAGTAAATCTATGAGGTCAAATATGAACTAAGAGCCTCCTGACTCTGTCCTGACTATGCATTTTCAGTGACTCTCCCCATGCTAGGAATTCTCACTCTTCTCATCTCTACCTCCTGGCCTTTTAATTTCCAGCCAAAATCCTATTTTCTTCAAAAAGCCTTTCCTGACCCCAATATTTTTATAATTAATTAATTAATGTTTTGAGTTTTCAACATTCACTTCCATAAAATTTTGAGTTTTAAATTTTCTCCCCCTCCTGATCTCTCTTAATGCTAGTGCCTTCCTTCTATTGATTATCTCCAGTTTATCCTGCATGCATTTTGTTTCTACATAGTTATTTTCATGTCATCTTCTTATTAGACTGGCAGCTCCTTGAGGACAGGGACTATCTTTTACCTTTCTTGGTCTCCCCAGTCCTTAGACACATAGGAGGAATTCAGTGAATACATACTGACTGAGTGACCATGCCCCTTTGTCCTCTCCATCCACCTCCTCCACTACCTCTTTGCCAGCCTCCTCACTGGTCAAATAGAAGACCATGTCTTGGAGGAACTTTTAGCCTAGATCTCTAGCCTCAGCTGTTTTGTGAAAGCACCAGCCATCCTTCACTTCATTCCTTTCTCATCAGCTGCCTCACTGTTCACACTAGCACCAGCTGCCTCCCCTTGCATACCAGCATCATACTCTTTCCTTCCCTTTCCATCCCCACTTTCCAGTTCTGGAAACGCAAACTGTGATCAAATCAATTCTGCTATTATTCTTGGATAGAGAATGACAATCCAATGTCACTATCTCTGTAACTATCCAGCCCAAAGTGCCTTACCCCTGGATACTCCTGTAAGCAATTTGAGGGTGGGGACTGTCATTACTTTATATTTTTACCCCCAGTCCATACTATAGTGCTTGGTATAAATGCTTTTTCATTCACTCTCCTGTTTAAGACCTGCCAATTCCTCATTGCCACTAGAATGAAATACAAATGTCTCTCTTTAGAATTTATCACCTTTCACAAGCTGGCTCCAGTCTACATTTCCAGACATTGCTCATTAGTCCCCCTCCTAAGATCTTTATTCCAGGTAAATGGATCTCATTGCTCTTCCCAATATATGACATTCCATTTCCAGTTCCTTTAAGGGCACATGATAACTGCCTTCAAACATTTGAAGAACTGTTAAATGTAAAGTTCTATGTAAAACTGAATTATTCCTATAGTCATCTACGCCTTGTGTCTGTTTCTGGTGCTCACTTATTAAGCTGGGAGTTCCCCAAATGCAGGGATCATGTCCTCTTTTCTAAGTTTTTCAAAGGGCCAAGTACAGGGTGGTATACTTAGTGAGTGCCTGACAAATATATTTTTGTTGACTGATTTAACTTTAGAGTAACAGTCAAACCATAGTTGGCTATTTCCTGTAACAGAAACTGTAAGAATGAGTTATATAAATTCACAGCAAACCTACTCTTTTAGCCTTGCTAAAACCAAGAAAGAAACTGAACTGGAGGGAAGGCTGGGTCTCCTTTACCTTGATGCAAACTCTACTTCTCAGTCCCACTCTCTCTCCCATGGTAGGAAGAAGACCTCCTTAGAGCCAAAGAATAGGACATAGATCAGATAAGATGCAAAAGGAGAGAATGCTTATTTATAGTTGATAGCTGGCAAGAACCTTAGAGAAGTCTGGTCCAGCCAGCCATTTTGATAAGGGTGCTAAGAGCTGGAGAAGTTAAGGGATTCACCTAAAGTCTCATACATAGTAAAGGGCAGGACAGGGATTTAAAAAAAACATACCCACCCTAGAAGATCTGACTCCCAATCAGTCCATTGCTTTTGTCATTCATTACACTGACCTTTCCCCCTTTTATAAAATGACTTTTGGGGTCAGAGGAGGGTCCAAAAAGTGACTGACCACTCTCTGAGGTTACCTGATGGGGGTCCTTTCATTGTATATCAAGATGGAACTCACTCTGATACAAGAGTCATAACATTTGGTCATTTGGCCCTCACTGTCCTTAAACCACAGTTTCAAGAGTTCACATTCATTTCCAAGCAGAGAAAATGAAATGGTCAAGGTTAGATAGCAGCCAAAATTCTGCTTTTAGTCAGTTACATAGTTTCTTATATGCTATGCATTCTATTCTTTAACCACAGAACTACCCTCAATGGAACCTTCAGATAGAGCATATCCTATAAATCCTGTCTATCCTGTTCATTTTTAAAAGATTATCCATTCACACACATTTCCTGAGCTCTTACCCTAACACCAACTAGACTGAGGACAGTCTCTGTGTAATTTCCCCCTCCCACCTCCTCTCCTCATCTTTCCACACTGATTGGGTAAGGTTTGGTCCTGAATCCACCAAGGAGTTTTTAACTGTACTCTCAACCCTTCTCTACTTGTACTGGGAATAATCAGGTTGGATCTTTGTAAGTTCTTTACCCAGGAAAAAAGGCAGAATTTGCACCAGGGTTTAGTGATGTCACAATAAAACAGAACCTAGCAGGAAGGAGACCTGTTTGCTAATGGATTGCTCTCCTTTAGTGCATGCCTATAACTGTAGTTTTCAGTTTGGAGACATGAGTTAGAAATTGTTTAAACATGTGCTAGTTTCCATGGTTCAGAGATTTGAGATTCCATTGGTGTAAACAATCCCTTCATGGACAAGAGGACATAAGCACACTACAGTTTGTTAGATGGCCTTCATGACTTACTATGACCAAGAAATAATCACCCCATGGCCAAACGTCTGGCAATGAGCCTCTCTGAAAGTCAGTAGGCAGTTCCTCCGTGGATTGACACACACAAAATTCATCCTTGAGCATGCATTTCCAGCTTGGTAAGGCTGCCAGAGCTTTTGCTCAGCTGGCATAGCCTTAAAGAATCTGGTAATATATTATGCCTCAATGAAGCATCACTTTAGAGACAGTTAGATAGTAAAACAAAATGAGTGTTGGACTTGGAGTCAGGAAGGCTGGAATTCAGATCTTGTCCAATGTCTGACTAGCCACACTGCCCTGGCTAAGCAGCCTCTGCGTGCTTCAGTTTCTTCATCTCGAAAACAGGGTTAGTAACAGCATTTATCTTACAGGGCTGTTGTAAGGATAAATGAGGTAATCTTTGTATGGTGCTATATAAATGCTAGCTTTTATTATTTGGAGAATCTTAGTGGATGTTCAGTCTAGAATTTAAAAGATTTGTTAGAGTTAATTGATTTGTTTGACACATTTAAAAAAATCCAAATCTGTAATTTCATCAGTTGGTGGAACTCCCAGTATGCAAACACCTTTCACCAATGGAGATGGCAACCTATGTAATGACTACAGACTTAGTTAATTCCCTGAGGCAGGTCCCACGGATGATATGTGTCAGAAACAGGGCCTGAACCTAGGTCTCCCTGACTCTAAGACTGGGCCTCTCTCAGCTGCAGCAGCCTGTCCATGCCTCTCCCTCTGCCACCTTGAAATCTGTCTGAAATAGAGGCTCAACAGCCAAGTGATATGACAAGAGTCATAGAGCCAGGAAGTGGACGAGGTGAGATCTGCCTCCCCAGGCCTTTCTGATTACCGGGCTAAACCAGTACCACCAGTAAGTACTCTGAGCTGCTTCATTCATGCAGTTTATGAACATCAGTCACTGGCACCCTAAATGTGTCTGTTTTGATCCCATGTACCCTCTTCAGTTCCCGAGAACCTGACAGGGCACAGAGAACTCTACTCTCTAGACCTGGTTAAAAAAAAAAAAAACAACCTTGCTTTTGGCAGTTTCTAAAATCTCTCTACAAGTTACTAATTCTGGCTTCTGAAAAATTTTCCAAATCATGGAGGAAAATGTGAGCAGATTACATACTCTGGACCTGAAGGAAGATTCATTTGTCACTAACCTTCCTAAACCCTTGTTCTCTTCTCTTCCATTGAGGGTAAGAGTCTCTCAGTTTGGAAGCTTAGAGAATCTCCTTGGTCTCTTGTATGGCATACCCCAATTCTTGGGACAGGACTAAAAAAGAAACCTCACGAAATTGTTAGTAGATTGACCTTGTGAAATTGTCAGCATGCAGTGCAGACCCTGAAATGTTCTCTTATCCCCTAATTAGAAGATCAGCTAATGGGAACCTGGTTAATTCTAAGCCCATTTGGGTTGGACTCTCAAGTTTAGCTATTAGGACCTTCCTTGTTCATGAGTCCTTGAGTTTTGAAGATATGGTAAACAGATAGTCCTTTGGAGCCTAGACGAAGTTCTCCTTAATTAAAAAAAAAAGTAGCTTTGGCCTTACAGTGGGATTGATTGCAGGCTAGAAAAAAGGATAAATCTTACCGTTCCTGGGCAACTTCTGTCTCGGTGTTCTTCAGACAGAGCTCGGTGCCCCTTCCCTGCAGTGGAGGCTGGGGCCTGATGATGCTGATTTCCGATGCTGTTAGTGAAAAAAGGGAAGTGAGGCCTTTCACAGAATTGTTGAGATGACAGGAAGTTGAGGCCAGAAAGGAAAGGAAGTGACTTTGAATCCACACACCCTTGGCTATAAAGAGACTAAGGTTTTATGGTGACCTTTGAAAATTCTTTTTTTCTGAAGTCCTCCACCCCTACACACACACACACACACACACACACACACACATGCACACACGCACACACACACACACACACACACTGCCATAGAGGGTTGCTCTTCACTCACTGGACCACTATGCTGGTTCAGGCTAGTTTCAGGGTATAATAGAAACCTGAGATTTAGAGTCAAGGGATTTCTTTTTGACTTTGGCACAGACACTTATCAGTGTGACCCCAAGCTGTTTGTTTAACCCTTCTGGGCCTTTGTTTCCTCATCTGCATAGCATGAGCAATGCTTGCAGCAGTCATAGGGATACTGTAGGAAAAGTTCTTGAACAAGCATTTATCAAGCACGTCTAACAGACGCTGTGCTCAGCGCTTTACAAATATTTTACTTGATCCTCACAACAACCTGGGAGGTAGGTGTTATTATTATCTCCATTTTACAGTTGAGGAAACTGAGGCAGATAGTGGTTAAGTGACTTACCTAGGGTCACACAGGTAGGAAGTGTCTGAGGCTGTATTTGAACTCAGGTCTTCCTGATTCCAGGCTTGGTGCTCCATCCATTTGTACCACCTATACAAATGCACCTTAAAAATGTATTATAATAACATTTTTTGTCTGACTCCCAAGGATTTTCTCACTTGATTTATATTCATCGCAGTTTCAAGTTTGTTGCTGCTTTTTTGTTTGTTGTTGTCTTTTGTTTTTTTTAAGAGGACCAATGACATCATGAGGATGATGTCTTGACTTGCCTATGAATTGGATTTAAGTGAGGCAGAGATTGCACAAAGTTGTCAGCCTCACTCTCTCCTGTAGAGTCAGTGAAGGCCAATGGCAAGACCAAAGTCAAGATACATTTTAGGTTTGAGAAAAGAGGGTAAAAAAACCACTTTGCACACTTAGAGAGTCACTGCTCTCTCCTCTGCCAGGACTCTCTGCCTCTACCAGGCAAGTGACTGATATTCATCAGCTGTAGGAAATAAAACAGTGTGGTCTAGAATCCCAGTGGTTTAACTGTGTAATCAGAAAGTCCAAGATTCAAATACTTCCTCAGCCACTTATTAGTTATATGATACTTGGCATGTTACTTGACTTTTGAGCAGGATTATGCCAAAAGGGTACATTTGCCCCACAATTATTGGTCTGACCTTCCCAGAATTCCTCCAATTTGGAAAGGCTTTTGATTGGTTTCTAATTTCCAGGGCTCTATAGCCAGCCATCTGTCTTGCCCCAGATTCTCTGTTTCCCAAGCTCAGAAATTAGAACTATTCATTTGAGTTAAGGTAGTGAAGGCCTCTATTAAAATATAAACCTATTGACAACCATTAATGCATGACCTCAGCTTAACTCACCAGAGAAGTTTAGAAAGCAGACTCATAGAGATTTAGAAAATAGAATGATGCATTTTAATGTGTAAGTAAATGTTCAAGGAATGGCAGGTCAGAGTTAGACCTGGAAAAGGAGATTGCAGGCATATTGTGGAGGGCCCTAAGTACTAGGCTGAAGACCCCCACATGAAGGGATCAGGAGATGGAGGATAAATTAGCAAAGGAAATTGAGGACTAGTCAGATACTTAAAAGATATAGGAGGAGAACTGGGACAGTATGAGGGGAGACAAAGGAGGAGACGTACGGTCACCCAGTAGTATCAAAAGTTGCTAGGAAGTAAAGAAAATGGATTAAGAAGGGGCCATTGGATTTAGCAACTAAAAGATCATGAATGTAGTTGAAGTATGCTATTTCAGATAAGTGGTAGAGATTAAATCAATACTGCAAAAGGTTGAGGAGTGAGTGGCTGGTGAGGAGATGGAAATAAAAGGGAGGAGAGATATAGGACAGTGTGAGAAGATGACAAAGGTAAGGATGTTTTTTTAAGGATTGAACATTTTTATAGCCAGTTGGGTAAAGAAGAGATTAAAGATAAGAGAGGGAAAGAGGGAATGATGGATGATGGGGAAAGCTTCTAGAGCATACAGAAGAGAATTCAATGGAGGGTACAAGTAAAAAAAATAGAGAATGACAAGATTTCTCAGATAGTGGAAACTCTGCTCATTATCAAGTGGGGGAAGGGGTTGAGAGTACAGAGAACACGGTGCAAGGCAAGGTCAGAGGAAGAAAGGGACTAGGGATTTGTAGAATCAAACTGAAAGGGATAAGAATGTCAAAAAGCTAGCAGAGGAGAATCATTTTTGGTACAGAGGATGGAGACACTGAATCATAGGGATTAGGAGAGCAGGAAGCTTGGATTTACTAGCCATAGGACTGGGGATCTGTCTTCTGAAACTTTGTGATGGCCATGGGTAGCCTTGCTATAGAGATTCCCTCTACAAACATTGGAGAGGTAGGGTTGATCGCAGTGGAGATATGGGTCAGAAGTCTTCATTCTAGGACTGAGGGCACATTCTAGGTCTTTGCCTAGAGTCCCAATATTTCTGGTTCTATTCCTGGTATGGCCTTCATTGGGCATACTTGAAATCCTAAACTTTTCAAATCCTGATTGGGTGGCACTAGGCCTGAGGTCCTAGTTGTTCTGGTTCCTAAGCCCTGACCCTGTGTAGTTTAAGGCCTTTGTCTGAGGTCGCACAGTCTTTCTAGCTCCAGGCTGGTGTCTGACCCTCCTCCAGGTCTCCTGGTTCCAAGTTTTGTACTAGTTCTGTCCGTCCTTTGCCTACTTCACAGCACTACCTGAAGGTCAGTGTTATCTGGTGGTCTGATTAGAATCAGGCTGTGACTTCTGAGTGTGGTAGTGAAGATCAGGGCCAGACCTTTACTGGGGCATTTAGAGACACTGCCCCGTTTGAGGATTCCAAGCTCCTTCAGAATAGTTCTTTCTCCTATTTCCTGCTAGTTAGTTACATTGTTAAGTGCTCTAAAATGCTTAGGGGTGATTCATCCATCCAGCAAAGGATTGAACTAAATTACCTGTAACGTTCTTTCTGTGGTCTTGGATTCCATGTTTCCACTTTTGGGTTCCATTGGTATAAAATCCCAGTCCTGGGGGAACTTGTACACTATTGGAGTTGTAAGAGACCTCAGAAGACATGTAGCACAGCTCCAATTTGAAGCATAAACCCCCAACGAATTCCTCAGCTACCCTCAAAGACCTTCAGTAATAAGGAACTCACTGCCTCTCAAAGCGGTTCATTCCATTTTTGGACAACTAAGAAGCTCTTCCTTGTATTGGGCAGAAACTCATTCTAACTTCCCTCATCGATCCTAATTTTTCCTTTTTAGACCAAGGAGAATAAGTATATTCTGTGTTAAATATGAAATCCTATTGAAAAGTTGAAGTTATAATCATACACCCTCTCCTTAAGTATTCTCTTCTCTAAGCTAAAGGTCTCTACTTCCTTCTAGGTCTTTACTTCTCCCTGTTAAGCTTTTTGTTAGAAAAAAAAATTATTCCTGATCTAACATCACCTTTCCTCTTTATAGAAAGCCTTGTAAGCCATGCAAGCCATGTTTGGTTTGACTGAATCACATGACGTGAATTTGGTTGCCATGGGCAGGAAGATTACTAGGTTATTCCACTGATTCAAAGAAGCCTTCTTGGAATAGGTGGACTTTGGAGGAAGGGAGAGAGTGAGGTCATTATCTAGCCCTGGAGCTTTTAAAGGGAGAGATGACTGGCTTAGAGTAGGGAAAGTAGATAGGAAAGGGAAGAGTGATAAGAAAGGGGAACAGGAGGGAGGAAGTGGATGGCTAAGTATATAGGACCCATCAGACCATAGTCATGATTCCTGAGAGAATAATCATTTTCTCCAGAAGAGATTCAAGAAAATAATCAGGTTGGAGTGCCAATCACCAAGAATCTTTTACACATTTCTCCCTGGCAGTCCATATATGGCTAGAGATAGTTGTTCCCTTTCAGAACCCAGAGCACTTTGACATCTCTGTGAGTTTTACACCAAGACAGGAGAGAAATTTGCCATTGACTGTCAAACAACAACTATAATTGGGGAACCCAGAGCTTGGGATACCAATATTATTCCCTCAAGAAAGACTCACATGTGCAAAAATATTTATAGCAGCTCTTTTTGTGGTGACTAAGAAGTGAAAATATAGGGAATGCCCATCAATTAGTGAATGACTGAACAAGGTGGTATATGAATGTAATGGAATATTACTTTTCCACAAGAAATGATGAGCAGGCAGACTTCAGAAAAACCTGGAAAGACTTACATGAACTGATGCTGAGTGAAGTGAGCACAACCAGGAGAACATTGCACACAGTAACAGCCACATTGTGTGATGACTAACTGATAGACTTAGCACTTCTTAGCAATGGAAGCATCTAAGATAACTCCGAAGGACTCATGATGGAAAATGCTGTCCACATCTAGGAACTATGGAGTCTGAATGCAGATTGAAGCATGCTCCTTGCTCTCTTTCTCTTTCTTTCTCATAGTTCCTCCCATTGGTTCTAATTCTTTATAACATGACTAATTTGAAAATATGTTTAATATGAATGTATATGTAGAGCCTATATCAGATTGCACACCATCTTGGGATGGGGGAGGGTAGGGAGGAGGAGAAAATTTGAACTCAAAAATCTTATGGAAGTGAATGTTGAAGACTAAAAGTAAATTAATTGAAAAATAAATGAAAATGGATAGTGGATTCAGTCAAAAGCCATTTTAGCATCTATTAGTATAATCATGTAGCTTTATTACCTATATTAAGAAAGTTTATTATATCTCTAGTCTTTCTTGTGTTGAATAAGCCCTGCATCCTTAATATAAATCCAACCTAATCAGAGCGTATAATCTTTCTAATCTTTTGCTGTAGCCTCCTTGCTAATATTTTATTAAAAGTTTTGGTATCTATGTTCTTTAGGGATATTGGTTTATAGTTTTCTTTCCCTACTTTGTTTCCCTGACTGAGATATCAAAACTAGATTTGTATCACAGAAAGGGACCAGAAAGATATTTTCTTTTCTTACACTATAGTTTGTGTAGAATTGAAATGATTTGTTCTTTGAATGTTAGAATTCATTTGTAAATCCATCTGGTACGGGGGTATTTTGGGGGAGGGGGCAGTTCATTTATGACTTTTGCAATTTCTTTTTCTGATATTTGTCATCACAATAGTCTATTTCTTCTTTTGTTAATCTAAGTATTTTATATTTTAAATGTTTGTCTCTTTTCTCTTAGTTATTAGTTTTATTAGTATGTAATTGAGACTTTTTTATAATTTCCTTTATTTCTTTTGATTTTTTTATATAAACAGTTTGATTTTCCTCTCTCTTTATGAAAATCAGGTTGGCTAATTATTCACCCACCCACCCAACCCCAAGAAGACTATTCCTAGTTACATTTTTCAATTCAGTGTTCCTTTTGTTTTCAATTTTATTCATCTTTTCTTTAATTTTCAGGATTTTAATTTGGTTGCTTAGTTGAGGATTATTGAATTGTTGTTGTAAAAGTGTTTTTTAAAAACTGTGTACTCAATTCATTGATATGTCCCCTTTTTTGTTAATGAAAAACATTTGTAATTATAAAATTTCCCCTAAAATTGCTTTAGCTGCATTTCATAAGTTATAGTATGATGTTCCATCATTGTCATTTTTAAATGAAGTTTTCTATTGCTTCTACAATTTATTCTTTGATTTACTAGTTCTTCAGGGACATGTTACTTAGTTGCCAGTTGCTCTTTAATTATTTCTTTAATGGTTCTTTACTAAATGTAGTTTTTATTTCATCATGATCAGCAAATAATCTGTTTAATTTTTCTGCCTTTCTACATTTTGGGTGAGTTCTTTAAGGTGCCACGTCAAGCTTAGAGGTGAGTAAATTCTCTTTTGTTTCCATTTGCTAATCATCAGAGATCAATAATCTTTAATTTTTCTACTTTTGTGTTCAGGCTTTTAACTTCTTTGTTTTTTCATCTTTATATTAGATTTGTCTCGGTTTGAAAGGGGTACATTAAGGTTCAAAACTATTATTTTTTTTTTACTTAGTTCTCCTTCTAATTTGATTAACTTTTCCTTTAAGTAGTCATATGACATGCCATTAGATGGGTATGCCTTAAGTATTACTATTGATTTTTTTGTTTTTTGCTGCCATTAAGCATAATATAATTTTACAATTTATTTCTTTTTATCATGTCTATACTTACTGTAATCTTATCTGAAATAATGATTTCTACCCTTGCTCTTTTCAGTTCAGCTGATACATAACAGATTTTACTCATTCTAACTTTATATGAATCTTTGTGTCTCAAAGTTTGTTCTTATAAACAATGTTGTCAGGTTCCCTTTTCTAATCCACTCTACCATCTTCTTTCATTTTATGCATGAGTTAACAGCATTCACATTTATAGGTATGGTTGTTAAATGTGTACTTCATCCTGACTCCTATTTTTTCCCTATCTTTGCTCCTACACTGTCTCTACAAATAAGAAGGTGGTAAAAGAGGGGGAATTTGCCTGACACTTGTGATTTGCAAATTAAATGAACTGTTTCTTCTCTGTTAAAGCTCTTCTCTTTCCCTACCCCTGATACCAGGTTTTTATTCTTTCTTCCTTCTCTTCTTATATGGCTCATAGAGCCACTGTCTTAGTGGCTACAAAGTGTGTGGAGTCTGAGACATGGGTCTGATCATAACATTCTGTTACTCAAAAACTTCAGTGACTCCCTGTTGTCTGGTGGAAAAAGCACGAGCTCTTTAACCTAGCATTTGAAGCTCTCCATTATTTGATCTTCACCTACGTTTCTGGACTTATTTATGTTACTCCCTTTCATGAACTCAATGTTCCAGGAAACTGGCCTACTAATCCTCTCCTCCAATTTACTATTCTGTTGCTGTTCTCTGTGCCTCTGCACAGACCTTATGCCTGGAATGTACTGTTTCCTCACCTCCACCTTTTAGAATTCATTGTTTTATCCAAGGCTTAGCTCAAATGCCCCCCTCTTCTGGGAAATCTTTCTTGTTTTCTTCCCTCTCACAGTTGTTAGTATCTGCTCCTTCCTGAAATTATTTTGTATTTTCTTGCCTGTGCACATGCCACATTTACCATTAGAATGTAAGCCCATTGTGGGATAGGATTGTTTTTCAATTAAAAAAAAAACCTCTTCATCACCTAGCATTGTGCCTTTCACATGATACTTGAGTTCCTCATCAGATTGCAGAAGAAGGAATAGTAAGTCAGCCTATCTAAAGCTGAACCACTCATGGCAAATTAAGAATCGAATCTATTTGCTACAAAGGAGCCCATTTTGGGAGAGCCTTGTTTCATAGGTGAGTAGGAGGTATAGTTTATATAACTGGATTGTGGAATTAGGAAGACCTGAGTTTGAATCTTGCCTCAGGTACTTATTTGCTAGTTGTATGAACCTAACCAGGCTTCCCAGCCTCTGTTTCCTCATCTGTAAAATAAGGGTAATGGCAGAGCTCTGGGCTTGGAACCAGGAAGACTCATCTTCCTTATTAGCTCTGTGACCCTGGGCAAGTCACTTAACCTTGGTTGCCATAGTTTCCTCATCTGTCAAATGAGCTGGAGAAGGAAATGGCAGACCTCAGCAGTATCTTTGCCCCAAACAGGGTCACAAAGAGCCAAATACAACTGAAACAACACAATAACAGCACACACATTATCTACATATACACATGTAGAACACTTTGCATTCCTTTAAAGCACTGTGTAAATGTTAACTATTACTATTGTCACAAGGAACTAAAACATGAACAATCTTTGCCTTGGGCAAACTTATAAAACCAAGGTTCAGTTTTATAAATGCCATGAGCTATTTTCATCATTACTCCTGAAAAGAATAAAACATGTGAGGCTTTTGGTGAAAAAAGAAAATCTTAATATTATTTTGATGGTGTTCTCCCTCCGGATGTAAGGAAGTGGATGGAGCTATGTAATATATGATATGTATATCATATATCTATATACTATAATAATAATATATAAGTAGATTTGGGCTCATCAGGTTGTTGTTGTAGTTTTATTCATTTATGTCTGATTCTTCATGACCCCGTTTGGGGTTTTCTTGGCAAAGAAACTAGAGCAGTTTGCCATTTCCTTTTTTTTTTTTGCCTCATTTTACAGATGAGAAAACTGAGGCAAGCAGGGTCAAATAACTTGCCCAGGATCCCATAACTAGTAAGTATCTAAGGCCGGATTTGAACTCAGGAAGATGAGTTTTCCTGACTTCAGTCCTGGTACTTATCTACTATACCACCTGGCTGTCCCAAGGACTTCCTAACAATTAGAAATGTCCAGATTTGGAGTGGGCTGCACTGGAGGTAGGGAGTTCCTTGGAAGTGGCCATGTTCACACAGGCTGTATGACCTTCACTGTTACAAGTGTTAGAGAGGGGAGCTAAATATTGGACTGGAGTTCTATGAGGTCACATCAAAGATGACCTGCTCCAAGGGTAGACAGTTCCAAATCTGTAGATCACTGGTGCTTGGGGAATGCAATGCTCAGATTTTCTTGTCTGGAGGTAGTCTAGCAAGGTGGATATGCATAGGGAAGAACATACTATATTATACACACACACATATACATACACACACATACACACATATCCATACATATATATGTATGTATATATGTATATATGTGTATATGCCATATATACTTACCAAATATACCATATATACTAGCTATTGATACGACTTTCTCCTTACCTGACTTCCCACTGACTTGACTGGCCAGCTACTACAAGAAGGGGAAGAAGGAATGGGGGCAGGTAAGAAGAGACAGAGGAGAGGAGCTGACTCATCTCCCCTCTTCCCTTCATAGCTACAGCGACCAGTGTCAGCAAGAGTGCTTTAGGGGTCTCTTTAGCCACCCATGTTTTCTGACTTTGTATTTCTCCATGATCAGTTGGCCTCAGAAACCAAAGACTAACAGGGGTCGGGAACCTGTGGCTTTAAGGCTGCATGTGATCCTCCAGGTCCTCAAGTGCAGCCCTTTGACTGAATCCAAACTTTATGGAACAAAATGGATTTGCCAAAGGGCTACACTTGAGGACCTAGAGGGCTATATGTGGCCTTGAGGCTGTAAATTCCCAACCCCTGGGCTGGATGGTACTCTCTCTTTGCTTAAGATGGCTGCAAGAAAGATGTCTGGACTTCCAAACTTGACAGATTATTAAGTGCTTAATTGCTTCTGTTTCACCAATATAACTTATAGCTATGGTCATTTACCAAGAAATGGGAAATGCTACAGAGGAGCTTCCTTAGACACTTATTACATGGCACAGGCTATGAAAATCTTGAACAGTCTTCAGTGCATCTAAAATACCTATCTCACTTTACCTATTTCCTCAATAACAGAATGCTTGAGCTCTTTATGTGCATGTGCACATATTCATACACACATATCTATTTAGCCTACTTTGGTGGTTGCTTTGTTTGTGTGAAGCCCTTGGCTCTTCATGGGATACTGTCCCTGGACAAACACCTCTGTTTCCGTAGCATCATTGGAGAAGAACTGTCTTTCTGCTCAAATATCTTTTCAGGGCCTCACGGATGTCTCTGTTCCTTAGGCTATAGATGATGGGATTGAACATGGGGGTCAGGATGGTGTAGAGCAGAGAAAACACTTTGCGGAGAAACTGGGATGGATGGGCCGAGGGTGCAAGATATGTGGCAATTAGTGTCCCATAGAACATGGTGACCACAGTGAAGTGTGAGGAGCAGGTGGAGAAGGCCTTGCGACGGCCAGCACCAGAAGGGATTCTCAGGATAGTAGTGAGAATGCAGGAGTAGGAAGCTGTGATTAGGAGAAAAGGGACCAATGTCACAGCAGAAGAGGTGGCAAAGGCAATTGTCTCCATCAGTGAGGTGTCCGTGCAGGAGAGTTGGACGAGGGGAGTAAAGTCACAGAAGAAATGATCAATTTCATTGGGTCCACAGAAGGTCAGCCTTGACAGGAGTATGATGGTTAATGCTGTCAGGAGAAAGCAGCTGACCCAGGAACTGGCAGCCAGAACAATACAGACCTGGCCATTCATGAGGACAGTATAGTGAAGAGGCCGGCAGATTGCTAAGTAGCGGTCGTAGGACATCGTGGCCAGCAAAAGACACTCTGTGGCTGCCAAGGATCCAAAGAAATAAAACTGTGTGAGGCAGCTGGCCACAGATATGGTTTTCTGTCCAGCGAAGAGACCCGCCAGCATCTTCGGCACAACGTTTGAAGTGTACGCGATCTCTAGGAAGGAAAGGTTTGCCAGGAAAAAATACATGGGAATGTGAAGATGGTGATCAAGCCCAACAAGGAGGACAATGAGCATGTTCCCAGTGACAGTGAAGACGTACGCAGCTAAAAAGGCTGTAAAAAGGGCAAGATTCAGCTGCCAAACAGTTGAAAATCCCAGAAGCACAAATTCCGCAATGACTGTTTGATTCTCCCAGGGTAGATGGGCCATAGCTGACTTATCTACAGAGGATCATAATGATGAAATGTGAACTTGGCAATGACCGTGAGCCAAAGAGTCTTCATAGGACTTTTTAGTTTTAAATTCTCTGAAGTCTTAGTATGGATTTACAGATTGCTTATCTTATTCAACAAGTGAGCACACAGATGAGTGTGTGAAGAGGCAATTAGATGCTACAGTGGATAGAACACTGGGCCTGGAGTCAGGAAGACCTGAGTTCAAATCCAGCCTCAGATACTTACCCTGGGCAAGTCACTTAACCTCTGTCTGCCTGTTTTCTCAACTGTCAAATGGACATAATAATAGTACCTGACTTCCAGGGTTGTTGTGAGGATAAAATGAGATTATAATGATAAAGTGCTTGACACATAGTTGGTGCTTAATAAATATTTATTCCCTTCCATCTATGTGCAGGGCACTGTATTATATACATAAGGCCCTCAGACCAAAGCAGGCAAAGTGCTGTTTTTAGATCTCCTATTTTTAGATCTTACTTATTGCTTTTATTTTCAGGGTTTAACATAGAAATTCAATTCAACAGACATTTATTAAACTCATACTTTCTGTAAGACAATGGGGATACGATGACAAAAAAGGAAATTCCCTGCCCTCTCTCAATGGAACACAGCATGAACCCAGACAAGTAAAGACAGGGTAATTTAAGAACTAATGGGGTCAGGAAGGAGTCACAGGGGAGACAACTTGAGAAGAACCTTTGGAAGAACTCTGAAAATTGAGAGACAGGGGAGATAAGGCATATATTTCAGACACAGAAGGGTTGCTTTTGAGAATGCATGGAGCTGATGGGAGGGAGATGGAACATCAAGTTTAGGAAACCAATTCCAGGTCTATTTTTGCTAGGACAATAGTGTATAAAGAGTAGTGATTTGAAAAGAGTTGGCGGGGAGCAGACTTTGTAAAGTCTTAAGTACCAGGTTATCTTTTATCCTAGAGGAACTACAGAAATACTCCAGATTTCTGAATTTAGGAGTGATATCACTTCCCTTTGTGCCTTGTGAAAATTACTTGGCACCTTTTTGGACTGAAGAGGGAAAAGACTGGAAGTAGGAAAACCAATTAGGAGTCAAGTGAACTAGTCCAAGTGCAGGGTAATGAGGGCCCACGCTAGAGTGATAACTCTTTGAGTGAAGCCCAAAGACTGATATGACAGATGTGGAAGCAGAATAAACAAGAGCTGGCATCTGATTGGCTCTGAAAGGTAAAGGAAAAGCAGAATAGTTGCTGAACATTCAGTAAGCGCCTACTATGTATTGGGCATTGTGCCAAGCTCTAGCTTAGCAGAAGCTAATCAGGTCCCTGAGGTTACAAAAAAGGATGGCTAGAAAGAAAATTATATCTTTGGAGGAAAGGTAGAATTAATGACAAATATAACGAATATTTTTTGACACATTGAGTTTGAGATCTCTACGTATCAACCACGTGGAGATATCCACCAGGCAGATGGTACTGCAGAATTGTAGTTCAGGAGGCTGGGACTGGATATACATATACTCAGGTCCAATCATGCCACCCTCCTCCCCCCTACTCAATAAACTCCCCTGTTACATCAGGGATCAAATACAAAATCCTATTTGGCATTGAAAGTCCTTCATAACCTGGCTCCCCCCACCCCATCTCTCCAGTCTTCTTATACCCTATCCACCTCCCTCCACATACCCCCATAGCCTCCTTCCTTTTCCATAAACAAGACACTCCCTCTCTCTGCTTCAGGCATTTTCTCTGACTGTCCTCCATGCCTGGAATGTTCTCTCTTCCCGTCTCTACCTCATGATTTCTTTGGTTCCCTTCCAGTCTCAGTTAAAATCCCATCTTCTATAGGAAACCTTTCTCAGCCCCTCTGAATTCTAGGGCCTTCCCTTTTAAATTTCCTGTCCTCCTATATGTTGGACATATTTGTTTGCTAGTGGCCTCCCCCATTAGATTGTGACCTCCTTGAGGGCAGGGACTATCTTTTGTCTTTTTAAATTAAATTTAATTTTTTTTATCCCCAAGGCTTAGCACAGTGCCTGGAACATAGGTGCTTCATAAATAATTATTGACTGACCAAGTCATTCACACACACACACACACACACACACGCACACACACACACACACCTGACAGTTGAACCCAAGGAGATGGACAAGTGTACCAAGGGCAAGGCTGTAGGAGGCAAAGAGAAGAGGACCCAGGGCAGTTACACTAAGGCAGTGGGAAGTGGAAGAAGATCCAGCCAAAAAGACTAGGAGTGGTTAGACAGGCAGGAGGAACCAGGATTGAGCAATGTCAGAGAATCCAAAGAGGAGAGGTTATCTGGGAGGAGATAGTGGTCAACGTTGTCAAAAATGGCTGTTTTTGCTGTTGCTGTTCCACAAACAAGACACTCCATCCCTCTGGCTGTCCCTCATGCTTGGAATGCCCTCACACCTCTGCTCCCACTACTGAAAACCCCACCTTCTACAGGAATCCTTCACCAGCCCCTTTGAATTCTAGCACCTCCCCCTGCTAATTACCTCTTATTTACCCAGAATGTAGCTTGTGTGTTGTCTCCCCACTAGCTTGTGAGCTCCTTGAGGGTAGAGACGGTCTTTTGTCTCTTTGGTGTCCTCACTGCTTAGCACAGTGCCTGGCACATAGGAGCCATTTAATAAATATTTATGGACTATAGACTTAACTATAAGAAAAGGACTGAGAAAAGGCAATAGTTATTATAGTTAAATATCGTTGATAACATTGGAGAGAGCAGTTTCACTCACACAGAATGATCAGAAATCACATTAGAAGAATTTCAGAAGGGAGTGAGTAATGGTAAAGTGGAGACAGTGAAAGCTGACAACTATCTCAGCGTTAGCAATGGTTAAAGATGTTTGAGCCACAATGAACCATCTCTACCTTCCTGGATTCCCTCCCTGCAGCTCCTGTATTTCAGAAGAGAAGCCAAAGAAAGAAAGGAAGGGAAACACAAAGAAAAGGCAGAAAAGAAGAGAGAGATGGAGGGAATGTGAAGGGAAGAGTCAGAAAGCAAAAGGGAGAGATCAGTTGACAAGCTTTTATTGAGTACCTTTTGTATACACAGTTCTGTGCTAGATACTGTGAGGGACGTGGGGAAAAGAAAGACAGCATGCTTGTCCATGAGGAGTTCACAGACTAGTTGGGGAGATAAAATTTATATATGACATAAATAGGATAATTAAAGAAAGGGACGAGAAGAGGAAAAGGGAAAATGAGAGAGGAAACTGGGCAGGCAGCAGAGGATGGAAGTTATACAAGGTCTTAAAAAGGCAGTTTTCTCCCTTTATGGGGTTTCTTTTTGTCATGTAATGGCCATCTGCCAGGCCAACTAGTTTCTAACCTTCCTCACTTATATTATTTTTCCCAGTGAGGGGGAGGGGAAGATATATTCCTTCAGTGGCACAAAGGCTTTGCCTGAAGAAGCTGGAAGGAAAAAGGTCTGTGTGCGTTGACATTTCCAAGAAACTGACTGGTCTGATAAACCCTAAAAAAAATGGAAAGATCACACACTGCATGTGGGAAGGGACCTGGGGTCATCTAGCCTAAGCCCTTCATTGTAGATAGATGAGGAAAATGAAGCCCAGGGAGGGATTCAGGCTCTTAATTCAGTGCTACCGTCACAACATCATACTGCTCTTTCAGGGGAATTCTCTGGCTCAGTGGTGCATCCCTATTAAGGGAAGGTATCCCTCAACATGTTAATATGCATGAAGCATGGTAGCAGTGAACACAAAGGGTAGACTTCAAGGGGAAAAAAGTATCAAAGGGAAGTCTGCAGTCTGGAGGTGGTAATAGAATCAGAGAGTATTCCTATAGTTTTGACTTGGTGTTGGTTTGGGTGATTTATGAACTTCTGCATGAATGTGAGCCTCAGGTCTTTCCTAACTAATGGAAGTTCCTTCCTCTTCCCTCAGCTCCCTCCTTAAGTTACTGTCCACATAGCGATCACTCTAGTATGGGGTCTTCCAACATTCAGGGCCAGGTGGGTGGTTATCAGTGGGGATAGCTCTTTCTCTGCATATCTCCACAACAGCGATGGTGGCAGGCAAGGACAAGTCTTTTCCTTATCTCTTAACTTCTGTACTTTGTGGTGGTCTAATGTGACTGAATTGAACAGATGTACAAATATGGGCACAGCGTACTCTTGTAACTTTAGTAGAATATGAGCTAGGATATGCACGTGTCCTGGGCAATGCATGCATGTTCATGTATGACATGATGAGAGGGTTAAAAGTGCTTTGCCCAGATACTGAAGGCAGGTAAAGCAGAGGCACAGAGAGGACTAATTATTGATCAGAATAAGACTTGGGGATCACAGGCATGCTACACACCAGCATCCCAAGAAAAGGCAATAGTCAAAAGCAAAGATGGAAGACCAGGAAGATAAACATGGCTCCAAGGGATAAGTGGAAGGAGAGCATCATGATAAGGAGAATCACCATAGTTAGCAGGGAACTTGGAGGTCTCCAGTCCAACTACCTCATTTTACAGATGAGGAAACTGAGGCCCAGTTACAAAGCTTGTCAGGAGCTGACTTGGACCTAGAACTCGGGTCTTCTTGCCTCAGTGATCATTTTACTCCATCACACCACCTACGAGCTGCAGGGAATGCACACATCCTTGCTTGAGAGCACATCTATAGGAAATGATTCTCAAGAGCAACATTACAGAAAAGAGCAGTTTCATTTATTATGCTTACATTATCTTGAACTCTGAAATCCTCTTCTCTGCCTGCATTCTTCTACCCTTCATTCAAACTCGTCCATATCCTCATGTCAGGGGTAAGCTCATTTTCATGATCATGTCATCTTTGACCCCATCCTTTGACTCTTCTCATCATTCCAATCCATTACACCAGTCCTGCCTCCATTCTCCTCCCATACCCAGCCCAGACACCGTGCTCAGCCAGTTCAACAATGCTAATTCCCCCTTGACCCTTCCAACATATCAACCTTGGCTCATATTCTCACCACCCATTCTGTCTGTCCTCACTCTAAGTCTCCAAGGGATTGCTGGGGAAAAAGATCACAGAACATGGCATTAATTATCTAATCCTAATCATTAAGTCATTTCGAAGTTTGTGTTCTCCTTGATCCCTCTATAACTTTTGACGCTGCTGATTACTTCATTCTACTAAATAGTCTCATGTCCCTTAACTTGTGAAATGCTGACTCTGCTGATTCTCCTGGCCTTTGTGGACTTCTCTTGCTTTTCCTGACCTCTTATAATGTCAGAGCATAGGAAGACCTTCCAGCTTCATTCACTTACTCACTGTGTGACCATAGGCAAGTCACTTAACCTTTGTCTGCCTCAGTTTCCTCATCTGTAAAATGGGGATCATAATAGTACTACCTTACAGGGTTGTTGTGTGGATCAAATGAGATCATATTTGTAAGCACTTTACAAACTTTAAACCATTATTTCAGCTCTAGTAAGTATTATTTTTATTATTATTTTCTAGAAGGCTGTCTTTGAGCTTCTTACTATATCCTCTCTCTCCCTCAACAAGGTAACTAATTCCCAGGATCATTACTATAAGCTCTGGGAAACTTTCTTTCTAGATCTTTATCTCCAGCCCTCATTTGATATTATGTAAGGATCTGGGGTCCATATTCTACATTAATACTTAGTGACAACTTCTTTGAGTTTCAAATTCTTCATGGGCAAAATAGAGATAAGAACACCCCTACCCCACAGGGCTGTCGTGAAGGTCACATGTGCTAGATGTGTGTGAACTGTTCTTATTTCCTGTGGGCAGCAACTTTTCTTCCTCCTCAGACTGCTTATGATCTTGTAATTAATTCTCTAATACCTTTAAGTTATTATTGTAACCCCCAGTCAAGTAACCAGTGCTCTGCGTTGGGTTCATTCTTGGGGCCTTCTCACTGGTTAATTCTTTTTTTTCTCCATGACTCCCACTCAGGGACTCCCTTGAGAACGAGAGAATCTGACCCATGTCAAGGTCTACTTGAAAAACATAAAAGGTCATCTGTTTCCATGCCATGTCATCATTTGGGATGACAATGCACCAAATACAGGGTAGGCTTTCTTTAGCTCCTTACACCTAGGCCTACTGAATAATAAACTCTCCTTCTCCCTTCAGTGAATCTCCATTTCCCAGGGACCTGAACAGTTCTCCAGACTTAGAGCACTGCCCTTAAATGAAGGCTTCTCTGAAGGAAAGCACTCAGATTGGCAAAGTCAAGCAGCAACAGCCTCCCCCCGCCACTCAGCTTACATAGTTCATGTAATTAACAGAATCAGTGAAGGGCAAGGTCCTGATTTTGTGGATCTGCCCTTTACTCTTCCTTAGTCATTGTTGTTCAGTCGTTTCAGTCATGTCTAACTTTTGTGACACCACTTAGGGTTTTCTTGCAAAGATGCTGAGTATTCTGCTGTTTCCTTCTCTAGTTCAGTTTTACAGATGAGGAAACTGAGGCAAGCAGGGGTAAGTGACTTGCCCAGGGTCACACAGCTAGTAAGTGTCAGAGGGTGAATAGGTAGATTTTAACTCAGGTCTTCCTGACTCCAGACCTGGTGCTCTATCCACTGTGCCACTTAGCTGCCCTGCCTTAACTCCCACATTGATCAGGAATTCCTTACTGCTGCTTTATGAATTCTGTTCATTGCTGCCTCTGACACCTCTCCTGGAAGGCTACAGCAGTTCCCAGGAGCAATCATATGGCTTTGAAGTCTTGGCTGTAGGGACTATGGCCTATCTATGTGTGACTAGACTCTCTCTCTCTCTCTAACCTCTGGTTCTCCCTTTCTGCTCAATCTTTTAAAATCCAAGTCTGAGTGTAGTCCGTGTGTATAGGCTAGTTTTGAACATTAATCAACTTTAATGTCATATCAATGAGGCAACCCAAGACAAGCTAAGAAATCCACATCCTCTAAAGAAGTTTGCCTTGTCAAGGAAATGTCATACTTTCTTAATGAAATATCATGAATGTTTGAAGAAAAAGTCTTCATCAGTGGGGACACTGATAAGGTGCTTCTGCCTTGTGCGTTACAGCTATCATGTCTTGGGCTGCCCTATCACGTTTGTGTGCTATTTCACTACTATAAGCTACTTCAGGGCAGACTGTCCTCTGTAAACTTTTTATCTTCCCAGAGCCTAGGACACCACATGCTTAAGAAGTATTTGTGTACTGAATACACAAATCATGCTAATTCATTTCACCAGAAATCTGCCACATAACCACAGCTGACCCTCACTACCTTACGTAAACATGCCCAACATCCATTGTCTGTCCATTCTTGCCATACTCCCCAAGTTTCCAACCAATTCTCAGTCCTTCTCTCTCAACTAGTGACTTTATTGCCTATCTTATTGAGGAAAATTGAGATAATCAGTAAGTTGATTTTCCATATATATGGTTTATTAACTGCACTCCTCTTAAAATCTCCACTTAGTCTCTCCCAGTTTTAAAGGACGTAGGAAACACTGTGGTACAGGAGAAAGCAGTGATGCTAAAGTCAGAGGCTTTGGGTTCATATCCTGCCTGCCATACTTACTGCCTTTGTGACCCTGACCAGTCACTCATGCTCTGGGTAACTAAGTTTTCTCATCTGTGAAAAAGAAGGATGTGATCTGATGTGATCTCAGAGATCCTCTATTAGCAGGTGTGTACAAATAGCCATCACAAGGAAACCTTTTCTCTCCCACCGCTTTTTAGTGTTAAAGCAATCAGATTTTAAAAATCTGGCTTGTTCAAAGAGGTCCCTTCCAGGTCTAGTCCCATGTGCCTCTTTTCTGAGGCTAATCCCTTTATCTTCACCCTTGACTCCACTCCTTTGAGGAACCACTATGGCAACTCTGATCTCAAGGAGCCAGAGGCAGTGAGGTGGTATAGTGGACAGAGTGCTGGTCAGGAGTCAGAAAGACTTGAGCTCTAATCCAGTCTCAGATACTAGCCATATGAACCTGGGTGAGTCAGAACCTCAGTTTTCCCACCTGTAAAATGGGGACAATAATGCCACCTGCCTCCAGGTTTGTTGTGAGGTTTAAATGAGATGATCTTTGTAAAGTGCTCAGCAAAAGAGGAGAAGCAGTCAGAGGGGGAGGAGGAGAACCAAGAGAGAACAATGTTATACAATCCTAGAAAGCAAAGAGTGTCCAGGCTTGTAGAACAATCAGCAATGTCACACACTGTTCGGCGGTCAAGTAGCGTTAAACTTGAGAAACAGGGATCAGACAGGACAATTAGGGGATCACCAGTAACTTTGAAGGGACAAACTTCAGTTGAATGATAAGTTTGAAAGCCATATTTCAAGGGGTTAAATAGTCAGTGAGAGCAGAGGAAGTGGTGGCAGACTGTAGATGGATTTTTTTTCGAGGGCTTTGAGAAAGGAAGGAGAGATATAGGATGAAAAACAGAAAGGTGGAGTGAAGCCCCTTCACTAAGTGAAACATCTTTAAGATAAGTGAGGCCTAGACTTGTTTTTAGGCAGCAGGGAAGAAACCAAAGGACAGGAAGAGATGGAGGATCGCCATATGAGAGAAGATAAGTGTTGGGCTATTTGCTGGAGAAGATGGGAAGGCACAGGATTAAGGACATATGTAGAAGGGTTGGCCTTGATTAGAAGGGCCATTTCATCAGTAGAGATTAAATTAAAGGAGGAGAGAATGGGGGATATTTGAAGACAGGGACTTATTTATATCTTTACCAACCCCCTCAGTGTTTAGCAAAGTCCCTTACATAAAGTAGACACTTAACTAATGTTTTTGAATGGGGAGTCAGACATTTTCTCAGGTCATTAGGTCCATCTCCTGGGTGTGCCAGGATAAGGAATCCTATTTGACTCAAGAAATGGTGAACAGCCACACTCTCAGAGACTCCTGGGTAAGGAACTGTTAGTGTACATGCCTATGTGGATGTGCCTCTGTGTGTGTACATAGCCATTAGAATGAAACCTTTCTCTGCTATAATTTTTGATTATTAAAGCACTAATATTTTAAGTGATCCAGTCTGTTAATGGTGTTCCTTTTTTTTTTTACTACACTAGTCTGGCAAGCTTTATAAAAAGATTTCAGTCAATAAGATATTGATGCTTGCCAGCTATCATCAGGGAGTCATTCTCTGTCCAAGTAGACATAAAGTTGGTTTTAATGTAGAATTTCAGAGGAAACTGTTCCCCCCTGAATGTTGTTGTACTCTTTGGAAATGGACCATGAACAAGCAGGCCTCAGACTCAGAGCCTTAACCTCAGACTGAAAGGGTTTTTGTCTAGGCTGCTGGCCATGCCTTGGTTACCATGGATACTGAGCACTGAACAGTTTGCTTCTTCATTGAAAAACTGTGGACGTAGACTGACAAATGGAATAACTATATGCCTTTTCTGGAAATGATTTATGATTTACATGATTTTCTGGAAATGATGAACAAATCAGGAAGTATGATAAAGTATAAACAAAACAGTTAAGGGAAGAAGTAAAAGATAAAATGTTTCTGGTACGTGGGAGAACTAAAAGGGGATGTCATACAGGTTACGAGAACAGGAAAAGAACAGGCTCAGGAAGCCATGACGAAGAGAAGATGCCAAGGTTGTGTCTCCGGGGCTCTTACAAAGGAGGAACAAGCCCAGAGTACCCAGCCAAGCAAAGGGAGTACCCAAGATGGGTAGATGTTGATTCTGTTGTTTTAGACAGAGAAATCTCCATTGTCATAGATTGCCATACACAACTTCTTTGGAGACTCTGTCTAATTGTTATCACCCAGCAAGTGGAATCCCTCTCATTGCAACAGAAACCTCTCCCCTCTGGTTCAATTTCCTATGAAGGAGAAGGAAACCCAACAAGGATGGACACTGTGGTTAGATAGCTGGTTGGCCAATCTGATCTACCAATTTGTGATAAAAGTGAAGGGCAGTAGCAAGCTAGTCTTCTCATCTGTGATAATGACAATAAGAAAGAAGCCTCACATTTATATAGAAATCTACAATTCTCAAAATGCTTTTCTTATAGTAAATTAGTGACTGTGCAGTTGGTAATTTAGGTGTTATTACCTTCATTTTTTGGATAAGGAAGTTAAGACTTAGAAAAGTGAAGTAACCAAGGTCATACATCCTGCAAGGGGCAGAGACAGGTCTTAAATCTGGTCCTGGTTCTTTCCTCCTATACCAGACTGCCCTCTGCAAGATGAAGGGTGTGGACTAAATTATTCTGAGGATCTTTTTGCAGGGCCCAGCACAAACCAAATGCTTAATAAATGCTTTATTTCTCTATCTTTTAGCTCTAACATTCTGGAATTCTATGGCTTAATATATCATTTTTTCACAAAATGTTCAAATTTTAAACAAGAAAATTCTCTGCCTTAGTCCAAAGAGCTTGTGGAGAAAATATTTTTGCTTCTACATTTGGACATAGAGGGATTACAAGGTAGGTTATAAACCCATACGAGCCCTCAAACAAGAATGCAGATTTCAGGCAACTTAGTAGATGACTCACTGAAAGTGAGTCATTTTGGGTCAGGGCACCTCTTTCCACCCCCTTCTAAAAAGATCTGCTAAGGGATAGTCTGCTTCTTTTCATTTATACTTCACCTATGCTAATAAAGGATTGCTAGACTAACAAGATTTGGGGGACCTTTTTCTCTTGATAAGGAAAAATTCTGCTTTCCAAATACAAATGTGTAATAGTACATTGTGAACCTCTGATATAAACAGTGTAAAATGTTCTAGAGAACCATTTCTTCTCTGCTTTGTATTGCTAGGTAGATTTTGCTTTTGCACTGTCAATCACTCAATCAATCCATTAACAGGATTAAGAGCCTGTTATGCACTAGGCACTATGCTGGGAAGTAGGTATGCCCACAGACAATTAAGCAATATGTACTGTCGAGGAATTTATGTTCTATTGGGGGAGACTATGTGTATGTACGTATATATTCAGAATAAATGTAAAATGAACATGAGGTTATTAAGTACAAGGCAGTTCCGGAGGGGAGGCACTAACAGTTGGAGGTATTTATGCAGAAGGTGGTGCTTGCAGGAAGCAGATTCTATGAGGCAGCAATGGGAAGTGAAGGCACTGAAGGAATGGGGAACAGCTGGTGCAAAGGTGTGTAGATGGGAAGTAGAGCATGATGCATGAGGAACAGAGAGATAGCCTTTTTGGCTGGATTATGGAATGTGGGAAGGTGAATGATGTATTAGGTTGGAAAGATAAGATCAAGTCAGGCCACAAAAGGCTTTAAAATCAAGGAGAAGAGCTTATATTTATTTTATCCCAGAGTTAACGTGGAGCAATTGGAGTTCATCGAGTAGGGGAGTTACACATCAGAATCGTGATTAAGGCAAATCATTTTGGCAACTGTGTGGAGACTGGATTAGAGTCGGAAAACTCTTGGGTCAGGAAGACCAATTATGAGGCTATTGCAATTGTCTTGGTGGGAGGCCCTGAACTAAGGTGGTAGTTATGGGAATAAAGACAGCTAGAGGAAAACATCCCCCTGACACTCAGTGCACAGCATTTGTCTTACTCCTTTCCCTCCATAAGAAATGCCTGAACCTAATAAGATGTCACTAAAAAGGCCAGAGGTCTGACTTTTAAAATGCCCAGTATAAACCTGCCCATCTGAGGCCAGTGTAAATAAGTCCTGTTCTGTCCCTGAGCCCCTGGTGTCAAATATCTCTGAAACCCTGCACACACCATGGCTCCATTATGAAGAATTTAATTCAGATTGACACACTGACAACATGACCTTTAGGCTAAGTAGGCCAGGAAGAGATGGGGCTTCACCTAACCTGAAGGAAAAACACATAACCTCCTTAAAGCAATGAGTAATCAACCATCTTCATGCATTTTTAGGAACAATAAGGAAGAATGTAAGCACAAGGCTGGCAGCAGAATGAAATGAGTCAGGCAGTTTCTGCTAGAGAATGATTCGTTGGACCATTTTCAAAAAACCAGTTGAATAAGTTGATTTAATTAAAGTCAATCAGTTTAGCAACAACCTGTCAGGGCAGCTTAGCAATTAGTCAACTTTAGCAAACAGGTTCAAGTAATTTTTTTCACTGAAATTGCCTGATTGACTGCTTGGTTCAAATTATAGCTTAATCTAGAAAAGGGGAAATTCATAGATGAGGAGCAAGACATGAGCACAGCAGGACTGAAGATGCACATACCTTTAATTGCCCCAAGAATAAATACTCATATTTCTGGGATGCAGATGAAAGTCCAAATAGCTTTTCCACCATATACAGCAAATGAAATGAAGTATCCAGGATCCTGATTACACCTAAAAACAATAATAAGAAAGTCTCATGTTTGTATAACACTCTACAATTTATAAAGTACTTCCCCCACCTCTGGAACTGTCCTAAAATTCAGAAAGAAACTCAGCATATCTTGGGCAGATGGGCTACTAACCTTGGGAACAATTGAGTTCTGGCATCTTTTCTTCCTTCTCTATCCAATTTGTGTCCTCTGTGGGCAAAGTTGGTATTTACCCTGATACTGTCCCTAATGGCATTCTCAAAATGACTCTGATGGGGAATTGTTGTTTATCTTGGTATGAATTCATGTTGGCATAACTAGACCTAACCTCAGAGGGAAAGTCTTTCATTTTTTGTTTTAAAGTTTCAGTTCTACTTTTCCAATGGAAAGACAGATGTTTATATTGTGCTTTGGTCATTAAAAGAAATTTGAAATGAACATGATCTCTTGAAGGGAAAACAAATAAAAACTTTCCCCCCTAAAACCAAAGGCTAAAGATAAACAGGAAACACAAATCAGTAAATTTGTTAATTGGGTCCTATTGTCATTCTGTCTAAAAGGTTTGGGGTTTTTGGGCATAAAACCTTTCATTTCCCCAATAACTCTCATTATTTGAAAATGCTGAATGACACTGGAACCCGGTTAGAAAAAGTGAATGTGTAATTTATATGCTGAACAGGCAGTTATATGGTTAAAAAGAGCATTAGAACAGACCCCAGAAGTCTGTGCTTGTTTCCTTATCTTAAAAAGGAGAGAGGGTATATTTATTGCCTGCCTACGCTCATACATGGTGGTTAAGAGGATCAAAAAGATGAGGTGTAGGCTCTGAGACCCCCCTTCAGCTCCTTGAATCTTTGAGGTACGGGCCCTGGGAAAATAAATCCTCCCAAGGAAGGTATTTGCGTGAGGTCATGGGCCTTAAGTTGTGGCTCTGCCCAAATCTTTAGCCCTTCTTAGTTCCAATAGTTTCCCACCCTTAATGTTCCTGTTCCTTAGGAGCCACAGAGTACAACCTATTCATTTTCTAGAGAAAGAGACCAAGGCTTAGAGGGTCACACAGCTAAGAACCTTCTGACAATGGGAGCCATTTCTTGACATCTTTTAAAAATGTGATGATCGCTTTTCCGGCTCCAACATGACTCTCTCGAAAGACCTCCTGCACCCCTCTCCCGAGGAGGAGAAGCCAAAACACAAGAAGAAGCGCCTGGTACAGAGTCTGAACTCGTATGTCATTGACGTGAAGTGCCCGCGGTGCTATACAATCACCACTGTCTTCAGCCACGAACAAACAGTGGTTCTCTGTGTTGGATGCTCCACTCTACTCTGTCAGCCTACTGGAGGCAAGGCGAGACTTACAGAAAGATGTTCCTTCCGACGGAAGCAACACTAATGACTGAATGGAGATGAATGAGGAACTGTAGAGAATAAAACAAATTTGATACAAAAAAATGTGATGATCCAGAGGCCTGTTCTGATGAAGTTGATGACTAGTGGCTGCTGACAAAACTTCTTTCAGCATTGTTGGAAGAAACTTTGTTGACAATGCTTATCTGCATAAAAAGCAATGACTGAGTGATGTTAATCTGAGAAGATTCCTTTTTATTAAAGTAGAAAAAGCAAATGTTTTATCAAACATCACAGAAGTTCCATTGGTGCAAAGAGTAGTAATCTTTGCTTTCCAGTCAAAGTTTTGTTTGGCAAAAACAAGACAAAACTAAAAGAAATAAAAAAAAAAGACTTTTTTTTTTTACCTTTTCCAAAATGCCAATGGATTTTGTAGATTACTTACAAAATAAGAATCTTTTGATGACATCAGCATGTACAAAGTGAAGTACAGTGCAAAAGGGAAAAGTCTTGTTCTCAGAGAGTAAATCTGACACACAGGGATGACAGTTAAGGGAGGAACAGAGGAGGATTGTGGCCTCCTTTGCCCCTAGTTCCATGGATGACATATAGCTGGTGGTTCAGACATGCAGTGGGATGTGCCCTCGGAGTCACTTGGGGCTAAAGCAGTTATTCGACAAAGAGCTGATGTCTCACTCTGTCAGGAGTGGGGTGAAACAACAAGGCATTTTTGGTGAATTGTTGAAATGACGTTATAGACTGAATTGCCTAGAAATGAGGCAGGGAGCAAAGAAACAATTCTAATGTCCCACAGTGTTAAGGCCAATGGGGGAAGTGACAAATCTGGTCTTTCAGATAGTTAACCCTTAGCAAACATGCATTCTGGGGACTCAGGCTGAACCAGTCAAACTGATTTCCCTGGCTCATAATTTTTTCTCCCCCTTTCCTGCCATAGTAGCTATAAAGGAATTAGTAAATTGGAGACCTGCTCATTAGGTATTATGCTATAGGAATTGGCTGCTTGGGTGGGTGGGGGTGGCAGCACATCTCTGCTGGCTGCCCCCCAGCCACCTGCCACTGGAAGGGTTCCTATTTCTGCCTGCTGCCCAGTTTGCCAGGGTTCTGCTGTGATGCTAAGGTCCAAGAATGTCTCCATAAAGCAATTTTTATGAAGAGAAAGAAAGAAAGAAAAAGAAAGAAACACAGAGAAAGAAAGAAAGAAAGAAAGAAAGAAAGAAAGAAAGAAAAAGAAAGACAGAAAGAAAAAGAAAGACAGAAAGGAAGGAAGGAAGGAAGGAAGGAAGGAAGAAAAATCTTTGCAGATATTTTCCATTTTTTACGTATTTGTTTTCCTAACTACTTGGAAAGACACATATATTTGCTGACTAAAGAAAATTTGTTGACTTTTTAGACCCTTTTGTTCTCTCCTTTATGGCGGGTGATTTATATCAACTAAATATAAAATTATTGTAATTGATTTCAGTGTCCTTTCATCTAGTCCCATCCCATTTTTCCACATTGATAACTTATTTAAAAGGTCAGTTTAGAGCCATTTTAATTGAAAAGCATATCCTTCTCTTATTTTATCCTTTCTTCTATCTTTGTATTAATTTGGACTCTAACAGTTGGTGGGGGTGTTATTGTACATAGAAATCTGAAATAAGTAATGAGTTATTTTATGGGCATTAAAATATATGCATTTTCAGTGATGTTATTTATTGCATGCCATGTCTAGTTTCCAACATATTTTTGCTAGCCTTTGTATTGAAGTTCTCGCATATGAAAGTATATCAAAGCACTGAAGTCTTCAAAGTCCTCTCTACTTATAGAACATAGAGTCTTGGAGCTGTAAGGGACCTTGGAAATAATCCAGCTCCATGGTCTATTCCATAATAGATGGACATCCAATCTTTTCTTGAATCCATCAAATTCTTGACCTCATTAAGGATCACAATCTATTTTGGGACAGTTAAAATAATTCTTATATTCAGCTACAACCTTCTCTCCTATACATTTCAACAATTAGTCATAGTTCTGGCCTCTGAAATTAAACAGAATAAGTCTAATTGTAGTATAGTGGAAAATAATTGGACTTGGAATCAGAAAAGCTTTAAGCTTGAATCCCAATTGTGACAACTTCTCTGTGACAGCTTCCTCATCTGTGAAAAAAGGATAACAATACCTAGAATCACAGATCTTAGAGTTGGTAAAGACTTCGGGAACCATCTAGTCCAAACCACACCCCAAAGAATCCCTCCTATAACATCGATGATAAGTGATCATTCAGCCTTTGTTTGAAGACCTTTAATGAAGCAATATCTACCACTTCTCAAAGTATCCCATTTCATTTTTTCATATCTATAATGGTTAGGAAATTTTCCTGACATCAAGCCTAAATTTTCCTTCTTGTAACTTCCACCTCCTCCTTGTTCTTCTAGAACAGTGGTTCTCAACCTTCCTAATGCTGAGACCCTTTAATACTTATATGCGGATGTATCTGCATGTGGGCAGACTCGCCTGGAGATTGATAGAGGAGCCATGTCTTGGTTCCTTGGAAATATGTGTTTTCTGATGGTCTTAGTCAACTCCTGTGAAAGGGTCATTCAACCCCCAAAGGGGTTGCGACCCACAGGTTGAGAACCACTGTTCTAGAACAAAATGTGCCCAGTCTAATTCTTCTTCTACATGGATTCAAATGCTTAAAAGCTTTTCTGATTCCAAGTTCAGTGTCTCTTCTGGGTCTGCTCTCTGCTAAATATCCCGCATAACTCACAAGGTTTTTTTGAGGACTGAATGAGAAGCACTTTATCAAGTTTAAATGTCAGCCCAGTAGAGATAGAACCAAACTGGCAGATGCTGTCAGCAACTCTGAAACATTACTCAACTGCACTGGAAGCATGGGGTTAAGTCAATGACCTCTGTCTTATGTTCAAGAGTAACAGCTTTATTTGTAGATTACCTGGGTTTAAATGCAAATCTCTCTGGGCCCTCAATTTCCCTGAAAAATGAGTAAACTAGACTAGATTATTGCTAAAGTCTCCTTCCAAAGCAAAATTATGGTTCATCCAGTCAGTTCTTCCAGCTCAGTGGCCAATTAGGGAAGCTGTTGTCTTAGAGGATGAACCTATTAGTTCTGAAGCATTACCAGAAGTCAGGAAGGTATGAGGCCTGGAAGACCTATGAATGTAACAGCTACAGAATCCCCAGGGTAGCCAAGGCTGACAACAAGGGAGTGTCTGCTGGAGAGGGTGGCTGTCAATATAAGTTCTGGCTTCCAAATGGCCCAGACAATTGTCAGGAGGGGTTAGACAGTACAGTGTTTAAGTAAAATAAAAAATGTGTGACTAGAAGAATTACAGAATTTCTGTATGTCCTGATTAGGATTAAATCAGATGATTGTAACTGTATTTAATGGACAGACTGAGTCTGTTAAGTGCCTGAATTCTGTTTTAGTCATTGTGTTAATTGGCTCTGTGCTTCTTTTATGCTTTGCAGTCCTTTTTTTTTTAAATTGTACCTTGAGTACCTTTGTTCATGTTTCCCTTTTAGAGAACTCGTGGCTTCCCTGAAAGGCCATTTTGGGATGCCCCTAAAGCAGTCCTCAGGAAGAAAATTATATTCCTAAAGACACACACTGACAAAAATAGAAAAGGGAAGGGTTGATGAACTGAATATTCATTTTTTAAAAATCTGAAGCAACAAATAAAACCTTAAAAAGTACAAAAAAGGAAGAGAAATTGGAGAAATAGATAAACTAGAAACAAACAACATAGAAATAATAAAACTGAGAGCTGGTTCTCTGAAAAGACTAATAGAACTGATAAATTTTTAAATAGCCTGATTAAAAAGAAGAGGGCAGAAAAATGAAATCAACAAAATATAGCAAATGAACAAGGTGAAGTTGCAGCAAAATCAGAAGCAATAAAAAGAATAATCAGCATGTCACAAAACTAAACTTGTTAGCTTTCCCTCTTCCTCAATTCTCTATTAAAGGACGTGAGGTCAGGGTACGACCATTCTCCAAGTCACTCAGGCTCACAACTTTTGACCCCTCATATCACTTCCCACCATATCCAACCAATTGTCAAGTCTTTCATTTCTACCTTCCCAACTTCTCTCCTTTATCATTATGTGATCTCTCTAAAATGAAGGTCTAATCTTATCACTTCTCTATCCAACAAACTCCCATGGCTCCCTATTAGCTCTAAAATCAAATGTCAAATCTTGTCGGGCTTTCAGAACCCTTCCTGACTCCTTCCCCTTCTGTCTTCTTACACCTCATTTCTCTCCAGTGACACTGACCTGCTTTCTATTTCTGAAGCATAATACTCCCAATTCCCACCACCCAACTCCTTGATTTTTCACTGGCTGTTCCCCATATTTGAAATGGTCTCCTTCCTCTTCTCCTTCTAGCTTTCCCTCACTTCCTTTAAGTCTTAGCTAAAGTTTCATCTTCTGCAAGAAGTTTTTTCCAATCTTACTTCAACTTTGGTATCTTCTATAATATTAGTGGAATACAAGATCTTCAAAGCCCATTAACAGGTCTCAGATAAAGCCCATTAAGGGAAGTTTGCTTAGGCTTGCTTGTAGGAAGACTTTCATACCTTTTGTTAATTTTTGATTAGGCACTGAGTCATGAGGGTTGTGATATACCCTCTGACTCTAAAAAGAGTATACATATCTGAGGTTAGTATTTTGCTTTAGGGTTTACTCACTGGAAGAGTGTTCTTGTGATCTGACCAGATGAGACTCTGGGTAGCTGTTAAGGAGCACCCCCAGCTTTGAAAAACCCAGATGTTGGTACTTCTCTCTCTGGTAGCTATGTATGTATTGCCTTGGTCAGACAGTTGGATCTATATGTTGACCTGTGCTAATTTCTCAGACAGTAGAAGCCCTGTCTGTTTGTCTTTATTTATCTGCTTGTATTTTCTTTGAAGTTTAGGGTGCTAACTTTTCTCCTGAACTAGTGAATGTAATAAAAAAAAAAGATTTTTGACCCCTTGGACAGCTATCTTTCCTAGTAAAGCAGATCTAAGAATCTGTGCTAGTAGCCATCCTGGGTATGCCAGTGTGGTTGCCATTACACCTTTTCTCTAAGACTACTCCTAAATTATCCTATAAATATTTTCATGTTTTTTTTCCTATGATGTCATTGTCATTGTATAAATTGTTCTAGTCCTGCTCTCCTCTTTCTACTTCAGTTCAAAATGTTTTTCCTGCTTTCCTCAGAAACTATGCATTTCATCATATCTTGTGGCACAATAATAATTATATTCATATGTCACAATTTGTTTAGTCATTCTCTAAGAGGTAGACAGCCACTTAGTTTATAATTTTGGCTGCTACAAATATTTTTGTACATATAGTTCTTTTTCCTCTTTCTTTGATCTCTGTGGTAATATAGACCAGCAGCAGTGTAGCTGGATCAAACAGTATACGTGGTTTAATAATTTTGGGGAGTATAGTTCCAAATTGCTTGCTAGGGTGCCTGGACCAAGTCACAAGTCTACCACTAGTGTGTCTATTTTCTCACAACCCTTCCCATGCTTGTCATTTTCCTCTTTTTTTCATCTTTGCTGGTCTAATTGATGGGTGTGACTTTCAAAGTTGCTTTAATTTGCATTTCTCTAATCATCATTCAGAGCATTTTTTTCCATATGATTGTGGATAAGTTGGATTTCTTGCTTAGGAAATTGGGCTATTCATATCCTTTGACCATTTATCTATTAGACAATGGCTTTTACTTTTCTAAATTGGAATCTGTTCTTTATATATCTTGGACATTAGACTTTTATCACAGAAACTTGCTGCAAAGATTCTTTTTCATGTTTACCTGACTCCTTTCTAATTTAAACTATGATTTGTGCAAACCCTTTTAAATATAATCAAAATTATCCTTTGTTTTGTGACCCCCCCTTGCCATGAACTTTTCCCCTATTCATAAGTCTAAAAGAAAGTTTCTTTCTTGCTCCTCTAATTTATTTGTATGACCTTTTATATCCAGATCATTAACCTAGTTGGAGCTTATCTTGGTATATGTATGAGTTATTGGTCCAAATCAAATTTTTGGAGTTTTTCTCAAATATTGAGTTATTATCCCAGTAAGTGTGGCCTTTAGGTTTATCAGATACTTTGCTTTTGTATTTGTTTGCATCTATATGTTATGTACCTAATTTGTTCCACTGATCAAGCTTTCTTTTATCAGTACAAAATTATTTTAATGATTACTACTTTTGAGTACAATCTGAAATCTCATACTGATAGAAGGGAGTCCCTTTCTTTCTTCCCATTTTTTTCATTATTACTCCTGATATTTCCTGCCTTTTTTCCTCCATATAAATTTTGTGATTTTTTTTGTCTAAATAAAATAATTCTTTGGCAGTTTGGTACAGACTAAACAAGTAAATTAATTTAGGTATTATGATTTTTAACTATATTGCTTCAACCCACCCTTGAATACTTAATGTTTCTGAAATTATTTAGGTCCATCTTTATTTTTGCAAAAGGTGCTCTATTTTTTAGCTCCACACAGTTCCTAGGTGCAATATGATATACAGATTTCTATACTGCCCAGATTTCAATGTGAATTGTAGATCTTTTCCAGCTTTATGTATCTGTGACAGACAATACAAATGAGCTGAGTCCAGAGTCTTACAGGAGGGGGAAGGCAGACTGAATTGCTTTTAGGAAACTGCAAAGCTCTTTTATTTACTCCGAGCTTCCAATAAAAGCAAAGGCTCATCTAACATTTTTTGCCAGTGTTGTTATATGGCAATGCAACATGGAACATGACTGCTTCCAAAGATCTAATGATAATCATCTTTTTGTTTGTTTGTAGGAGGGGAAGTCAAGGCAGTTGGGGTAACTTGTCCAAAGTCACACAGCTAATAAGTGTCACGTATCTGAGGCTGGATTTGAACTCAGGTCCTCCTGACTCCAGGGCCACTGCTCTATTCACTAATGATAAACATCTTATAGAGAAAATGGAGATGTGCATAGAGGATATGATATGGATATGATATGATCAGGCTACAAAATTGAACTAATGAGAAACTCTGAGAAAGTGCAACACTGAAAGATGTCATCAAGTAATTGTATGATACTAAAAGGTGGGTTGGACACCTTGGTAATGTTGAAGAATGATAGGCAGATGGCAGAATGGCTACACTTGTACTCCAGCAAATGATGAGGAAGATCAAGGAAGCCTCTGGCATGTTGTGTGTACCTGCTGGAGTAAACTTTTGGAAGAACATGGACAAGCATCAAACAGTATTAGGAGGTCAGGAAAGTGTTTTCACCTGCAGCATTGGAGAGGATTCCCTTATCAGTGAGATTACAAATCCACTGGAGCCTTTGAGTTCATATCAGTCCTTCTTTCATTTTTCCTTTTTTTTCAATTTTATTTTCAGTTGCAAATTCTGTCCTTCCCCTCACCCCCTTCTCTACCCATTGAGAAGATAAGAAATACAAAATCTATTACTAATATGAAATTGTGAAAAACAAGTTACTGGATTAGCCACATTCCAAGAAAAAAGGAAATGGAAAGAGAGAAAAATGCTTCAATCTGCATGTTGAGTCCATCAGTTTTCTATCTGTAGGTAGATAGCATTTTTCATCATTAGCCCTTTGGAATTGCAGTGGGTCATTGTGTTGATCAGAGTAAGTCTTTGACAGTTGATTATCTTTACATTCCTGCTACTGTGTCAATTACTCTCCTGATTGTGCTAGCTTCACTTTGCATCAGTTAATTTAAGTCTTCTCTAATTAATGGGAATTATCCTCAGTTTCCAATTCTTCTCCACCACAGAAATAGTTGCTAGAAATATTTTTGTACACATAGCTCCATTTCCTTTTTCTTTGATTCTTTTGGGCATATAGACCTAGTAGTGATATGGCTGGATCAAAGGGTATGCATAATTTAATAACTTTTTGAGCATAGTTCCAAATAGCTCTCTTCAATGATTGGAGTAGTTCATGGCTCCACCAACAGTACATTAGTGTACCTATTTTCCCAAATCCCCTCCATCATTTATCATTTTCCTTTTGTGTTAGCTTAGCCAATCTGATAGATGTGAGATGGTGCTTCTGAATTGTTTTAATTTCTCTAATTATTAGGAATTGAGCATTTTTAATGACTACTGAAAATTTTGATTTCTTCCTCTGAAAATAGCTCATGCATATCCCTTGACCATTTGTTTATTGGGGAATAGTTTTTATTCTTATAAATTTACACACTTCCTTATATGTTTGAGAAATGAAGATGTTATCATAGAAACTTACTGCAAAGATGTTTTTCAATGGGAAAAGGAACCACACATATAAAAATATTTATAGCTGCTTTTTTTGTGGTGGCCAAGAATTCGAAATTGAGGGGATGCCCATCAACTGGGGAATGGCTCAACAAGTTGTGGTATATGAATGCAATGGAATACTATTGTTTCATAAGAAATGATGAGCAGGTGGACTTCAGAAAAACCTGGAAAGACTTACATGAACTGATGCTGAGTGAAGTGAGCAGAACCAGGAAAACACTATACATAATAACAGCAACACTGTACGATGACTAACTTTGATAGACTTAGCTGTTTTCAGCAATGCAATGATCCCAGGTGGTTTCTAAAAATTCATGAAGTAAAATGATATCCACATCCAGAGAAAGAACTATAAAGTCTGAATGCAGATCAAAGCATGCTATTTTTTTCCCTTTTTTCCCTTTATCATGGTTTTCCCCTTTGGTTCTACTCTTTTTTTCAACATGACTAACATAGAAATATGTTTAATATGATTGTACATGTAGGCCTATATCAGATTGCATGCAGTCTTGGGGAGCAGGGAGGGAAAAGAAAGGGAGAAATTTTAGAACTCAAAATCTTATACAAATGAATTCTGAAAATGAAAAAAAAAATTTTTTAAGTTCTTCCAGTTTCCTACTTTCCTTCTAATTTGTATTGGTTTTGTTTGGAAAAAGTTTTTTTTTTTAATTTTATGGAATGCTAACTATCCATTTTGTCTCTTGTGAACTTCTCTGTCTCTTATTTGGATGTGACCTCTTCTATTCATAGGAGGTAATGCTCTAATTTGCTTATAATAATACCTGTTATGTCTAAATCATGTACTCATTTTGAATTTATTTTGGTATAAGGTGTGAGGTGTTAGTCTATGCTTAGTTTCTGACAGATTACTTTCCAATTTTTCCAGCAGTTTGTTAAATACTGAGTTCTTATTTAAATATCTGGGATCTTTGAGTTTATCAAATACAAGGTTACTGTCCTCATTTCTTCCTGTTATTGTGTATTTTCTCTGTTCCATTAATTACTGTCTTCTACTTTTCAAGATAATCCTCTCTGATAATTTGGAGAGTCAAGGAGTATATCTTGATCCCTTTTTATATTCTCTTCCAAAAAGGAGTCCAATATGAACTTTGAACATAGATAGTAGGATAATTGTTACTTGGTCATGGCAGAAATAATGTTTTAACTGAATATTCTGTAAGTCACTATGAAATTCTTCTGCTCTCTATATTTGCTTTAAGTGAGTTCTTCAGTCCATTTGTCATTCTTGCCTGTAGCTCCTCTCAAGAATATAAAGCAATTTTGGGAGAGAGAGGAGGAGGGAAGAGCTCTAACAACTGCAGAAATCAGAAATACACTTTAATAGGAAGTCAAACTTGGACTGACCTGTGAAGTGAGTAAAGTTTTCAAATAGGCAGAAATGAGGAAGTATTATCAGATATATTTTTATTTTTGCATTACAGGCTGGAGGTTCATAATTTATATTCTCTATGTTGAAAAAGCTTACTTTTCTAAATAGTTTTAAAACTTATCTTTTAATTTTAATTAACAAGCATTTATTTTCTCTCCCCACTTCCACTGAAAAAGAGAAAAAGTCTCAGAAGAAATATGCATAGTCAATCAAAATGAATTCTCACATTGGCCATGTAAAATACATGTCCCATTCTGCTCCTTGAATCTATTATCTCTCTTGTCAGGATATGTGTCGCATTCATCATTTTCAGACTATTGGAATCATGATTGGTGATTGCATTGATCAGAGATTTCAAGCCTTTCAAAGTTGTTTTTTCTTTACAATGCTATTATTGTATAAATTGTTCTCTTGGTTCTGCTCACTTCACTCTGCATCAGTTCATATAAGTCTTCCCAGGTTGTTCTAAAACCATTCTTTTTGTATTTCTTATGGCATGATTTCTAGTAAATTCATATGATATAATAAATATATAATATAATAAAACCATTTCCAAACTGATAGGCACCTCCTTAATTTATAGTTCTTTGGCCACTACAAAAAAGAACTCCTATATTGTTGATCCTTTCCCTCTTTCTTTGATCTTTTTTGGGATATAAGCCTAGTAAATATTATCACTGTACCAAATGACATGTACCATTTTATTTTGCTTTTTTTTGGGGGGGAGGGCAGTTGGGGTTAAGTGACTTGCCCAAGGTCACATGGCTAGTTTTTTGTGTTAAGTGTCTGAGGCCGGATTTGAACTCAGGTACTCCTGACTCCAGGGACGGTGCTCTATTCACTGCACCATCTAGCCACCCCGTGACATGTACAATTTAGTAACTTTGGGTACATAGTTCCAAATTGCTTCCCAGAATGGCTGGATCAATTCACTAATTCACCAACAAAGCATTAATGGACCTGCTTTCCCACAACCCTTTTTACATTTGTTATTTTTTTTATTTTTGGTAACCCTCACAATTTGAGAAATGTGGAATAGAACCTCAGAGTTGCTTTAATTTGCATTTCTTTAATTGTTAGTGATTTGGAGCATTTTTTTTTAAATATAGCTATTCACAATTTGGATTTCTTTCTTTTAAAACTTCCTCTTCACATCCTTTGATATTTATCAACTGGGAAATGGCTCTTAGTCTTATAAATTCAAATCATTTATTTATATATCTTGGAAATGAGACTCTTGTCAGAGAAAGTTTTTGCAAAGATTTCCCCCCACTTTATTGTTTCCTTTCAATCTTAACTGTATTTAACCTATACTTTTAAAAATTAATTTTAATGAACAAAAATAAACCTTCTGTCCCTCAAATCTCCCCCACCCTAGGAAAAGCAAAACAAAATCCTTTTAACAATTAGGAATAGTAAAGTAAGATAAATTCCTGCATTGGCTGTGTCACACTCTATCTATCTATCTATCTGTCTATCTATCTCTTGAATTTATCACTTCTCAGTCAAGAGAAGTTCCATTATGTTCCATCATGAGTCCTATGAATCATGGTTGTCATTGTGTTGATCAGAGTTTTTACTCACCCAACCCCTTTATAATGAAGAAGAGAGTGGAAAGAGGTGTGCACAATACCAGCACTCTAGGTATGATGCAATCTGCTTCTCCTTTCATCCTTATTTCTTTTCTGTCCAGTCTGACCATAAGTTCTTATCCTTTCTTTCCTTCCTCTTAAACCTATCATTGTGATATACTCTCCATAGTTGGCATTTATTTTGCTTAGGATTAATTCTTCCCTTAAACTACCCTCCCTGTTCCTTTTTCCCCCTTCCTGTTTCCCACTTGAATGAAATGCACACAACTCTTTATGCGTATGTATGTGTGTGTGTGTGTGTGTGTGTATGTATTCTTTCCTCTTCTGATCAATTTGGATAGATGTGATGTTCAAATGTTGCTTGCTCTCCCCTTTCTCCATTTGTAGTTTTCTGCTTAAACACCAATTATGTAAAAAGAATTTCCTCTATCCCCCCGCGTCCCCCCTTTCCTTCCCCTAGTATATTATTTTCCCTCTCCTTTTCCTTTAATATCCTTAAAATAAGAAAACTGAAGAGGTTACCCATAAAGAGGGTTAGAGTTGCTCTGGAGACCCCAAAATACCAACATGCTGGGTCCTGCTGAACAAATTCGACTTAAGTCTTCTTGGGTAAAGAAGTAAAGTTTATTAATCGTTCATTAAAAGTTCACCATAGGTAGAAGCAGCAAAGTTTCGCAGCTCCCACACAGCCACCTTAAATATCCAGAAAATACAACTCTAAACAAATTTTAGGGCTCCAAAACTCACAAAAATACAGAAAACACATCTTTCCCTGAAGGCAGCTTGGCACAAAGGGCTCATCACAGCAGGCTGGGAGCTGAAACCAGCCCAGCCTGAAACCACAGCCTGACCCCAGTGCAGTTAGGAGGACCCGCAGCTGGAGTCTACAGGAGAGCAGATTGGTGGCAGCTAGGGCAATTTGCAGACTTATCAAGCCAGAAGAAATAAGGCTAAGACAAAGGTCAGTGGAATTCAGCTTAATTTCAGGGAGAAAAGTGGTCTGGCCAAATTGCCCCCAGGGCAAGGAAGCAGTGGAAGTGGCAGTAGCCGCAGAAATGGAGGCAACCACTTCCACAGGGCTGCTTCAGAGCTCTCAGCCTGTAGGCTGCAGGGGGACCTAGCGAATGTTCAGAGGCCAAGTGCTCTTGTGTTGAGTGGCCTGGATCTGGATTGTGGTCTTGGGTGGTGGTCCTGGGGTGCACTTTCAGCAAGCCAAAGCTTGTGGGTATTGCAGCATCCCCCCAATAGCTCTAGCAGCTGTGAAAACTCCAGTGATTTGAGACAGAGCTTTCCCCCCTGGAAGCAGAGCTCCACAGAACTAAAAAATTAAGCAATTAATTGACTGGCCAAAATGAGTAGGAAAAAGAAGCAAAGTAAGAACAGCAATAAAACTCTAGAATCCTTTTTTGGGGGACAAAAAGGATGAAAGCATGGAACAAGAGGAAGATAACACAGTCAGAACTCCCACACCAAATGCTTCCAAGAAACATGAAGATTGTCTACAAGCCATAGATCAACTTAAAAAGAACTTTGAAAACCAAATAAGAGAAGTGGAAGAAAAACTGGGAAGAGAAATGAGAATGATGCAAGAAAATCATGAAAAGAGAGTCAACAACCAGACTGAAGAAAACAACACCTTAAAGAACAAATTAACTCAAATGGCAAAAGAGGCCCAAAAAG
>CM053593.1:344811748-344830946 GCA_028646575.1 Pseudocheirus occidentalis | reverse complement strand
GTACAATGTGAAGGAGTTTGCAGATCCTATACGTGATTGTATGCCACCATGGGGGGTGGTCGGATGGGGAATGGGGAGGAAGGGGAGAAAAATCTATAACTGAAGTGACTATGGAACAGAATCTTGTAACCTAAAAGTGAACAAACAAGTTAATAAAATATATATATATATTGAGAAAGAAATCACTAGATTAAACCATGACCAATGAAAGACCCTACACATAATATTTTAAGATATGACAAATGAAAATCATTCAGTTCTCTCAGAGCCTAAAGGTACAGAAGAAATTAAAGGAATCAATTGGTCATCTCTTAAAAGTAATTCCAAAATGAAAGCTCCTGGAAACTTTATAGCCAAATTCCAAAGTTTCCAGGTCAAAGAAAGAATTCTACAAACACTCAGAAAGAAAGAATTGAAGTACTTAGAGGCCACAGTCAAAGTCACACATTATTTAGCAGCCACCACTATTTATAGGAAAGGAGAAGGAAATAAGCTTTTATTATTTTATTATTAACTGCCTATTATATATCAGACACTGTCCTAACTGCATTATAAATATTCTCTCATTTGATCCTCATGACAACCCTATGATGTAGGTGTTCTTATTATCCCCATTTGACAATGAAATTGAGGCAGAGAGAGGTTTAGTCCAAATTTACACAACTACTAAGTGTCTGAGATCAGATCTGAAATCAGATTTTCCTGACTCTATGCTCATCATTCTATTCACTGTTCTATCTACCTACCAGAGAGCTTAGAATGTGATATTGCAAAAGGCAAATATATACAGGCTTCTAGCTGAGAATAATTTAGCCAGAAAAACTGAATATAATCCTGTCAGGGGAAAATGTATCCTTTATCAAATAAAGGACTTCCAAGCATTCCTGATGAAAAGATCAAAGTTGCATGGAAACTTTGATGGTCAAACACAGGAGTTAAGAGAAACATAAAAAGGTAAATATAAATGAACAATAATAAAGAACTAAACTGCTGATACTCTAATGTGAGGAGATTATACATATTTCCCCCCTGAATCCCTCTCAACATTAAGTGTCATAGAGGAAATCTAATCAAATAGAACTGGGAGTGGCTGTCTAACTTCTTAATGTTCTTAAAATAAGAATGGAAGGGGAGGGGGAAAAGAATACATAGGAGGAGGAAAAGGAAGGTTGGGTAAAATATCTCAAATAACTGGGGTACACAAGTAGAAGTCTATATAGACAAGGAGAAAGGGATGGGAGGATTAGTTCACATTTGAACCTAATTTTTACTGAAACTGGTCAAAAGCAGGGGTCAGGATACACAGTTGGATTCAAAAATACTTTTCATTCAAGTGGGGGAAGGAAAAGGGACAACGAAGAGAAAAACATCAAAGGACAGATGAAATAAACAATTAATCTTATGCAAAACAAACTCTAAGTAAGGATGGTCTAAAATATTTCATTTCTTTTTGAGAGAGAAAATAATTGGAATTTGAAAGGGGTGCCTATAAATTGAGAAATAGTTCAACAGGCTGTGGCATATGGATGATATGAAGAGCTGCTGTGATTTAAGAAATGGTGAAGGAAGTGATTTCAGAGAAATTTTGGAAGTCTTCTATGAACTGATACTGAGTAAAGTGAACAGAATCAAAAGAACAATTTGTACAACAATAATATTGTAGACACAATTGACTTTGAAATGCTTAGGAATTCTGATTAGTAAAATGACCAACTATGATTCCAAAGGACTAATAATGAAACTTGTTACCAAACTCCTGATAAAGAGATATGAGATTCAGAAGGCATCATGATACATGTGGTTGTGTATATGTGCATGCAGATAATATATACACACATGTATATGTATTTATATTCATATGTATAAACATATACACATACATAGATATACATACATTATATATAGACATGTTTATATATTTTTCTTTTAGACATAGACATTGCAGAAATTTGTTTTCTATGATAATAACATAATAAACTATACTTATTTTTAATGGGGGTTTTGTTTTTCATTCTCAGTGAGAGGGAGAAGAGGGAGTGAGAGTAGATTTTTCTGGTTAAAAAAACTTTAATTAAAAAAAGAATCATTGAACTACCTGAAAGCCATACACAAACAAAAAAAATGACTTGGACATCATATCTCAAGAAATCATGAAAGAAAACGATCTTGATGTCTCAGAACCAGAATGGAAATAGAAGAAATCCACTGTTCACCTAGGAAAAGAAATCCCAAAATGAAAACTTCAAGAAATTCATAATCAAAATCCAGAACTTCCTGACTAAAGAAAAAATAATAATACAAAGCAAAGAGGAAGAAAAAAATTCAAGTACCAATGAGTCACAATTAGTATCAACAAGTATTAGCAGCTACCACTATAAACAAGAAAAAAATTTGAATGGTAATATTCCAAATGACAAAAGATAAAAGATTTACAAAAAAGATTAATTTATCCAGCATAACAGCATAATTCTACAGAAGACTTTTAAGTATTCTTTATGAAAAGATCAGAGGCTAGTAGAAACTTTGAAATAGAAACATAGTAAGCCAGAGAAATGTAAACAAAGCAAATACAGTCAAGATGGATGAAGTAAGGATGAAGTATTCACATTCCAATAGGAGGAGATTATACTACTGCAACCCCAAGTCCCTAATGTTATAAGTGGTCAAGGTAATTAAGTAAGACATGGAGTGGTCTTGTTATGTTTTGATGATCTTAAAAGAAGAAAAGTAAAGAGAGGGGGAAAGGAATGTACTAGAGAAAAAGGAGAAAAATTAGGGAGAAATTAACTTACATAATCATGGTATACAAGTAGACTATACAAAAAAGGAGGAAAAAACAGCAGAGTAAGCTACTCTTCAATCTCACTTTCATCTGAACTGATCAAAGAGGATAAACTACACAAAGAATTAGATGCAGAAATACATTTCATTCAATAAGAAATAAGGGAACATTGAGAGGGCAAAGGGAGAACAAAAGTCAGATTCTTTTTCAGAGGGAAAGGAGGAGAAAAGATTTTTGTTGTTGTTGTTCATTAAAAAAGTAATACAAAACTTAATGATAATTGTGGCATTCTACAAAATATTCATCTGAGAGAAATGATAGGTTTTCAGCTGATTTTCTTCTCATTCCTCTTTCTATTCCCCAGGTCTGAGCATGATAAAAGGCTCCCAGGGAATGATTTTCTGTTTCTTTTCTAAAGGTCTCAAAGCAAAAACATGCAATTACTGTATACATCTTCAGGGCAATGATCAGACGTAATGTTTCTAGAAACCTGAATTTTCAAGCAAAGTCCTGTTTCTCATTTGGTCCTTCAAATTCCTCCTTCCTCAGCATCTTCTTAGAACTCTCCTTCAGTTGCTCTGGAAAAGCATCTTCGTTCTGAATTTCCGCATTTTTCAAAGAATTTTCATTTCTTCCTTGTTTCCCCTGTATTATTTTTTGCTCTACATCTACCTTCAGATCCTCACATGATCCTTAGAAGCTTCATCAAATTCTTCCACCATTACTTCAGTCACCACCTTGTAATCCTTCACCAGCCTCCATGAAGCTTTCTGAACTTTGATTCAGAATATCTCTTATTTTCTTCCTGTTGATAATGGAAATAAAGTTTTGTTGTAAAATGGATGACTGCTGGTGGTATTCTATAAGCACCAAAATGATACTTCCTTCAAAACATCACGTACTGGTTGGCTGTGCATGTGAAGTATTCAATTGTTTGTTGACTGATGAGTTAAAATGGTGTGATTTTGAGATAAGAAGGTGAAAGAATTCTTTCTAGGGTGCACTGGAGCATCATTTCATATTATGCTTCTAAGCTGGAGGCCGCTGGAAAACTGCAGGAATAGATCAATATGCCTCATTCAGCTTCCCAAGGATACAATGATGTGCCATATCCTCCATGAAGCTCTTTCCTGATTTTCCTCTAATTATTTGTGCTTTCTCTTCTCAAATTATCATTTACAATGTAAATGTGCCATAAGAAAACAAAGGATTCAGAAAAATATAAGAAGACTCACGTGAACTGATACAGAGTAAAATAAGTAAAACAGGAAAACAAATTCCAGGACTACAACAATGTCAACAGAAATAATAATTCCAAAACAAATCTGTGAAATTACAGTAACCAAATTTGGCCCCAGGGAAGAGATGAGAAATGTACTTCCCTCTTTCATTAAAAACAGGTGACTATAGGTGTGGAACATCATCAGACAGAGTCATGTATTGACTGTTTTGCTGAATTTTTTCTTTCAGTTTTAATCTTCACAACAAGGAAAGTATCACTGTGTAGAAAAGGGAGGTATACATTTCTAAATGCATTGATATAAAATCAATAGGCATCAATAAAACCAAAAGCAAATGATGTACCATATGTAAACTTATCTGTTTATATATTTCCTTTCCTCAAGAATATGTAAGCTACATGACTGTAGTGATTTAGTTTTTATTGTGTCTTTCATTTTGTATCTTCAGTGTCTAATATAGCATGATAACATTGCAAACATTTAATAAATGCTTTTGGATTATATCAGATTCAATTTTGGGATTGGTGCGATAGACATGCTGGTAAAAGTATTAAGCAGAATGAGCTTGCCTCTGGTAATAGCAGGCTTCTCCTTTATTTAGCAAAATTCTCTGTTCTCAGTGGTTTTCCTTTTATCTTGGTCTCCATTCCCTTCCTTTCTCCTTTTCATCTCTATCAGAATTACTTTCAGGAAAGATTCTAATAAACTTTCAGGCAGAGGTTTAAAGGACTGAATGATAAGGTATCCAAAGACAAAAGGACAGAGTCATAATTATCATTTATGATGTAAATGTGCTGGAAGGATTAGAAATGTTGAATGACAGAATCAGGATTTAAACAGTTCTCTAATTTTCATAGCTCTCTATAGGTCTCTTCCTATACACATTCAACCCAGTTTTACAATTGTTTCTCTCTTGCTAGATTATAAACTACATGATCATTCCTTTCTCAACTTTTCCTCCACAATATCTAGAAAATAATAATAAATCAACAAGCATTTTTAAGCACTTATTATGTACCACTCACTGTGCTAAACATGAGGGATGTGAAGAAAAAGCAAAACCAATCCCTGCCTTCAAGAAGTTCACATTTTGTAATTTTCCATTTTTCCCCCTGAAGGATTATACTCAGGTTTGCTGGGTAGCTGATTCTTGTTTTTAATCCTAGCTCCTTGGCCCTCCAAAATATTATATTTAAAGACCTCCAACCCTTTAATGCAGAAGCTATTAAATCTTGTGTTAATTTGACTGTGGCTCCACGATACTTAAAATGTTTCTTTCAATTTGCTTACAATATTTTCTCCTTGACCTGGGAGCTCTGGAATTTGGCTATAATATTCCTGGGAGTTTTCATTTTGGGATCTCATTCATGAGGTGATTGGTGGATTCTTTCATTTCTTTTTTACATTCTGGTTCTAGAATATCTGGGCGGTTTTCTTTGATAATTTCTTGAAAGACGATGTCTAGGCCCTTTTTTTTATCATGGCTTTTAAGTAGTCCAATGACTTTTAAATTGTTTCTCCCAGACATATTTTCCAGGTCAGTTTTTTTAAATTAAATATTTCACATTGTCTTCTATTTTTCATTCTTTTGGTTTTGCTTTATGGTTTCTTGATTTCTCAGAAAGTCATTAGGTTCCATTTGCCCAATTCTAATTTTATTTTTTGTTTTTTTCTCTTTTTCAAAAAATTTATTTGTTTATTTACTTTTAGTTTACAAGATTCGGTTCCACAATCCCTTGAGTTTCACATTTTCTCCCCTCTCTTCCCCTCTCCCCCATAGCAACATGCAATCAAGTATAGGATCTCCAAATACTTTCACATTAGACATTAGTCTGGTGGTATAGAAGGGTTGTAACCAATGGAGTGAACAATGGGAAAGAAGAAACAAAACCAAAAATGGAAAAGAATGATATCATGTAGTTTGATTCAGTCTCCATTTAAACCCTGTTCTTTCTAGATCTTTCTCTGAATATAGACATCTCTTTCCATCCTGAGACTCATAGAGTTGTCTTATGACTATGGATTGCTGAGAAGAGTCCAGTTTATCAAAGTTGGTCATCACACATATGTTGTGTCTGTCATTGTGTACAAATTTCTCCGGTTTTGCTCTTCTCAATTAGCATCAGTTTGTATAACCCTCTCCAGGTAAATATGAAGTCCATCTGCTCCTCATTTCTTGTACCACAATAGTATTCCATTACATTCATATACTACAACTTGTTTAGCCATTCCCCAATTGATTGGCATCCCCTTAATTTCCAGTTTTTTGCCACCACAAAGAGAGCTGCAATAAATATTTTTATACATATGGGTCTTCCTCCCGCTTCTATGATCTCTTTGGGATACAACCCCAGAAGTGGTATTCAAAGAGTATGCAATTATTTATAGCCCTTTGGGCATAGTTCCAGATTGCCCTCCAGAATGGTTGTATCAGTACACAGCTCCACCAACAATGCATTAGTGTTCCAGTTTTTCCACATCCTCTCCAGCATTTGTCATTTCCCTGTTCTGTCATCTTAGCCATGAGATGTGGTACCTCAAAGTTGTTTTGATTTGCGTTTCTTAAATCAATAGTGATCTAGAGCATTTTTATATGCTTATAGATATCTTTCATTTCTACCTCTGAAAATTGCCTGTTCATATCCTTTGACCATTTGTCAATTGGGGAATGATTTGTATTCTTATAGATTTGATTCAATTTCCTGTATATTTTAGAAATGAGGCCTTATCAGAGACACTGGTTGTAAAAATTCTTTCCCAATTTCCCGCTTCTCTCTTAATCTTGGTTACATTGGTTACATTCAAAACATATTTTAATTGTTTCTTTTTGGCTGCATGCAGTATTTTCTCCTTGACCTTGTAGCTCTGGAATTTGGCTACTATATTTCTTGGAGATTTCAATTTGGGATCTCTTTCAGGAGAAGATTGGTGAATTCTTTCAATAACTATTTCACCTGCTGATTCTAGAACTTCAAGACAGTTTTCTTTGACAATCTCTTGGAGGATGCTATCGAAGCTGCTTTTTTTGTCATGGCTTTCTGGTAGGCCAATAATTATTTTCCAGTGAGATATTTTGCACTTTCTTCTAATTTTTCAGTCTTTATGTTTTTGTTTGATTGACTCTTGCTACATCATAGAGTCCTTAGCTTCAATTTGACTGATTCTAATTTTTAGTGAATTATTTTCATCAATTAGTTTTTGAAGCTCCTTTTCCATATGTTCAGTTTTCATTTTTAGGGAGGCATTTTCTCCAGTTAGATTTTTGGACCTCCCATTCTAGTTCTCCAGTTTTACTTTTTAAAGATTTGTTTTCTTCAGTGAGATTTTTTTCCAATTTAAATTTATCTCCTACCTCTCTAATTTGGTTTTTAAAATCCCCCTTGAGCTCCTCCAAAAATGCTTTTTGGGCTTGAGACCAATTCAGATTTCCTTCTGTGATCTCCAGTGTGAGTGTAGTCCATGTTGTCCTCTGAATTTGGTTGTTCTTGCTCAATATAAAAAAATTTTATGGTTTTAGATTTTGTAGGTTCCTTCTTCCCCATTGTGATTGCCTATGTCCTGGATTGTTAGAGTGGATCTCTGCTTCTGGGGTGCAGAAATATAGAGCTTCTCAGGCTGGGAGATAGGGATTGGTTGTTAATTTTGTGAGCTGTAGCCTCTGAGTGTATAGACTGAGGCCAAGGCCAGGACTCTCAGTGTTTCCCCTGAGTTACCCTGAGGCTCACAGAGAAACCTGTGGGGGAGGGGTGGTCTGGCCTCTTCAGGTTTCCACCTCTGTGTCTCTGGGCTACAGCTTGGGCAGGCTCAGTAGCTGGAGGTCAGTGGCAGGGCTGCAGTCTGCTGATTCCCCAGGTGGTGCTAAGACACACCTGGACTTGTATTGTTAGTGCTTGCTGGCTCTACCCTCCTGGGCTTAGACTCTGTACTGCCTCACTTGCCCCTTCTTCAGTGACTCCCAAGCTTGAGGCTGTTTCCACTAATTTGGGATTTCACAATGGGTAGGACATTTATCTCTGGGTATCCTAGGTCAGGGAGGGGGATCAGAGCAACTAGGTTCTATTCTGCCATCTTGACTTCTGGAAGTTTGGGTATGTAATTTTTAAACATCTAGGCTGTGAGCTAGTAGCCCCAGGAGAAGCTGCTGTCCCTGCTGCAGGGCCTGCATTTTCTCTTACCCAGCTCCGAGGATCTTCTGTCCTGAGGTGAGACGGCTACAAATCACCCTTGGAGTGGGTGAGTCTGCTAGCTGGAGCTCCTTCTCGCTCTGCTGTAGTCTGCTCTCAGATCCGCACTGGTGCAGTCCATCCTCCTCATTCACCCTGTCTAGATCTACATGGGCACTTTCCTCAGCTGGAAATCCACTACACTCTGTCTCCCAATGGGTTCTGTCACTCTAAAATCCATTCAAATTCACTTTGAAGAGTTTAGTGACAATTCTTGGAAGAGCTTAGAAAAGTTACTGCTTCCTTTCCACCATCTTAGCTCCGCCCTTTCAATTCTAAATTTAAGGAATTATTTTCTTCAGTGAGGTTTTGTACTTGCTTTTCCATTTGGCTAATTCTACTTTTAAGGCATTCTTTTCCTCATTGGCTTTTTGAATTTTTTACCATTTTGCCTAGTCTGCTTTTTTAAGGTGGAATTATTTTCAGTATTTTTTTTGCATGTGTCTTCTTTACCAAGCTGTTGATTCATTTTTAATGATTTTCTTGCCTCACTCTCATTTCTATTCACAATTTTTCCTCTACCTCTCTTGCTTGCTTTTCAAAATCTTTTTTGAGCTCTTCCATGGTCTAAGACTAATTCATACTTTTTCTTAGAGGTTTTAGATGTAGAAGCTTTGACTTTGTTATTTTGGGGGCATATGTGTTTTGACCTTCCTTGTCGCTATAGTAACTTTCTATTATCATAATTTTTTCTGTTGTTTGCTCATTTTGCCAGTCTATTTCTTGAGGGGTTTTTTTGCTGTAATTCAGGAAAATTTTTATTCCAGATAGCTCTAATAAACATAAAGCTACTTGCTAAACACTGTGACTTCTTAATTAGCTTTCAATCAAACCGGCCAGACATTAACCAGTTCTTATCAATATTAAAAATGTTTCCTCAGATGATAATTGTACATTTTCTTAAATGTGCAAACTAGCAAGAGGGCTATATACTCCATGTTTATATTTTATATAGTAGCAGGTGTGCAAATTCTCAACTGTGCTTTTATGTATGACTTGCTAAAACATTGAAGAAATGGAAGATTTCATCCTTATCAAAAACTGCTACTTCAGTTGAACACTCAGCACATTTTACTGGGTAATACACTTCTTCATTCTCTGATTGAACTGTGGAATCTTCACTGTCAGACTTCATGTTCTTATGGCTCTGCCTTTTCTTCTGATTCACTGGGCCTTTTTATCTTAGAACCTCCTCTTTGTTGACAGAGCAATTCATCACAAACATTGTTCTGTATTGAGTTTTGTATTATTCATGCCTCTGGCAGTCAAGGCACAGTGTAGTCACACAGGAAGGACAATTCAAGACAGCATCACTATTTGAAACAGCCTGTTGTTGGTGAGAGGGTTGCATTCCAAAAAATTGGTATCCTCTTCTTTGTGCATCAATCCAGGCCTGATCTCTATTGTCTTTTTCAGGATCATATAATAATTGATCATTTGTTGGAATCTGACACTGCTGTTTTTTCTTCTTGATCACTTGCAATCATACTGTGTCTTCATCCTCAGAATCAGAATCAGAATATATGTCATCATAATACTTTGAAAGAACCATGGAAGTTTTCATAGTTCCTAAGGAAGAACCTGTTTCTGGTGATGACAATTTATCTTCCATTGTTTTATGGTAGAATTTAATTCAGCTTCCATTTCTTTTTCAAATTTATCTTCACTGGATGATTCACTTTCACAGAAAGACATTCTCTGATAAATTTTCACTTTTGGTCAGGAGTGCCATGTAAAAGCACATCTGCTTCATTTTCAGAACTGCTCAAAGCTGGTTCCTCATTGCTGGGCTCTTCAACTACATATGGGTCATCATTTTCTGAAAGCCAGTTCATGATGTGGCCCAGCACAGGACTCTTCCACCACACCAAGCAGGCTGGAAGGGTACTTTCTAAGAGAAGCAGTTCTGCTTCTTGAGTTTTAAGTCTTTGTGAAAGTAGGGCTCTGTTTCCAAGGTGGAGGTTGCACTGTTCCAAGCTTCAGGGGGTTTGTACAGCTTGTTTTCAGAGATATTTCAAGAGACCTGTAAATTTTCAGTTCTTCTCAGGTAGTATAATCTAAGAAGAGGTCTGTTTACATATAATGGCAAGCACTAAAGTAGTTCACACCTTGTTTCAGCTATTGAATTAATACCTTGTTTCAGTTCAAGTTTCTTTTGAGCCTTACATCAAGTCTGTTAAGAAACAGAATGTGTGAACCCCACAACCTGTGAACCCTAGAACTCATGAACTCCTACAAGAGGAAGGGGAGGAGCTATACCATATATAAGGAATAACACAAGCTGGATGGTCAAAACTTCTTGGGACAAGCATCTGAAGGCTGGGCAGCTGCTGCTGGACTAAAGACTGAAGTGAAATTTGAGCAGAACTGAGGAGAGGACTCTTGTGGTAGCAGAGTCAAGAAGGAGAAAACTTGTGGTATCCCGGCACTGTTTGTCTGCTCTGTCTGTGTTGATGTTTTTTGTGATACTGAGTACAGAAGCCCTGGGACCTTACTGGAAGCTCTAAAAGAGAATTTTCTGGTTCTATGTTTACAGAAGTCCTAGAGGAAGATTTTGGAGGTCCTGGGACTTTACTGATGATTTGTGGTGACCTCTTGGACCTTGTTTGTGGGTCTGTGTTGATTTCTATGTTGATGATTTGTGTTGAGTTCTCAGACCTTGTTGGTGGGTCTGAGTTGATTTCATAGGCAGATAATGAATTGATGATGGTGCCAGCAATGTGTATGAATATTATTGAAGCTCTGTCAAGCTTTGTCTTCCCAGAAACAGAAACTGTGAAGGACTTGAGGTGGACTGGACACTGAACTTCAATATGGAATGGGAACTGGATAAAGAACTGGACAAGGAGCTGGACAAGGAACTGGGAGCTACCTGCCTTTGAACCCAGGTGACAGTTGGAACTGGGACCATGAAAGAGGAACCAGGGAAGCTGAGAACCAGCCTCAAGTCAAGCTGAAAGAAGACATTACTTGAATACTGTGTGAGATACTGAGAAGATTATGATTTACTGTGACCTAAGTTTGGAGAATTTTGATTTTTGTACTTTGTGATTGAATTAAGGATTTTGTGATTGACTAAATGAATGCACTTTGTTTAAAACTATGTGACCAGTGTGGTGAAAACTATGTGGCCATTTTAGTGATAAGTTCTTAAGTTATGATGCCATTGTGAATTTCTGTGATAAGTTGTAACAGTGTGAATGCTGTACCTTGATTTTCTGTGAATGTTTTGCTTTGATTTGTTATTGAATAAAAATAGAGAGTTCATGATCCTATGTAATCAGAACCTTGAAAGCTGTTCACAGCAACAGTTGTCTGGAAAGCCATTTGTGAGTGGTTTTACAGTTTACTACTATCCTAACCTGTGCTCTTGTCTGTGAGCAACGACAAGCACTCTCTTCTGCCCTGGAACTTTGACAAGAGTCCCTACTCCACTGTGACTATGAGCTCTGATGTACTAGTTCTCCTTCTCACCCTAAGTCTACCACTCAGGACAGTAACCCAGATCTGAGTGTAAGCAACGCAACAGAGCCCTGCCTCAGTACTAGCAAAAAGACCCCTGTAGTCTCCTTCTGACCAATTGTTTGATCTCCTTACCATCTGTAGGCTGAGAGTTCTTAGAGCAGCTACTGTCACTATTAATACAATGGCTCCCAAAGCCTGCTTCTGGTTTACTGGGGTGGGTCTGTGCTGGCATGACCTGTGCTCCACTCTTACCCAGGTGCAACAGACCTTACCTGATGACCTTCTAAATTGTCTCTGTATGAAAAATTATTTCATCTCATTCTTTTGTGGGTTCTACTACTCTAGGAAATGTTTTATGGCATTATTTGAAGGTATTTAGAGAAGTTTTGGGGAGATCTCAGCCAAGTCACTGCCTTTTCTCTGCCATCTTCATCATTCTACTTTTAAAATGGTTCTCATACTTGAAAAATTTTGACAGCCATTGGAGTAGTAGAAAGAAAACTAGATTTGGAGTCATGCAATCTGAGTCTGAACCCTGGCTCGGATATTTATTACTAGTGATCCTTGAATAAATTGTTTAAACTTTCTAGAGCTCGGTTTCCTCACTTATAATAAAAATACTAGACCATCCAAATAGCTTTCAATCAAAAAATATTTATTAAATACTTACCATGTGGTAGGAATTGTGCTAAGCTCCCTTCCAACTCAATATTCTATGTGTTAGCTTCAATTGCATGAAACTGAAGCCATGCTTTTCCCCAAAGCTGCCTCCTGGAAACGCTGTATTCTGGGAGAAACATTCTGCTTTAAAATCAATAGATTTTTTCTTCTGTCCACCAGTGGCATAACTAATAAATGAATACACTCTTCATACTTCTGTGTACCAAATGGAAGGAGGGGGACAAAACAAAGTTTTACTACCTTACTTCTGGTAAATCCAACCCAAGGCAACCACATTTGGGGTCTGAACATAGCTGACTATTTAATTGCCTTAAGAGAGTTAAGCCAGGATGTGAGGAAGGATGGGGAAAGGACATAAAGGTGTATAATTAGGCAATTAGTTCAATGAATTCCAGGGGGCGTTGTTAAAAGTTTCAGACGTGCTTTTGTTTATCCTCAACTGAAGCCCAAGAGTCTTCATTAAGTGTTGTGTGTTAAATATCAAGGGAATATGGATTTATTTCAACTCAACTGGCATTATTAAGGAAATTGACTGGTGCTTATTTGTAATAAGCACAAAACATTTCAACAAGCTCACTCCCTAGAAGGCTAATACAGTTCCCAAAAGAAACCCTCTAGACATAAAGGCCCCTTCTCTTAATCTACCATTGTATGGATTCCCATGGGAGAGCATATGATGAAACACTGATAGTTTTAAAAGGCTCCTTTTTGATAAGAGAATTCCATACACATCTCTCATGTTAGGCTCAGGTTATTCTGTGTGACTGCAAGGTTATATTCATGGTAACATATACTGTGATCTATTCAATACTCATCAGAAGGTGATGGTCTCATGTTTTAGGACAGCAATCATACTCCCAGGATGATTTTCCACAGTTTTTGTCATTAGTCTTGACAATAGGCCTTTCACTGAAAGTGATTAAGTAGGTCTCAGCCCAGTTCCCTAAGGAAAAGATGATTATTCCACAGTAAACTGACATTAAATTAGATAGCCCTTGTCTAAAAAACAAATTTATAAAAAGCCCATTAAACAGGCATAGCAAAAGATTATTTCTTCCAGAAAAAATGTTCCCTCATTGATTCTACCATTCTCTCAATCAACCAGAATAATCCATGTATTAACCCTCCCAAATAATGCATTTTGAAAACTATTGTAGTTATTTAGCTCTTGATACCATACTTATTGATCTTTTTATTCCTATTAAGCTATGAACTCCTAAACTCCCTGAGAATAGTTGTAAGCTTATAATACATTACTTTGCATATTGTAGGTCAATAAAGATCTGGCTGGTTGATTTATTAACTGGCTGACTGATGAGACACAAGAATAACCAGGTTCTGAAAAACACCATTACCCAGTAGAGTTGGCTCAATTCAATTTAACTTAGCAAACATTTCATCAGTGTTTACTATGCAAAGGAATGTTCTAGGTATTAGTGATACTTATTTTTCAATGGATTCCTGGTATCATCAATGTTTGAATACCCCATAATAGTACTAATCAATCCATCCATAAACTCTTATTCTAGGCCATTCTCATCCCTGTCTTTCCATAAATTCTCTGTAGGCTTCCGCACCACACTCCACCCCACCCTGCCTAATTTACCTGAACAAACATTCTGTGCCTACTATGTGTGCCAGACACTGTGTTAGAAACTGAGGAATACAAAGACAAAAATAAAACAGTCTCTATGCTCAAAGAACTTACAATCTGCTGAGAGAGGATGAGATATGTACACGGATAAGTAAAATACAAGGTAATTTGATCAATGTCCTAGGATCATAGATTAGACCTAGAAGGGATCTCAGGCCACAAAGTTCAATTCTTTCATTTCACTGATGAGGAAATTGAAGTCCAGGGAAGCTAAATGATTTTCCCAATGTTTCACAGAAAATAAATAGCAGAGGCAGGATTTGAACTTATGTTCTGACACTCCAGAGTCAGTGTTCTTATCACTGTACTATAAGGAGGAAAAGGGAAGTGCTACCTAACATGGTTAGAGAAGGTTTCACATAAAAATGGTAACACTTTCATTGAAACTTGAAAGTCTGAAGAGCAGCGATGAGAACAGTATATATTCTGGGTAGGTGGGAAAGTCGTAATGAAGGCACAGAGATTGGTGGTGGAATGTCAGGTCAAGAATTAACTAGTACTCTAGTTTGACTGGAATACAAAGTTCATTTAAGGGAATAATTTAAAACAAGCATTTTTGCATTGTGAACTGTATTCAAATCAATATTATCGACTAATCAATGAACCAATAACTATTTATTAAGTATTTATTTTGTGTCAAATAAAAGCAAAACAGTTATTGTCCTCAAGGAGCTTACATTCTAAAAGGATGGATGACACGTAAAAAAATAGGTACACATAAATAAATAAAAAATAAAACAACCTTAAAGGAGGGGAAAATAATAATAAAAGGGAAAATGAGGAAAGGCCTAAAGAGCAATTTGAGAGGGGTCTTGATGGAAGATTGGAATTCCAGAATGTGGTGAGGGAGCAATTAGGAGAACATTCCATGACCCATTCATTATTTAAAATTTCAGTGTTAAGTTTCCATTTGGGTGTGTAGCTTTTGTTTGTGGTCCCTGAACCAATTTCTATTCTTGTTACACTATTGTCTATAAAGAATATATTTACCATTTCTGCCTTTTTATATTTGTTTGTAATATCTCTGTATCCTAGGACATGGTTAGTTTTTATAAAAGTTTTTATGGTATAAGGAAATATGTATATTCTTTTTCTGTCTCATTTACGAGATGCCATAAGTCTTTTTATTCATTTCTCCAGAAATATATTGAGTTCCATATTTCCCCTTCTCTTTATCTTTTTTTTTACTTATCCAAAACTGATAGAGGGATACTAAAGTCTCCTATCACTGTTATGTTACTACGGCTACTTGAAACTCAGATATATATTTTAGGAATTTGGATGCTAAGGCATTTCAAACAAATAAATTTATTATTTATACTGCTTTGTTGTCTCTGGTTCCTTTCAGCATAATATAGCTTCCTTTTTTGTTTTTATTTTTTGAATGCTTGGTTTTTGCTTTGTCTGACAGCATGATAGTAACACCTGCTTTTTTTGGAGTCACTTGATGCATAGTAAATTTTTTCTGTCCCTTCTGTTTTATTTTGTGCATGTCTTTGCTTTTAAATGTATTTCTTGTAAACAACAGATTGTAGGATTTTGTTTTCTTATCCAATCTGTTACTCATTTTCATTTTATTGGATTGTTTAATCCATTCATGTTTAAAATTACAAGAGGTTTATATTTTCTTCCATTAATCTCTAAAATAGATTGGGGTTTTTTTCATATTATGATTCCCCCTTCTGTTATAAACATAGTATTATGTTTCTTCAATTATTCTAATCTTTTGTTTAAGGTGACCTTCTTCCCATGGCCAGTCTCCTCCTCCTCCTTATCCCCTCTTCTTATTGTTAGCACTTTCCCTTTAGGGGAATTTAAAATTAGCTTCATTCTGCTGCTTTTATTTGGTAATATTTTTCCCTCCCGACCCTTTCCTCTCATCCAGATAGATTCACTCTTCCTCTATTCCTCTTCAGCTAGTCCTATTTCAGGTTTTTTATCTCATTTTTGTTCCCCTTTCCAAAAAAAGTTTTTTTCGTTCTTTTTGCTAACCATCTTCTCTTTCTTCTTAGTCTTGATCCATAGTCTCTGATTTATGTCCCCTATAATCTTCTGATCTCTCTCTTTTTTCTCTGTATTCTTTATACAATCAAAGCTTCCAAGGTGATCATTCTAGGCTCTGCTGTCCAGGTGCTTTCTGCCACTGTCTTATAGGGCTCAAACTATGGATTCCCATTTTCCACTGTGATTCATTCTCAGAACAATGCCTACTTTTGCAGGTGTCAGAAAAGACACTACCTCATACTAGGGTATTTCCCCCCCTCCCATTGATCTATTCCCTCTCTTGTTCACCTTTCTCCTCCCCCCCACCCCCACCCCACCCCTTGGCCTGGAAATATCCCTATGTCCGTGCTCTCTAATCCTCCATGTACCAGTGGTCCCTAGGAGTTCCAACTCCTCCCTCTCTCAGGACAAGTAAACTTTTCAAGTATCAAAACCACCAAATACAATGTAAATAATAATGCTCTCTAACTCTTGTTTGGTCATAAAAATTTTCCCTTCTCCATAAATGTGACAGGTAAGCTATTCCTTGCTTTCCAAGAATACTTACAGTATAAGTATTTGTACCTAGATCTTACACCCATTTAGAGTTGATTTTGGTACACATGTAAGATATTGATCTATACCCAGTTTCTTCCATACTATTTTCCAGTTTTCCCAACAGTTTTTGTCAAATGGTGAGTTCTTATTTCAGAAGCTGGGGTCTTTCGGTATATCAAACAGTAGATTACTACAGTCATTGACTGCTGGGTCTTGTGTACCCAATCTATTCCATTGAACCACTCACTACTCTATTCCTCAGCCAGTACCAAGTAGTTTTGATGACTGCTGATTTATAATACAGATTAAAATCTGGTACGGCTATGTCACCTTCCCTAGCATTTCTTTTCATTAATTCCCTTGATATTCTGGACCTTTTGTTCTTCCAGATAAATTTTGTTACTATTTTTTCTAGTTCTGAAAAGTAATTTTTTGGTAGATTTATTGGTATGGCACTAAATATGTAATTTAATTTAGGCAAAATTGTCATTTTTATTATATTAGCTCAACCCAGCCACAAGCAATTGATGTTTTTCCAATTAATTAGATCGGACTTTATGTGCATGAAAAGTGCTTTGTAGTTGTGTTCATATAGGTGCTGGGTTTGTTTTGGCAGGTAGATTCCCAAATATTTTACGATGTCTATGGTAACTTTAAATGGGACTTCTCTTTCTATCTCTTGCTGTTGAGTTTCATTATAAATATATGGGAGGGGCGGCTAGGTGGCGCAGTGAATAGAGCACCGGCCCTGGAGTCAGGAGTACCTGAGTTCAAATCCGGCCTCAGACACTTAACACAAAAAACTAGCCGTGTGACCTTGGGCAAGTCACTTAACCCCAACTGCCCTCCAAAAAAAAAAAAGCAAAAAAAAAATAAAAAAATAAATATATGGGAATGCCGTAGATTTGTGTGGGTTTATTTTATATACTGCAACTTTGTCAAATTTATTTATTTTTCTCAAGTAGTTTTTTACTTGATTCTCTAGTATTCTCTAAGTATATCATCATATCTGCAAAGAGTGATAGCTTAGACTCTTCTTTGCCTTATCAGATTCCTTTGATTTATTGTCCTTCTCTAATTGCTACCACCAACATTTCTAGTACCAAATTGAATAAGGGGGATGATAATGGACATCCTTGTTTCACCCCTGATCTTATTGGAAATGCTTCTAGCTTATCCCCATTACATATAATACTTGCTGATGGTTTTAGGTAGATGCTACTTATTGTTTTAAGGAAAGACTCCATTTATTCCTATACTTTCTAGTGTTTTTAATAGGAATGGGTGTTGTATTTTATCAAAAGCCTTTTCTGCATCTATTGAGATAATCATATGGTTTCTCCTAATTTTATTGTTGATATGATCAATTACACTGATGGTTTTCCTAATATTGAACCATCCTTGCATTCCTGGAATAAAGCCTACCTGATCAAAGTGTATTATTCTCATGATAAGTTGCTATAGTCTTTTTACCAATATTTTATTTAAAATTTTTTGCATCTATGTTCATGAGGGAAATTGGTCTATAATTTTCTTTCTGTTTTGTCTCTTCCCGATTTAGGTATCAGTACAATATTTGTGTCATCAAAAGAATTTGGTAGCAATGGTATCATTCTTTCAGAAGGCTGCTAATAATTTGTAATTTTCTTTTGAGGACTGTTTGTTTATATTCTTTTCCATTCAAGACAATTAACTGTGATAAATGGCTCTTGGTTTTATCTCTATCTCTATATTTACCTTTCTGCATATGTTACTATCTAATATATTTTGTATACCAAACTCTTTTCTATGAAATTTGATACAAAGATTTATTTCCCATTTGATTACTTCCCTTCTTATCCTAGAAGCACTGGGATTGTATGGAATGTTTTCAGTATTATGCAACCAAAGGAGGTTTGGAGTTTTGGGGGGAGAATTGTCTCAATTTTTTTAAACTTTATTGACTTGTTTATTTACTTTTAATTTACAAGATTCAATTACAGAATCACTTGAGTTTCAGATTTTCTTCCCTCCCTTCTCCACTCCCCACTATGGTGTTGCACCATGATGTATGGAATCTGCAAAAACTTTCACATTGTAAAATAGTCTGGTTGTGTCGAAGTGTTGTAACCAACGGAGTGAATAATGGAAAAAAAAGAAAAAAGAGAAACAGAACCAAACATGGAAAAGACCAATAGCATGTGTTGCTTCAGTCTCCATTTAAACTCTGGTCTTTCTAGATCTTTCTCTGAGTATAGGTATCTCCTTCCATTCTGAGACTTGTAGAGCTGTCTTTTAACTGTGCGTTGCTGAGAGGAGTCCAGTTTATCAATGTGGGTCATCACACATATAATGTATCTTTGACTGTGTACAAATTTTTCCTGGTTCTGCTCTTCTCACTTAGCATAAATTCATATAAGCCTCTCCAGGTAAATATGAAGTCCATCTCCCTCCCATTTCTTATAGCACGATAATATTCCATTACATTCATATACTATATATAACTTGTTCAGCCATTCCCCAATTGATGGGCATCTCCTAAATTTCCAGTTTTTTGCCACCACAAAGAGAGCTGCAATAAATATTTTTGTACATATGGGTCCTTTTCCCACATCTACAATCTCTTTGGGAT
>CM053593.1:344687951-344811248 GCA_028646575.1 Pseudocheirus occidentalis | reverse complement strand
AATAATAAAATAAATAATAATATAATATATAATTACATATAGAATACATAAATAATAATAAAATAAACAATAATATAATATATAATTACATATACAATATATCAGTAACGTACATAAATAAATACAAATATATAATAATAATAATAAATAATACTAGCATTTATCTAGAGCTCTAAGGTTTACAAAATGCTTGACATATTATCATCTCATTTGATCCTCATAACAACCCTGGGAGGTGAGCGTTACTATTTTCCCCATTTTACGGATGATGAGACTGAGTCAGGCTGAGATTAAGTGATTTGCACGGGTTCACAGAGTAAGTGTCTGAGGCTGCATTTGAGCTCAGATTTTCTGACTGTAGGTCCAGCACACTCTCCACTGTGCCATCCAGGCAATAGATAATCTTCAAGGAGGTTCGTTAAGCCAAGAAGGGTCAAAAATGTCTTCTACATACAAATAAGAAAGATCTGGAGTCTGGGATATCAGAAAATCAGAGATGATAGCCCTGGAGAAAGTAGAAGCGCAGATTTAAAGTTGGAAGGCAGGTGGGACCGTGGAGTTCAGCCCCGTCCTCTGAGCCTCACTTTACAGGGTAGGAAAGTGAAACAGACAGAGGTTAAGTGGTTTGCCCAGGTCACAGTTAGTAAATGTGCGAGTCTGTATTCAATCTTCCTGGTTCCAAGGCCACAACTGTATCCACAGCACCACTTGTGTATTTGTACAGAAGGTAGCCAAGTGAGCTCAGATTCTAAGACAGGGACTATTTTCTACCCTGTTTTGTAGTTTCTATTAGGTGTAAGTGACCCATAAACAAAGCTAGAAGATATGCCAACACAGACAGGTCAGTCTTGCCCTTGAGGCAGACATGCTGAGACTGCTTCATAATAGGATTCTAATACTCTATAGCATAGTAAAATATTCATGTATAAGACAGTGACTCTTTCCTACTTTCCTTGGCTTCCTATTGGGTATTGGAGGATAATAAGGCTTTTTGTAAATAGAAAACACTCATATATTAGTCATTTCGTGAATGCTAACATGCAGTGACCCACAAGCCCAAGAGGATACATAAGAAATCAAAGGAAGGCTCTGTTCTTCATTACCAACGACAGGGATCCCAGGATGGTGGGATGGGCTTGGCCAAGGACAGCCAGAATTTGGAGCATAGACAGACCTGCTAACGTAGCACAAGAAAAAATCCAGTAAGATTCCAACAGTGGGCAGTAAGAAGAAGTCTAGACAGGTGAATGGACCATGAGAGAAATATAGCAGGAGACATTAGGTAATAGTCCATCCAGAAAGCTTATTGGCATCATAGAGACTTATCACTAGTACAATATCACAGGCATGCAAGGCCCAGAGTCCTGGGAATGAAAATGCATCCCAGACCATCCCAGTCACTCTTCTCTAAACCTAGCCCCCACAGCCATCATGTGGGCAGCAATGACTACGTAGATGGGGCCCATCATCCCCACCAATTACTAACCAACTGCCACCTCTGGGCAGGAAAACTAGCCTAGTTGGACGCAGCAAGTCACCTTGAAGGAGAAAAAAGAGGCATTGAACGTCAGCAGGGTCAAATCATGACCACTTCCATTTAAACCCGAGTAGAGATACCTCAGGACCCTAACCCTTTGCAAGTATTGTAGCAACTTTCCTCTCAGCAGCAAAAGCTTGGAAATATCTAGAAAAGAAAGTTCTTGGCATCAGAGTTCTTGGAATTGTCAGATAGTTCATCATTGGCAAAGGATATGATATTGTCAATGGAAATGACACCAGGGAAGATGCATTATTGTCCCATTACACTGCACCCTATAGACCAGTGGACCTTTCCATTTGACTTATGGTTGAAATTTCTTGTGTCATCTCCCTCTATTAGAACATGAGCTACTTGAGAACAGAGGGGCAGCCTTGTTTATCTATTTGCATCCCCAGAATTTAGCAAAGTACTTATTTTTTTCTTCTTTTTCAATATACTGTATTCATCCATTCATTCTACCCCGTTCTTTGGAAGCAGGTAATTCATCAGTGAAAGGAAGATCTAGTAGCACAGAATGGAGCCCAGCTATACAGGCTCCTTTGGAGATGAGTTCAAATCTTTGGGAAAAATGATGAGTGAAAGGCAAGGATGGGGACAGCTAGGTGGGCAGTGAATAGAGCACCAGCCCTGGAGTCAGGAGGACCTGAGTTTAAATCCAGCCTCAGACAGTTGATACACTTACTAGCTGTGTGACTTTGGGCAAGTCACTTAACCCCAATTGCCCTCCAAAAAGCAAAAATAAATAAAAATTAAAAATTAAATATTTTTTTAAAAGAAAGGCAGGGCTTCAGGAAGGACACTCAAGACAGGAACTGGAGCATAGAAGAACAAGGAATTTCTAGTGCTAACCTGAATGCAAAAAAAAAAATAAAGCAAATTATCCTTTATATAGATATTATATTTGTTTATTCCTGTTGCTTTAGGTGGATTATTTTAAAACTGTATGCTTCCATTTAAATTAGCTTGTCATTTTTAGCTTTAATTTGAAATTTCATCATAGTGTGGCTTGGTTTGATTTACATGGATGTGTTAATTGAACAGTACAGCAATTATATTACATCTCAGGTATGATGAGGTCTCCAAAGAATTGCATTAACAATCTTCTGTCATTTTATCGTTCAGTATTAATTGCATCATCATGGGATCTTCTTACATTGCCATTAATTTTACTGGCACTGGAATGAATACTCAATAAAATCCCAGTGCTCTCTCTGTGGATTCATCCTTAATTGCTTTGTCAACATCATTTCATATTTTGATATCAAAATAATGACACCGTAACATGATAAACACTCGGTTTTCACCAAAATGGTATTAGGACGTGATCTCTCCCTAATGATATTTCTAAATTCTAACTTTACATATGACAGAGTGAGAGAGTATATAGATAAACCTACTTCCAAAGTAAAAAAGAGTTTGAGTTCAGACTTGGGTTTCCTTCATGGTTCATTCACCTGTCTAAACTCCCGCTTACTGCCCAGTATTGGAATCTTCCTGGATTTTTGTGTGTGCTACTTTAGCAGGTCTGTCTATGCTCCCTCTAACTGGTATTACCTTTATGGTTAGGGTTGTCATTCTTATTGTCCCAGGCAAATATCTAATACTGGGTTATAGAGGAGCTGCCTATGTGCATTTGTGAAGGGGGTTTCCACCTTGAAAGCTCCACATCGATGGAATGGAGACCTAAATTGTTTTTTTTTTAATCCTAACATTTTTTTTAAATTCTTAGAAAAAACTTCATGCTTCTATGGTATTTCAATAAGTTCCCATAAGGTTCTTTTAACCATACATAGATTTTAATCCTTCGGTTTACAATCATTCCAGCAAAGACATGTGGCCGGATAATTACTTAGAACCTTTACATTTGAGTTTATCATGTTTCACCTTCTATTCTCATAAGTGACCCGCTGTTATTTAGTAGAAGAAAATAAGAAGACAGAGTTGCTGGCCATGTTGTTCAAATATCAACGTCTCAGCCCTCTCCAAACATCCGCAGTTCATTTGTATTATAGTAAAACCAGGGGGTAAATTGGATAAATGCACCATTTAAAACTTGTCTCTTTGATTTTTGTAAAAAGGAAAGGGCACACACATTTGTTAGTTTGAAAATAGATCAAAAACAACCTAAAGTCATTTCAACCATCTTCACTAATATTTTTAAAAAATTCACATCTGTAAACTACAATTGGTGCATACCAGGGGGCTGGCTTCAAACTTTAGCTCACAGCTCATCACTAATTGTACATCTTCTCTATGATTATTGGTGTGGGTGTTGTCTGCCTTTTAATAAATAAATAAGGAGTCAGGAAATAGCATGCAAATGTTTCATTCTCTGATTATCCTCACACTCTGTCTCTCTTCCTTTTTCTCTCTCCTCTCATTCTCTTTTTCTTCATTCTTCTCTCCTTCTCCCTCCTCCCTCTCTCCCTCCCTTTCCTTCACTCTTTCTGTCACTCTAATTCTCCCACCCACTTCCCCAATCTTCCATCTTCTCTCTCCTTATTTCTCCTCCTATTCTCCCTTTCCTCCTCCTCCTCCTTCTCCTCTTCTTCCTCCTCCTCCTTTTTCTCCCTCTCTCTTTCCTTTCCTCTCTTTCTCCTTCTCTGTCTCTTTCTGTGCCTGTCTATCTCTCGTGTGCTTCTCTCTCTCCCTCTCCCTCCCTTCCTCCCTCCCCCCCCTTTCTCTGTCTCACCTCCCCCCTACACTTTTTTTACTCTCCCTTGCTCTAATTCTCTTTCCTTTTCACATATGCTCACAAGAAATAGCTGGGCTTATTTTAATACTTGCTTTAATGATGTTTTTTTAGCTCTAAGGTTAGCAACCCTGGTGAAGGACACCCAGTTTTCCCTGTGTAGAAAGGCAGCAACATAGGCACAAACCTTCAAATTATTTCAGCAAATTTGAGAAGATTCACTTCCCTCTGGTAATAGGCCACTCCTCCTCCCAGGCTGTTGGACTGAGCGCAGCAACCACCAGAGAACCATGAAACAACAGTGAGGATCTCTGGGTTTTGTCTCTGCTTTCATTGCTGACTTGTGACATTTGGTACCTTACTTCTCCTCTCTATTCCCACCTTCTAAGACTGGGACAAACTCAGGGAAGTCCTTTGATCACATTGTTGGGACACTGTACTAACAAGCAATCATCAAGGATGTCTTAAGCACTTGCTGTATGCCAGGCAACTATAATAGTCACTGGTATAAATGGAACAGTTCCTGCCTTCAAGGAGTTTGCATTCTGTCAATATGCACATGTACATAAAAATAGATAGAGATAGAGATATGCAAACTAAATACAAGGTAATCTGGGGAGGCACCAAAAGTTAGGGGAATCAGGAAAGGTCTCATAGTGGGTCATGCTTGAGTTGAGCTTTGAAGGACACTGGACATTCTAAGGGCCAAAGGTGAGGGTAAGAGGGAGAGTTCTTTCCAGGCATAGGGGACAGGAAGTGCAAAAACGTGGAGATGAGAGTTAGGGTTCTTTGTGGTAGTAATAGCAAGAAGGCCAGTTTGGCTGGGTTAAGAAGGATGTGAAGGGAAGTAGTACATAACAAAACTGAAAAGGTAGGTTGGGGACTCTTTGGGAAGGTCTTTAAATTACAGAGAAGTTGTATTTGACCCCACAGCTGAGGTTCTTGACTTTTTATGTCCTAGATCCCCTTGGAAATCTGTAGAAGTCTATGGACCTCTTCTCAAAAGAATGTTTTTAAATGTGTAAGATAAAATAAAAAATTAAATGCATAAGATAAAAATAAAATAAGATAATGCATAAAATGCAAAGGAAACCAATCATATTGAAATATAGTTATAAAATATTTTTACAATAATTTTGCAGATCCCAGGTTAAGAACCCCAGTCCTAGGGGTAATAGGGAGCCACTGTAGTTTATTGAGTAGGTCAGTGACATGGTCAGCTTTTTATTTTAGGAAAATCACTTTAGTAGTTATGTGGAAGAGAGATTAGAGAGGGAAGAGACTTAAGACATGCTGACCAATTAAGAGCCTAGAGTAGTGATCCAGATGAGAAGTGATGAGGGTTGCTTTCTCTCATGATTTTATCAGTTGCCATAGGCTTAATGATCATATCTATGAAAATGATTCTCAATTTTAAATACATATGCACATATATGTACACACACAGACACACACACAATCCCAGTCTCTTTTCTGACCTCCAATTTTGCATCATCAGTTGCTTATTGGATATTTCAAAGTAGATATTGCATATGCATCTCAAGCTCAATGTGCCTCCAACAAAACTCATTATATCCTCCTCCAAGCCCTTCCTTTGCCTAAGTTCACTATTTGTCTTAATAACCAAGTTATTCAATCTTCCTCATTCCTCATTTTGTTGTGGAAATGACCCTGGACCCTTGGGGCTATGGGAGCAGAGCTGGAGCTGTGGCAGATTTTCCTTGGTGGATGGGCTTCATGTGTGTTCAGAACCCCAGCCTAGCTATGTCTGGAGAATCTCATCAAGAAAAGGGCTGAGTGCCAGGGCATGAATTTTATGTCTACATCAACTCATGAGCTGTTTTGGAAGGCATGGGAGGGTCATGATAGCACTGATCTCATTTGGAGGATATCACAGAATTTTTGAAGTACTGAACAACTCACCAACTCTTGAGTGTTTTTACTCTCTATGTGTATGAGCCATAGGATAGGGAATAGATCTGTGATTTCAATGGTTTGGAGAATTCCCAGGTAAGAAAACTGTCTCTATCACATTAAGGCTCTCCTCACTCTCACCCAAACTCCACTTAGCTAGCAAAGTGATTTCCCTAAAGGTCATGTATGACAATGCCACTCCCCTAACCTAGTGAGCAAACTCCATTGACTCCCTTTGACTTCCAGGATCAAACAGAAGATATTCTGTTTTACTTTTAGAAGCCTTTCCTATCCTTTATTCTTCATACATTTTAGTGCCCTCCACATATTCAGTTGTTCAGTGATGCTGGCCATGTTGTTGTTACTAGAACATGACCCTCCATTTCTTGACTTTTCTAGCCCTTTCCCTGTCTATCTCCCTTGCATGCAATGCTCTCCTTCATCTCCTCCTTCTGGTTTCCCTGGATTTCTTCAACACTCAAATAAAATCTTACCTTCCACAAGAGGATCTTCCCAATCTCCCCTACTACCAGTATCTTCCTTCTAAGATTATTTACCTCCCATTTGCTCTGTATATATCTTCTATGCACATAGTTGTTTGAATGATGCTTTCCTCATTAGAATGTGAGCTCTTTGAGGGCAGGAATCCTGTTTGCCTACCTACCTCCTTTTTGGAGAGATAGAAGGTTCATGTGTGTTGCACATTAAACCAATTTTGAGTCTCTTTTAATGTATTGATGGGTTATGCTGGTTTTTTCCTCTTTTTCTTTTTTTTGTCTATAACAATATTTTTAAATGAAATTATTCTCTGGGAAGTAATGATTTCCTTACTTAAGGAAATGATGGTGATGTAAAAAAAGATATCAATAAGAACTTATTTAAAAAACTAATAAATGCTTGCTGACTGACTGTACTATCAATGGGAAGCTATGAGATATAGTAAAAAGAATGCTGCACATGGTTACAAAAGTCTTAGGTTGGAATGCCACCTCACTGTCACTTACTAGTTGTGTGTCCTTGAGTTGTTTAACTTTATGAGCCTCTGTCTCCTTATTTGAAAAATAGGCATACTGATACTTCTGGGTTTTTTTGGAGGGGTAAGGGTAGGGCAATTGGGGTTAAGTGACTTGCTCAAGATCACACGGCTAGTTTGTGTGTGTGTGTTAAAGCGTCTGAGGCCAGATTTGAACTCAGATCCTCCTGACTCCAGGGCCAGTGCTCTATTCACTGTGCCTGCCACCTAGCCACTCTGATATTGATACTTTTAAGGATCAAATGAGATAGTCTATGCTGAGTTCTTTGTGATGGTTCAGCTCTACTTATCATTATCATATCTATGTAATAGAAAGCGTATTATAGCAAGAGTCTATTGTAATTAGTCAATTAATGTATAAGCTTATTGTTGTTTGTCCTTCTTTCCTTCTTTCTTTCTTCTTTTCTTTCTTTTTTTTTTTGCTTTTTGGAGGGGGTTAAGTAGGGCAATTGACTTGCCGAAGGTTACATGGCTAGGTTTTTTGGGGGGTACATTAAGTGTCTGAGGCTGGATTTGAACTCAGGTCCTCCTGACTTAGGTGCTCTATTCATTGCTCCACCTAGCCACCCCTGTCCTTCATTCTTAAAGAGGACCATGACATCAGGAAAGTGACACCAGAATTGCAAGTGAATTGGATTTAAGTGAAGGAGGGCTGTGCAAAGTCACCAGTTTTATTTTTTCCTTCAGAGCCATCTGGGTCCAGTGGCCAGATATAGATCAGGATGACTGGAGAGGGCCCCACAGTATATAAGAAAACATTTATCAAATGTCTGTTATTATGCCTGCCATTCTACTAGGAGAGAGATGAAATAAAAGAATACTTAGAAAATATCGTATACTCTCCTTGTTCTCAAGGAGTGGAAAGGGTTAAATAAAACCTGTGGAACAATTGAAGAATAATTAAATGCTTAAATTGTTCTTATGAGGCCGTTATCTTTCCAGTCACTGGGCTTTGTAACCTAGTAGTCATTCTTAGCTTTTCCATCTCCTTCCCCTATATATGAACACTCATTAAGTCTTTTTTTATTCTTTCTCTGCAGTATTTATTGGCCCTATCCTTTTCTCTCCACTGACTCAGTGACCACCCTAGCTAAAGCCCTCATTGTCTCTTGCTTGGAGCACTGTGATACCTTCCTAATTGGTCCCCCCAGCTTCTAGTTTCATAATGAACTCTAAGAGTTCATCCTTCATGAGGCTGCCAAAATAATCTCCCAAACACACAAGTCTGATGAAGTCATTGCCTTGATCATAACTTTCAATTGTTTGATTTTCAGCATTTTCCCATTGTGCTTCTGTATCAGTCTTCCTGGAGTAGGGTGTCTATGTTGGGAAGCAGTCAAAAATCAATCTGAATAGGAAGGATATTGAATCATCTGTCACTGTGTCATCTTAATTGTACCTTCGAAATGTCTTTCTATCTATCCTTTCTTTTCCATTCCCACACATACCATCTTAGTTCAGTCATTCTCATCATCTCTCTTTAGAGTGCTATAGTTGGCTCCTAATTGGTATCCTGCCCTCAGGCATTTCCTACTCTAATTCAATTGAGCTAAATTAATCTGCTTAAAATATTAGTTTCATTTATCATGGTACTCCTTTATTCAAAAGCCTTCAATTGTTCTCTACTGCCTAGTAATGGTGTCAAACTCAAATAGAAATAGATCCCTGCCAGCCATATAGTGACTTTAAAAATCACAAATGAACATTATCTATATGGTATTGTATTTATTTATTTTATTGAACATTTCCCAATTACAGTTAAATCTGATTCAGGCAGGAGTTTTGCTTTTATATGTCACTGACAAGGCAAGCCTACAAGGCCACCTCTGGTTAGAGGATAAAGTCCCAACTTTTTATGTTGGTATTTAAGGCCCTCTATTACCTAGGCAAGGCAACAAGCAACAAGCATTTATTGGGCACTTACTCAGTGCCAGGCACTGTGGTAAGTGCTGAGGATACAAATTCGAGTAAAAAGAAATGCACTTCCTGCCCGCTATGAACTTAGATTGTAAGGAGGGGTGAATAGGACTGGAAGGGTTAGAGACAAAACAGCAAAGGGAACTAAAGGGAAGGAGGTGAAGATACCCAGTATGGATACATGATGTTGAAGTCCCCAGAAGCACAGCTGGGAGGAGACTAATAGTTGACTGGTCTGGTCTCTTTCCCAAAATGCAGACCTCAGGCAAAATTCACCAATGGGGAAAGGGATAAAAGTACTATCATAGCAGAGGGGTGTTTCAGAATGAACCTGGATGGATGATTATGGTGAGGAAGCCTCAGGCACTAAGGGAGATTCCAAAGTGAAATTCAGTGGAGGCAAGGTATTGAAATCTGGAAAGTCAGAAGCACATCTGGAGCGGAATGAGCGCTTTTAGTCTTGTTTCCCACAACAGCCAGATGGATCGAAGTTCTCCAACTAAAGTGGTCCTTAGAACTTGACTTGTGTTTTCCCACTTCCATGCTTTTGTTCAAGCTTTGCCTACCATCCCTTTTCTTTCTTAGCAATTCAAATTCTATCCATAATTATTTTTTGCCCAGTTTGAGTCCTGAATCCTTCAGTAAGCCTCTACACAACCAGCTCACAGTAATCTTTCACTCTTCTGAACTAATTTCATTCATCATACCACTCATTTGGCAATTAACTGCATAATTAATCACTTATTACTCCATTGCTCCATCTCTATTATTGCTAACTTATACTGCTATTTCGCTTTTCTCATCTTCCCTACTAGATTGCAAGATCATCCTTAAATACAGGGACCACATCCAACTTCAATACATTTTAACAAAAAATATTTAGGGCCTGCTCAATGTAAAGTACTCTTCTTGCTCCTGGGAGTGATACAAAGTTTAAATAAGATATCATGCCTGTTATCATAGAGCTCATAACCTATTAGTGTGACATATAAAAGCAACTTTGTTTTCCCACAACACCTTACACATAAGAGATGGTCATTAAATCTGTATCTGTAGATGATAGGCAGACTAAGTAGATAGATGGATGGATAGAATAGACAGACAGATAGATACATAGAAAGATAGATAGATAGATAGATAGATAGATAGATAGATAGATAGATAGATAGATAGATAGATAGATAGGCCCACATTGAAACTACTTACAAATTTTCTGGGGTTAATAATCTCTTGATGACATCCTCATCAATTAGCTAGAAACTGGCAAGTTATTTGGAGCCCAAAAGTACTTAGAAGGAAAACAAACCAAAGGTAAAGTACACCCCCACAGTCCCCCCAAAAAGAAAAATAAAAACTCTCCACCAAGTATAGCTTACTTCTGCATTTTATCTAAATCACACCTCTTGACTTCGTTTATGCAGTAGTGAAACCCTGCACATGCTCAGAACAACCTTTGGCTTTGCCACAATTCTAGCCTTGAACAGTATAATAATATGATTATTATCCCCCAGGGGCTTCATACGGATTAATGAGACATTTTCAAAGTACTTTGAGCTACTCAGTTGGGGGTGTTAAATAAATGGCATGTGTTATTACTAAAATTGCAATGTTGACTTGTTGTGATGGGTACTGATATCCAACAAAGGTTGAATTGTGCCCACCAGCTCACTTCCTGTAGGTTAAAGACCAGCCTTCAGAAGGCAGTGGTTTTCAGTTATGATAAATATACATTGCAGTGAATAGTCAGTAATCAGGCACAAACAAGCTAGTCTTCCAATCCAGTACATATTAAGCACCCACAAATGCTTATCGTCAGGGAATTTAACTGTGTGCTGTAGCAGCCATTTCACTGCTATTGGAAGTTAGGAAATCTGGGTTCCAACCCCAAGCTCTTTCATTTTGTGACTTTGGACAAGCCACTTGAAAAAAAAAAATCTTTGGGTGACTCAGTTTCCCCATCTGTAAAATATATTTTAAAAAGGAATCACTAAGCTCCCTTCTAACTCTAAAATTCTCTGACTCTAAAGGGTTCCTAGCAGGAGGCTGTAGTCTGAATCTGTCAGACAAGACATGAAGAAGGACGGAAATAACCCTATCCAAAGCAGAGCTCCTTCTCAAGCAGGGCGAAGGAGCCTGAGACCATTCATCACAGGTCATCTTTGGCTCTGCTCTTTTTTGTCACTGACTAACACATTTTAGTGCTAATTTCTGAGAAAGGAGGAATGAGTCACCTCCTCATTTAGACACATGAGTATATTAAACATTTGGACTCAGAAAATTAATAGGGCCTTTGCCTTTCTATGAGTTTTCTCAGTAGCAAATCAAACTCATTTTCAGGTGTCAAGTATGTAAATTACACAACAGAGTGTGAATGATACATAATGAGATAGTGAGGTAGCTTTGCTTACTGGTTAGAGAACCTGACTTGAAACTGGGGTCCAGATCTCACCTCCTACCAGCAGTAGCTATTTGGCCAGTGGCAGGCTACCTAGGCTCTCCATTAGCTTCTCTGTCTATAAGATGGGGATGACAATAGCATCTCTTTCACAGGCTTGCAGAGAGGATTGAAAGAGACGATGTAGGTAAAATATTTTGCAAATCTTGAAGCCTTTTTATAAATTTCCATTCTTATGATTCAGAAGATTTGTGAGTTAAAGGTATTTTGAGGGTTGACTGCCTTCATATTGCATTTACTGAAGGTCTATTGCGCCTCAGACTTGGATAAACTGAGTGAATGTAGTGCAAACTTGGGTGGAAGGTAAACTGATAGAAATGAGTGTAAAGAGAGGAGAGTACATTAGAGTGGGCAGTGAAGAGATCCCAGATAGGTGCCACACCTCTCTGGAGAACCAGAAGGGGAAAAGCAATGAGAAAAACAGAAATACATTTTAATTTATTTTAATTTTATTCCTCTTGTTTGCATAAGGACACAGTGCATACACTCCTAGGCTCAGAGAGGGGGATAATACTTTTTGAAGATCAAGACTACCTAAAAATGCATTCACTGTGGTCTTACAGAATTGCTAATGTCTAAGCTATTAGGAATACTAAAAACTACTTGTTAGGTTATGTGTGGGCTAATGTGTATTTGGAGAGTGAGAAGGAGGAGTTATACACTGTGGTGTTCCACAGAGTTCATTCAATCCCATCCCCTGAATTATTTACTATTTTTATAAATGACTGGGATCATGGACTAGAGGACACATGTTTTAAGTCTGCGGATGACACTAAATTGGGCGGGTTTGCTAAATCCTTGGAAAATAAGGATTAAATTCAAAGTGACCTTGGCTATTTAGAGAAATGGATTAAATGAAAAACAGGGACAAATGTAAGAGTCTAGCCTAGAAAAAAAAAAGGTCAAGCAAGCAATGGAGGTGCAATCTGGTGAATAAGTTATTTAACAACTAGAGCGCGGCTTCCTTACCACAGGAGAAGCCAACAAGGCATTGAAAACACATTAAATATGGATTCTTGAAGCAGCTGCCTCTCCTCTCCCTCTCAGAGCTGTCTTGTTAGGGTTATTGTTTTCTAAACCATACAGATTTACCTGTAGTGCCTCATCTTTTCCCTATTCCCCTTTCCTTTACCCATGTATTTCTCTTCACCACCGATCTCCCAAAGGCAGCTCTTAACAGTAGCTATCCCAACTAACATAGATAGCTTAAAAGATTGGTTTGCCATCGTCATTCCCAACTAGCCTAAATTTACTGGAGACCAGATCCTTAATGTGTGTGGCTCTTCCCCATTTCTTTTAGTTTCTCCTATAGCATTCGTGTGACCTATACATAATCCATCTTCCCACAGCAGGAGGGACTCCCTGGAAGGGTTTTTATGACCCATTTTCTTTGAACTCCAATGAGACCGCCTGCAGCACTCATACCTCCCAGACAGTATCTCACCTTAGCAGGGTCTCCCTCCTAGGAGTGTGCTCAGGATCCCAACACTTAAGTATCTCGGTTTTTAGAGCTTGTTCCAGAAGTATTACCATTCCACCCAAGCTTCCTTTCTAGCTCTCCCAGTCTTTCCCCGTGTCTCCTTGACCACTGCCTTCTACTTCACCTTCCTGCTCCCAGGGTTCAGTGGAGAAAGGGCGCCAGCCATGAAGTCAAAAGTTCTGAGTCGAAATCCTGCCTCTGCCTCTCACCTGTCCCTCTGACTTTGGGAAGGCCACTTAAGCTCTCTGAGCCTCAGTTTCCTCATTTGGATGAAATGTGGGGTTGGACTGGATAGCCCCTGAGATCTTTTACAATTCAGGATACATGAACCTTTGATACTTTATGCTGCCCCGCATCCTAACCGGGGTTTGTACCCTGGCTACAGGCGCTCTACCAACTTCCGAATGGACATGACGGAGCCTGGCATGCACCTCGAAGCCGGCTTGGTGTACTAGGCACACGCCACGTCCTTAACCTGGCTCATCATACGGGGGCTCTGGGTGGCATGATCTGACCCGGAGGTTAGAGGAGCGTGACAGGGCCCAGCTAGGTCGGACTCACTGGGAGGAGGAGGGGCATAGAGGCAGAGAGGAGAGGGCTAGTGTGAGCTGATTGCAACGGGAAAAAAAGCTGAGTTCAGTCCTGACACGTAGTAGGCGCTTAATAAGTGCTTGTGGAATGAATGAAAGAAAACCTTTGAGAATCCACCCCCAAAGTGGTTATGCCTTGCCCCAGGCTTAGGATGGCAGAGAGACGACTAGGCAGGATGTTAGAGACAGGTAAACTGCCCCTCAAGCCGGGGTGCGGATGCCTTCGCTCCCTGAAGTTCAGAGAGGAGAGGTCTGCCTAGAGGTCTGGGGTGACACACCAGGTGGGACAGAACCTAGACACTGAAGGAAACCTGAGCTCCCTCCCAAGCTCCTGGGGTGGAGAAGAGACTCTGGCTGCCCAGAGATGGCCAAGGGGGACAGGGGCGCGCGCTCCCGCCGCAGTGGGCGGGAAGGGCCGGCGCGCCCCCGCCGCGGTGGGCGGGAATCCCGAGGTGAGTGGAGTGGGGCGCCGCGCGCGCGCCACGCGGGGGGAGCGGACGAGGCGGAGGGAGGGGGAGAGAGGCGAGGCGCGGCGAGGGGAGGGCTCGGGAGGGAGCTGTCTGTCTTTGGAGGAGCGGAGGGGAGCGAGGCAGAACCAGACGGAGCCTCGCGGCGGCGGCGGCGGCAGCAGCAGCAACAGGCTGCGGGCTCGGCGGGTCTGAGCCGGCGGGCGGAGGGTGGGCGCGGCGAGGGGAGGCGGTGAAGGGGCAGCAGCCGCCACCGCCGCCGCCGCCTCCGCCGCCGCCGCCTCGGCCGCCGCCGCCGCTGCCTTATGGACGAGCATCTCAGCCTCCTGCACTCGCCTCCGCCGCCCTCCGCCCGCCACCGCGCCCACCCCTCGGCGCAGCCCCAGCCCCAGCCCCAGCCCCAGCCCCAGGCGGGCGGCGGCGGCGGCGCCCACACCCTGGTCAACCCCGGCTACACCGAGCCCGCCGCGGGGGCCGCTGCCGTCCCCGAGCTGCCGCCCGGCATGACCGTGGTGCCAGGGGACCACCTGCTGGAGCCCGAGGCGGGCGGCCCGCAGCCAGGGGGCTGCGGCGGCGGCTGTGACCGTGACCGTGACCGCTATGAGCCGCTCCCGCCCGGCGGGCCGCCCGGCGGAGCGAGTGCGGGCAGCGAGCAGGACTGTTGCGGGGAGCGGGTGGTGATCAACATCTCCGGGCTGCGCTTCGAGACGCAGCTGAAGACCCTGTGCCAGTTCCCCGAGACGCTGCTGGGAGACCCCAAGCGACGCATGAGGTACTTCGACCCGCTCCGCAATGAGTACTTCTTCGACCGCAACCGGCCCAGCTTCGACGCCATCCTCTACTACTACCAGTCCGGGGGCCGCATCCGCCGGCCAGTCAATGTGCCCATTGACATCTTCTCCGAGGAGATCCGCTTCTACCAGCTGGGCGAGGAGGCCATGGAGAAGTTCCGAGAGGACGAGGGCTTCTTGCGCGAGGAGGAGCGGCCCCTGCCCCGCCGGGACTTCCAGCGCCAGGTGTGGCTGCTCTTCGAGTACCCCGAGAGCTCGGGGCCCGCGCGGGGCATCGCCATCGTGTCGGTGCTCGTCATCCTCATCTCCATTGTCATCTTCTGTCTGGAGACGCTGCCCGAGTTCCGCGACGACAAGGAATACCCGGGGTCCTCATCGCCCGACACCCTGGAAGGCGCCACCAACAGCACGTCGGGCTCCGCGGCGGGCGCCTCCAGCTTCTCCGACCCCTTCTTCGTGGTGGAGACCCTGTGCATCATCTGGTTCTCCTTTGAGCTGCTGGTGCGTTTCTTCGCCTGCCCCAGTAAGGCCACCTTCTCCCGTAACATTATGAACCTCATTGACATCGTGGCCATCATCCCCTATTTCATCACCCTGGGCACCGAGCTGGCCGAGAGGCAGGGCAATGGACAGCAGGCCATGTCCCTGGCCATCCTGAGGGTCATCCGGCTGGTGCGGGTCTTCCGAATATTCAAACTCTCCCGCCACTCCAAGGGGCTGCAGATCCTGGGGCAGACCCTGAAGGCCTCCATGAGGGAGCTGGGGCTACTCATCTTCTTCCTCTTCATCGGGGTCATCCTCTTCTCCAGCGCCGTCTACTTTGCCGAGGCAGACGACCCCACTTCTGGGTTCAGCAGTATTCCCGATGCCTTCTGGTGGGCGGTGGTGACCATGACCACCGTAGGTTATGGGGATATGCACCCGGTGACCATCGGGGGCAAGATTGTAGGATCTCTGTGTGCCATTGCTGGTGTCCTGACGATCGCCTTGCCGGTGCCGGTGATTGTTTCCAATTTCAACTACTTCTATCACCGAGAGACGGAGGGTGAAGAACAAGCCCAGTATATGCACGTGGGGAGCTGCCAGCATCTCTCTTCTTCAGTGGAAGAGCTGAGGAAAGCTCGGAGTAATTCCACTCTGAGTAAATCAGAATACATGGTGATCGAGGAGGCGGGTATGAACCATAGCACCTTCCCCCCAGTCCCCTTCAAAACGGGAAACTCCACGGCCACCTGCACCACGAACAATAATCCCAACTCGTGTGTCAACATCAAAAAGATATTCACCGATGTTTAATACATGATACAAGTGACATGCTATGCTTAGTATTGTGTGGAACGTGCCCCATTGGTCTGTGTATGCCCTCGTTTTTATACATTTCCAGACCATTCATCCGGAGAAGAATATGGAAGACACACTTCATCCACCCCGCCCCTGTCCCGTGTTGCTTCGTACCAAAACAGGTGTCTTTTGCAAATGGGCTTCTTTTCCTCTGCTCCCCATTTTTCCTTTTTTTCTTTTTAATCTTGCAAATAGCGGAAATGCTGTTTGTGACTTTTAGTTTTGGTTTCTAGTACGCTCTGAAACAATGAAACGTGTAGGTGGGGAGGGGAATTAAAAGTGCTTTTAGGGTAACGGGTTAACTGCATCATTAAAGGCAGTTTTGCTTTTGTTTTTGTTACTTTTTTTTTTTACCAGTCAGTGGGAGGACCTTCTAGCATTGTTTATTGTGCTTGTAGGTGAATTGCCTAGCCTAAAGGATCGATCAATTAAATTCTAATTAGTGCAATGATTTGTAAATCCGTTGTAAATTTATGCAGTCTATTCCTGAACTCTCCATTTGAAATCCTCCTCCCCAGAATGACATATTTCTGAAGGAAATGCTTTCTTCAACTCAAGAGTGAATGATTTGACTAACTGTAGTTTAACCCTGTGGACTGCTTAAGTATTTGGAAAGCGTTAGATTTAACATTAAACCATTGTGAAGAAGTTCTGTGCACGCCCCCCAGCCAAAACCAATCGCAGTCTAGAAACAGCGATGTTTTCAGCTCTGCTGAGAGAAACGAAAGATTTTTTTTCCCCTAATGCATCTGAGAGATAAGCTTCTGCAATATCACAAGAAGATTAAAGTGACAGACACCCCTTCCAGCGGAAGTTACTAATTCGGACCTGAGTGATGCAGTTCCTATAGCAACCGTCGTTTCCTGGGAAACCCGAAAAAGGTTGTCATGGCATCTCTCTCTAGCCCCACCCCCTGCTTCCCCTTGCTGTTTCCACAGTAACCTTTTCCAGATGGTTCCTACTTACATGATTTCACAGGAAAACCGCTGTTTGAGTAAACCGCACAAAGAAAGTTAATCTTAGATAATCTGAGGTGTGGGTACTATCCTCAAACTTTTATGTGAAAAAAAAAATCATTGGAGTCATCCAAGTATCCACTGAATCAAGAAAGAAAATTATCATCTTTGGAATGTTAGCTATGTAAGCCACGGTGAGACATGTCCTGAATCAAACACCTGTTAATAGGCAATAATTTTAAAAGACACTGCCTCCAGTTTTCCCTCCTCAAGAAATTTCTGGCAGAGAAATGAAATTGGAGAGCATATTTCATTGTGTCCGATCCTTATACAAATTAAAGATTCAATTAGTGCACCTTAAAAACACTCACAATGACCTCCAGAGTTCTCTTTAAAAAATTACTCAGACCCCAACAACAATTAACATTGTCTGAGCTGCACAACACTGGAAGAGCTAGCTAAACCTTTAAAATTCGAAACATTCAAATTTTAATGGGGAAAAAGGAAAGACAATTGATAAAGAGGAGGGACAGGAAGTAACCAAACCTTGGGGAAAGTACCTGCCTGTTTCAACTACAAGCCAGGGGTTGCCAGACAGCAGATAGAATCAGGTGAGCTTTGTGTTGTCTGTTGAGAAGAGTAAGCTTGTGCAGGAAATTGGACAAATACTTCTGTCCCTAGATTGCAATGTCATTTGAAGAACAAACAGTTTCACACAAATGCCATGTTAGGATGAAATACCTCTTTCCTTAGAACTTTGGCTACCATAATGTTTCATTTCCATCAGTAACCAAATGGTTATGGTTTCATTTCCATTGGTTTGTATTGTTTAATGTAAATGAGGATTGATAATCACTTCTCATGCACCCTTCAACCCATGCAATGTTGAAATTACTATTTCCAATAACCTATTTCCTCTTGCAGAGATAGGAGACAGTCATCTCATTTTGAGATAATTGGTCCATTTTTAATTTTCAGCGCATTACAATAATATAAGAAAGTGCTAGTAGTGTCCATGTAATTGGAACTAGCTTGCTAATTACAATCAAGTCATAATAACATTTCATTTTACAAGTGAGAAAAGGATCTTTTTTCTCCAGAAATTAATTTATTCTTTTATGTAACCTGAAAGTTAACCATTTAATAATTGATATTATTTAACCACAGGGAATAGATGTCATTTATTCTTTTACATGGAGGACATTGACCATTAAATGATGAAGGCTTGTGTTAATTTTCTTATTTATACTGGAAAATTACTTTCCATCTTAAAAATTGTGATTTTTATTATAGAATCATCTCTGTCTTTTGCTTTATTACTAGCTTTTCCTATTTAATATTTTCAGGGAGAAAGAAGTGTGCCTCATTTCATCCAGTGGAGTATTATTTAAAAAGATAAGATGGGAATATTGGTGGGAAGAGGAGGTTGTCAGATGAGGCTGATACTCAGGAGTGTTGAGAATTGAGATAAAATGTAATATCATTTGGCTTCTTCTGTGAATCTATCCTTGGTGTCAGCATTTCTTTATATCACTCAATGCATCTCAATGGAGTTCATCTCCTTAAATGTTTCCTAGGTAACTCAGTAAAATGTCCCATATACTGATGTTTACCTGCTATCAAAACTTACTGCATCTTAAATGACTAGACATTTCCACAATGGCTCATTTTTAGTGGTGATTTATTGGAAATACTGTAGGAATGATGAAGTGTTAGAATTGTTTTTACATGCTAAATAAAAGGTCTTATGAACATAAGGGTGAAGAAAGTTCATTGGGCATCTTACATTTATTTAGAAAATATAGATGTACAGATGAGTTCTGTAGATGAGCAGAGGTTATGCCATCACCTGTAAAGTTCTGTGTCAATCATATAGTCTATAAATATGGACATAATGCTTTTTTCCAAGAAAAAGGTTTTTTTTTTCAAGAGAAGAAAGTCTTAATGATAATCATTAAGTGTGAAATTTTATCACAATTCCTTACTGGAAGAAAAACAAAAAACAAAACAAAACCCTCACTATTTTGTATCTTTTTTTTCTTACTTAAAAGAATAGGGAGGAATTGGGACTAGACCTCTTATTTCACTCATCTAGATAAATCTGGGTGATGAAACTATCATTCCCATTATAGTTTGTCATCTTCTCTGCAATTTATAGTCTTTGAAAGTTGCCTAGCCTGGGACTGACAGGTTGAGTGATATGTCCAGCATCATAGAACTGGTAAATATTAGAGGTGGGCAGGTCTTCCTAGTCCCATGCTACCTGTTCAAAGGTAGCATGGGACTATAGCTTCAAATATTCAAGTGAGCCTGCAATTTCATAAATTTGGATGTTTTAACCAAAATTTGATTTGGGTAAAATTTGGTTGGTTTTCACCACCAACAATACAGAGTGCTACTTTTCCATGGCTGCCCATCCATTGCAACTCATGCCCATGTTCTCCTATAGATTCACCATAGGAGGTCCACCTAGTGCACTAGAGGCCTTCCTCAATTTAAGAATAACATATATGTGTATATATACACACATACACATACACATATATATGTACACAGTGAACATATACACATATGTGAATAATCAGTGAAGGATCCATCAAGTTCTAAGATTTTGATTGATTTTGCAAAGAAGTAACCTCATTCAGTGAACATTATACAGAAAACTTGTGTAAGTAATTTAGAATTCACTTGCAATGGAACAATGTATTATCTTCATAAATGGATTTCATATGTTAAAAATTACCAAGCTTCATTGCTTTTAAACACCTAAAAGGTGTAAAGAAATACATGTTAATGCTTTTTACATGTAGTTTTCCATTTGAGCTCAGCCCCATTCTTTTAAAGCAATTTAATAAATTTTGGAAAAGATCTCATCTCCAAAAAAAACATTTCATCCCATCTGGTAGAGTGAAAGTTAACTCTTTAATAATTGGCAATATTTAATCAATAAAATTACTTACCACCTATTCTTTTATAAGACTGAAGAGATTGGCTTTTCTAGTTATAAAGGATTATGTTCTTATGGGATTTATTCATTTAATCTCATACCTGAAAAGTATAGTCAGTTTGATGGAATCTGAGAGGAGGAACATCAGCTATTTTTCAATTTTAAGATGAATTTGATTCTTTCTAATATTAGGCCCAAATCTTTTAATCCTGGTATTAGGGAATTGTTGTTTCACATCTTCTTATATTTTTTTGTTGGTTGACTGAAATCTCATTTCAGAAAGCAGCATATACATTAGATTCTTTCTTATTTTTCAAGGGGAGGTCTGAATTAAGTTTGGGGGATCGCTTTGGACAAAGATGATGAAAACAAATATAAAGTCATCATTTCATTATCCTTTCTAGCACCTGTATCACTGCACAACGTTCAGGGATAGCCTATTAGGCAGCTAAGTGGTACAGTGTATGGAGTACTGACTTGGAATCAGGAAGACCTAGGTTTGAATCCTGCCTCTGAAAATTACTAGCAGTGCAACCCTGAGCAAATCACTTAAACTGTGTCAGTTTCCTCATGTGTAAAATGGAACTTCCAATAGCATCTACCTCACAGAGCTGTTGTAATGCTCAAATGAGATAATGTATGTAAAGTGCTTGACAAAAATCAAATTTAGATTAGTTTTTTTTATAAGGGAGAGAAATCTGGATTGGATATGAATTCTGGCTTTGATATATGTCAGTTATGTAAAGCAAGTCAATTTCTTTATTTGTAAAATAATAGTTAGACCACCTACCCTGCAAGGTTGTTAATGAGATAATGTTTGCAAAGTTTCTTGTAATCTAAAGCAAATATGAATTTAAGTTAGTATGTCTACTTAAAACATGGAAGAAAATTATGCCTGCTTTATTAATGCCCTCAATAATTTGTTAAATGAACACATCATTTCTATAAATAAAATGTGGATTTGTGACCAATTTGGAATGTGGTACAGATGAACTAAAATTTATTTTGCTAATTAATTTCACCCCCATGACCAGGGACAACATATCTTATTTCAATTACTTGCCCTGTGTATTGTAAATGGGGAGCTGGGTGATACAATGGATAGAAAGCTGGGTCTGGAGTTAGGAATACCTGAGTTGGAATCCTACTTCAGACCCTTGTTTGTTGTGTGAGCCTGGGCAAGTCACTTCACCTCTATTTGACTCAGTTTCCTCATATGTAAAGAAGATAATGGAGATAATAATGATACCTATCTCCAAGGGTTGTCATAAGGATTAAATAAAATAATAATTAAAAAGCCCTTAGCAGAGTACTACAGTCTCATGGTGAACCCAATATAAATGTTAGCTATTATTAAATGCATAATGTTGGTCACAAAATGGCTCTGGTGAAGGGTGGATTAGTGGACATCCAATACAGAAAACAAATTAGAAAAACAAATTAAAGTACATGTTTTTTTTAATTCATGAGTTAGAAGTTCCATATGAAGAACAATAATATTATTTTCATACCAATAATGTTAATTTGTATTTGGAACCATCATGGAGTGATTAAATACACCCCAAAATATAAATTAGTATTCATTCAATCAACAAGTGTTTATTCAATACCCACCATGAACCAAGTACCATTCCAGATACTGGAGTAGCAAATAATAAAAAAATGAAACAATCCCTCCTCTCTAGGACCTTACATGTAATAAGGAAGAAGGACGCTAGCAGTTGTGAGGAACCAGGAAAGATTTAGAGTAAGAGATGATTTTTGAGTTGAATCTTGGAATTAAGAGCAATTCTATGAGGGCAGAGGTAAGGAGGGAATATGGGCCAGATATCAGAGATGACCAATGTGAAGGAAAAGCAATGGGAGATAAAGCACCATGTTGAGAAATGGAGAGAAGACCAGTTTTCCTGGATGTTAGAGGTCAGGAAGGTGATTAATGTATAACGAGACTTTTAAAAAGTTTGGGCCAAGTTGTTAAGGACTTTAAAAGCATAGCATGGAATTTATAGTTTTTGTCTTAGAAGCAATAGAGAATCACTAGAGTTTTTTTTTAATCACCCCACTTAGTTTATTTTCTCCCTTCAACCATGATAATATGGTACCCAAATTTGGTTTTCACTGGAGAATCTGTGTACACAGGCTTGTCCAGGCCACTGACAGGCAAGGCGAATGCTACTTTTGGAACAGGCCTACCATGAACCCTCTTGTCATCCAGCCCAAATCTCCCCCCTGCCAGGCTTTATCTTCATTGTATTGTGAGGGAACTTCATTGAATCTCATTCCAGACTTCAGTTTTTCCATGGCCTCCATGATTCTGCCATGCTTTGCACACAGAATATGTCAGACCTTTACTGCATTTCCACCACCATTGGGACCCTGAGCCTTCTTATCTGCACCCTCACTCCCAGAAGCTGCTCCCCCTTTCCCTCCTTTGCTAGAACCGCTCTTCCCTTCGGGTGCCATCTTTCCGCTTTGTTGCCCCCACCACTAGAGTTTTTTTGAGTAAGGAAGTGATGTGGCCAGTTTAAGAAGTCTCCCTGGTAGCTATATGGAGGTTTGACTAGAGTGGAAAGAGATGAAGCAGGGAGAAAGACTATTTGTGGAATCAGTGATGAGAGCTTGAACTAGGATGGTGGCTGAGTGGATGGAGAGAAGGCATTAGAAGTGAAAGATGTTGCAGGGATAGAAATGACAAGACTTGGCTACTGAGGTGAATGAAATCAGGATTCAAAGATGACATCAAGGTTGTAAACCAGGAGACTGGAAAAACAGTGGTGTCTTGACAGAAATAGAGGGATTACTACATCAGTTGCTCCAAACTATAAAATTGAATGTCAAAACTGAGATTTTAAATGTACAATAAAAAAAGAAATTTAGTGTTATGGTTTATTTTAGAACCATTCAATTCCAATAAATGTGCTATATTTGAGTGTTTTATCATCTTGTATATTATAGCAACTTCATTTATGTAATATCTGCTCATATTCCATTTGTATAGGAACTATAACTTTAATTTTCTGACTGTGTACATTTAAATGTTCTGTATAGCCCTTCTAAGCTCTTCCCACCTTTTAGCTGTGAATAAAAAGTGATAACCCCTCCCATGTGAGAATTGCAAGGCACTAAGCACACCTTCTTCTTCCCAAAGTCTGAAAACTTGGGAAACAGGATGAGATACCATTCTAAAGTGAGAACTGCAAAAAAGGCATTTAGGGGGTGGGTGAGGTTTTTTTTCCCTCTACCTCTCACTTTTAAACTGAAGATGAAACTCTTGCTTCCCCCCCCTACTATGCTATCATTTTCCAGTTTGGGTATATGTATGTATTTTTTTTTCTAATTTTTCAGAGTTTCATGTATTATAATGTAACCAAACATCTGACTTTGATACACATAAAAGCAGCTGTCAATATACTCAGAAACATGGCAAATCAGGATTAAAAGAGGGAAGACTGAATGATCCAGACTAGGAAGCATACCATTGTGGCTAAGCTTCTGCCCTGATCCTAGAAAAGGTCTATCAGAAGCAGGGGCTTCTGGACAATTGTTGTAGGTAACTTTCACCTTTTTAAGCACATGTAATTTGAATGACACATTAATTGTTGAAAAACTGGTCTCAGTTGACTGTCCACATTTTAAAATGATACACAGATAAATAAATTAAAGGGGGATCCTGAATGCTGCCCTCCACTAAAGTCCTACTTGGATGCCTCCTTGGGGTACAGAGAATCTCTGAGTTCTTGATGGGTATGTCAACAAAGCAGTCTCTGATGGGTCTTACCAAGCTAGAAAGACTTCAGTTATTGACCCAGTCATGGACTATATAGACCAGTCCTGCTAAATTCACAAAGTTGTCTCCTTACCAGAAAATTGGCTGCCAAGGATTCAATTTTTCAGCCATAATCTACATGGAGAAATTACCAGGAATATTAGTTGAGGGAATACTCACCCACATTGAAATCCTTGACTTTTCAGAATGTCCAAATATGCTATCCGCAGTAAAATAATTTTTTTCTTCCTCAAGTCTTCCAAACAGTGTGCTTTAAAAAAACCTGTTTTTGTTGTTTTTAACTTATTTTTTTTCTCAGTTGCATTATTTAGCAAAAGTACAGCTCTGGAAGTTAGACTATTCGCTTCATGATGTTTGCATTTTCTTTGAAGATATTTTATCACTGTTTTTTGTCTGAGTAGGGAAGGAAACATTACCGGATTGCTAAAGTTAAAAAAAAACTTTATCATGTCATTTTGGGCAGGATACAGTACTTCTTGCTTCAGTGTACTTTAGGGACCTGTGATTTCATCAATGTGGGCATTCTCTACGCTTAGCTATGCCCTAAGTTAGCAACCCTTCTAAGACTTGGTAGGGTACTTTCAAGATTTTCTTTTGCTAAGGAAAACCTTACTCTGTAGTAAAACTAGTGTTGAACTTACAGTATATTGTGGTAGTTGCTCACTTGTTTCAGTTGTGTACAATACTGTGACTCTATGTAGGCTTTTCTTGGCAAAGATAATGGAGTGGTTTGCCCTGTCCTTCTCCAGCTCATTTAACAGATGAGGAAACTGAGACAATTGCGGTTAAGTGACTTGTCCAGGGTCATACAAGTTAGTAAGTACCTGAGGCCAGATTTGAACTCAAGGTGAGTCTTCATGACTCTAGTGCCATGACTACTCTATTCACTGCAACACCTTGCTGCCCCCAGTAGTATTTAGATGAGCATAAATGGTATTTTATAGCACCTAAAATGAATTTTTGTAGGAATAGCTTTTATTTTAAGTATAGCAGGGACCACCATCAAGTGGGGTAACAAGGAGAAAGGAAGAAGCAACTTCATTCTTCTCCACTTGGAGTTCCCCACAAGTCCTTCTGTAAAAGCCTATTATTCCATTTCGATGAAGAAGCAGGTAGAGAAAGCTTGCTTCGTGGAAATTCATTTTTTTTTTTACTCTTCAGGGCTTTTCTCTATTTAAGAAGCAATCTTGATATAATAATGGTATTTACTTAGAATGGATTGAAATAGTCTGAAACAGACTTATTCTATTCTCTTAAAACTCAATAAAGATTTGTTTATTTAATGATCCAAGTAGTACAGCAAAGAACCTTTAGAAAGCCTGTCTATATTCCTGGCAGACATGCTGGAGAATTTCCCTCTAGGTTCACTTCTATTAATAAGAAGTCCTAAAACTCAAGACTTGATTGAGATAATAATAATACATAGAATCTACATAGTGCTTGAAGATTTGCAAAGAGCCCTACAAAGTTTCACAGCAATTCTGGGAAGTAAATGCTATTATTAACCCCATTTTACAGTTGAGGGAATTGAGACAGACAGAAGTTGTGACTTGCCCAGGGTCATACAGATAGTAGATATGTGAGGCCAGATTTAAACTCAGCTCTTCCTGCCTCTAGGACTGGTGCTGTTTGTGGTACTGCCTAGCTACCTGTTAACTTCTGCCAGAATGGTGGCATCCATGTGTGTGCTTTGATGGACCTAATATTTAATCCATGTTTTACTCTCTTCATTGGTAAAAGATTAAACCCCATTTGTGCCTTCTCATCATGTATAACTATTGTCTGTGTTTCCCCATTAATCTGCCGTAGAGTTTTTACACAATGTGCTAAAGATATCTCTTACTTTAAAAAAAAATATTTTGAAGATATTGTTGTACACAGATAAATAAATTAAAGGGGGATCCTGAATGCTGCCCTCCACTAAAGTCCTACTTGGATGCCTCCTTGGGGTACAGAGAATCTCTGAGTTCTTGATGGGTATGTCAACAAAGCACAGTCTCTGGTGGGTGTTACCAAGCTAGAAAGACTTCAGTTATTAATGATAAATAGTCAAGAGAACAAAGAGAAGGCTCCCCTGTCAAAATGTACTGGAGGGGAGAGAAGAAATCATACAGAATAGGAAGGCATGGATGGGCTGTGATTTTCATTGATGAAAATAGCCATGGTGATGAGACAGTGGTGGGACATTGGAGCACCAATGGATCTCTTTCTACCTGTTGTCTCTTGTTTTCACTACATGGTTGAGCTGTTTCCTTTTTCAGTCATTCATAATCGATAATATCCTCAATAATATTTCTGTTCCACCTCTTGCTTGCAAAGTCATCATTCGTAACATATTATAGCCTGTTTAGACCTACCGTGCACCTTTCCATTGCCATAGGGTTGTTCTGAGGTCAATGCTCCATTATTTGCAAGCATGTAGCATGGGTTTTTGTGGCAGCAAGCAATTTGGAATCTTTGAAAAGCACTGCATGGTTTCCCAAATGTCATCCAGCTTGAGCTCCTATTACTCAATGTTGAGCCCTGATCATTGTCCATCCAAAGCACCTGCTGCAGCTGGACCTATTCAAAGGGCTATCCATCCGTCTGCATGTCATTGTCTAAGCAAAAGGCTTTTCCATCTGCTTCATTTTTTCAATAGTGAATGGTTCACATTGCAGTGGTTTTTGCTTTGTAGCGTCAGAAAACTCAATGTAATTAGTATAATTTCATTCGTAAATAAGATCATTTAGAGACACTTGCTGTTAAGGTAGAATTTTTTCTTAGACTTTATCCACTATGCCTTATATAATGCTGGCAAATAACTTATGTAAATATATGTAAATTTACCTTTCCTAATGTCAAAATTGAGCAGATCATCGAACAAAGTTACCTTCGTAATCATGTCGGTCAGAAACTTTTGGGAAAGGTTTTGATGAGAACCTTCGGGATTTTATTTTACTCTACCCAGTCAAGTACTTTTTAAAAGTTGATCACTACAGCAGGATTTTAAATTCTCTGTGCCACTTGGTTGTGTGCCTACAAAGATATGGTTTGACACCGAAAAACATCTGAGAAAAGTTGCCTGTTTCGCACAAGCATAGTTTTAGAGACAGCAAAGGTCTTAGTAGTTTTCCCAACCAACTTCCTAATTTTACAGATGATGAGACTGAGGCCCATAGTGATTGCCTAAATACTTTCACAGGTGGTAATTGCAAAGCCAGGATCTTAACCTATATTCTTGAACTCAAAATCCACTGCTCTTCACACTAAACTGTATTTCTTTGTCATGTTTTTCTTAAGAGTGTCTTTGATAGGGGGTGGCTAGGTGGTGCAGTGAATAGAGCACCAGCCCTGGAATCCGGAGGACCTGAGTTCAAATCCAGCCTCAGACACTTAACACTTACTAGCTGTGTGACCTTGGGCAAGTCACTTATACCCAGTTGCCCTGAATTCTCCCCTCCAAAATATAAAAATAAAAAAGAGTATCCTTGATGTGTGTGTATACCACTTTCAGGAAGATTTTCTAGAGATGAAAAATAGGCACGTGGGTCAGTAGTTACTTTTTTTCTTGCATATTGTTCTTTTTTCTTGTAAAAACTTTGCACATGATCTCTTTGACTATCTTTTAAAATCCTCTTAAGAATAAACTCCTGAGTTCTTTTTAAAATGCCATCATTTTTAGCATGAATTTCTTCTGTATGTGTTTGGCCAAATTCATTCATTTTTCTCAAAGTTATCTTCTTTTAAGTTCTACATCACTTCCTCAAGCGATATGTCTGGTAGAGATGAGGTAGAGTGTGACCTTCTTGAGGACAGGAACTGATTACCATTTTTGTCTTTATATTCCTTATGCTTAATAGTCCTTTGTGAATAATAGAAGATTAAGAAGTGCTTACTGAATTGAATTTGGGACCAAATATGCAATTCTACTGTCATTGCCCTTTAAAATAGATTACTATAAACATTAAATAAATTCCAGGATATATGTTCCACTTTATATCTGTTAACTTCCTTCAAGTATGTACAAATATGTACAACGTCAATACATTCAAAATAAGCTACTTTAGCTGATCCTTGTTTAAAGTTCTCTGTAGACTCATTTTCTATTTAGCTGGTTTTTGCTAATTTGTGAAATAGTACTATATAGTCTTCTATCATCCTTCTCCCTAAGTTTAAGAAATTGTCTTTTTAAAAGTTTGGTTTGTGCCTTTTATTTGTCTACCACAGTCATTTCCTGATGAACTTTCTTGTGTAATTAAGAAAAGCAATTAAAGCAATGTGGTGACCACGTCTATCATCATGCATAATATTCATCATCCACGGTCTCCCCCTTCTTCTGCCTGGAAAAGGGCAGTATGTTTATATCTTCGTCTTCTATACTAGAACTGTTTTTCCATAGTATCTTACAAGCAATAATATACTTTGTCTAAGTTAACAAATGTTTACTCTGTTTGCAAGCTAGTGTTGCCTTTGCTTGTCATTTCTGTTTTGCACAGAGATTAGACATTTGCTAGCTTAAGCAATTCCTAGGCTCTTTTTGCTTCCTTCTTGTAGCGACTTTTCTGAATATGTTAAATTTTTCTCAGAAATAATGGGAGTCAATGTATTTCATTTCTCTCCTATTTTTGGTCAAGAGCTTGTTTAAATAGGTAAGACTGGAGCTGCAGTAATAACATGCAATGGTTTCTTATTTTTATTCCTCTCATATTTACTTTGACTTTTGTTCTAATATGCCAATATTCTCATTGCCCAAAGATAGCTAATTTTGAAATGACCAATGTATCTATAAGTAGTTATTTCCTTTCTTCTAAGACACAGTTTCATTTTTTTGTGATGCAACTAGGAGGCAGCCTGCTACTGTAGCTAGGTGGCCAGCCATGGAGTTCGAAAAGTCTGGGTTAATTTCTGTATTGGCTTTGTTGCCATAAGCAGATCAGTCTTTCATTGTCCCCTAACTCGAGTCAACTCTCTAAGACTATATGCTATAGACAAGTTGCTGAGCTATAACAGAGCTGTATAGGGGGAAAGTGTGAAGGCAGTTCGTGATTTTTGACTTAGTAACCTCACCTTAAAACCTAACTCATGAAATAATAACGAGAAGGAAAAAATCAGGGCCATTGCACCTAGTCAAGAGGTTGTTGAATTAAACAAAACCTGGCCCATGGAATGTGAAAATTTACTTAAATATTCCTTAGAGATGAAGCCAGAGGAAGAATCTCAACTGTCCTTGATTCCTTGGTGACATAGAAATCATCCTCATTTAGCCTATTTGTCTCATACTTAATCTGTAACCTAACTTGGTCTACATAAAGAGTCTGATTAGATTTGTTTATGTAAGAGATTATAACTGTTAAACTTTGTTCATCTTTTTTGACCTACATACAAGGAAACATTGAGACTTGGGGGTTTGCTTTTTCTTTAGCTTTTATGGTCTGAGAGGAATGTACAATATTTCAATGTGTAAAATAATTATTTCTATGTCACTCTGACATAATTTTGCGTATGAGAGGCCCTGTCAGAATACTAATGATGCCTGAATAGGTACTTGAATGTAATAAGACCTAGGTTTTTACCCCTCTAATTCTTGCATTATGGAAATATATTTTGCAGTTGTTACATACCACATGAACTCAAAAGGGAGACTTCTCATGACAAAGGTGTTTCCACCCCAGGAGTTCCCTACATTGATGAAATCATAGGTTTGGACCAAAAAAGTCATTAAATATGTTATAGGAAATTTTTAACTGTTACGAGAGATTTTTATTTCCTTTTATTATTTTCCATTACTTGGGGTAAGAGCTGCTGGCTGAAACTTGTCCCATGGGATATTAAAATTTTACTTAAGATTTCAAACATTCTTCAGATAAGAAGCCAACGGGGAATAAAGGCTTCCCAAGCTAATTTAACTTGCTTTATTTGTGGAAGGATCCCCCTGGCTCTTACTCTGTAACATGTAAATCTTTCCCTCTCAATTAGACTCTTGTAAAATCTAAACCTTGGAAAATAGCTTTGAATATGTAGCTAAGTCTGTTTTACTAAGTTTGCTAAGGAGATAGGGTTTTTACGTATCAAAAATTATTTCTCTGTCTCTCTGATGTAATTTTTCTCCATAAAAGCTTTGTTAGAAACTTCGGTCAAGGTCCAGGCTTTCTTTTTTCTTTTGGTTTTTTTTTTTGCTCTAAACCTGTAATAAACCCTAAGTTTGAACCTCTGGAATTCCTGTGTTGTGACAGTTATTCAGCAATAGTTAACTCACATGAACTCCATGGGAATCTTTTTTTTTTCTCTAATGATGGATGCCCCTGATATCCAACATCTTCTATATCCCTGAAAAAAAATATTTATGATATATAACAGTGATATTTTTGTATCATCTGACCTCTCTTTTGTTTTGATCCAAAATCACGTTACCCAATATTTTAACATCACTTCTGAATTCTTCCTTTTCCTGGATCAACACAACTAGGTATCAAGATATACATCAGCTTTATGTGGAGGACCTCATCAAGTCCTTCATAGCATCACTGCATTTTGTCATTTGCAGAAACACTGGAACATAGGCTTTCCCCCAGTATATTCTATTATGGTAGTTTTTATGAACAACATTCTATTAATCCTAAATAATCTCTCTAATCAGTGTAGTTTTAAGATGAATGATCAAATCGCAAGAAATTTGACATTGTTGGGATTTCATTTTTTAACAGTGATATAGTATTAATTGAAAGAGTATAAAACCACTGAGTCAAGAAGTCATAGAAAAGAGCTGTTATTTATGCCATGATCCATCACAAAAGTTTAAGTGGACAATGCCAATGAGTAGACAATGGAAACAGGATTGGAATGGATTATGATTAGGATACTTAAGGAAGTCCTGGTGATAGAATTATTGTGAATGCAGTTGCAATGAATTATAGGATGGGAGTATGTGGAAAATATGAAAGTTGCCTTAATACCATACAATACGGTAAGAGATACTCACCTTTTTTTCCTTCCTTTGCACCATTAAATGGAGATTCTCCAGGACAGCAATGGGAATGAAGCCATGTACTCTTACTCATTTCTCCCCTTTTCCTAGACATATTTCCAAATAAGTAAGAGAATAAGTTGGTTGCCATCTGTAGTCTCTGCATACCTGGGAAGCATTTTACTTACATCAATTATAGACAACATAAGGAAGGAAGCTTTTTTCACTTATCAATTATGTAGCTTTTCAGCAGACTTACAAAGGGTTGAATTAAGGTGGGGAAGAGATGAGGTGTTTTTTTCTTTTTTCTGCTTTGAAGATATATTGCTACTGCCTTCCTAGTTATAGAAGGAAATAGATAATCAAAGTGAATGTTTTCCTTTATTCACTTTTCTTGTATTTTGAGGCTTTTTTAAGACTATTTTTAAATTTCACACACTTTTATTTTCTCTTTATTCTTTATTATCTTTTGTCTTTATTTTCTTTTATTATCTCCTCCTGTCCTTCCCCAAATGAATGATTGAAAACAACAACACAGGACAAACACACAGTCTAGCAAAACAAGCTCCCATGTTGTCTATATTCAAAAATCTCATTCTGTGTTTTAAATCCATCCCCTCCTTGGCAGGGGGTCGGTGGCTATAGCATGATTCATCTTCAGTCTTCCAGACATGTAGATCTCTGGTTGCATTAATGAGAGCTCTAAAGTTTTTCCAAGTAGTTTTTCTCTATAATATTGTTGTCATTGTGTAAATTGTCCTAGTTTTGCTTACTTCCCTCTGCGTAAGATCATAGAGGTCCTCCCAGTTTCCTCTGCAATTATCCATTTCATTATTTCTCATGGTTCAGTAGTATTTCATGACATTTCTGTGCCACAATTTCTTTAGCTTCTCCCAATTCGTAGTTGAGACCTTGGTTTCCACTTTGATACTATTATAAAAATAAGTGTTATAAACATTTTTGTACATGTGTGTCCTTTTCTGCTTTCTTTGGCCTTTATGGGATATAGGCCGATGAGGTATGCACAGGTTAGTAACATTTTGGGCATGGCACAAATTGCTTTCCAGAATGGTTGGGCAAATTCAAAGTTGGACCACCACTATGTGTCTGTTTTTCCTCAGAGAGGATCTTTTTCTGTTTGTTTGTTTTGTATAGTCACCATGTTTGTGATTTCATCATTCATTTTTACTATTTAACCCAGCAATCTGAGTTTAATTTATAACTTGGGTATAGAGTTATTACTACTTATTATGGCACTAAGTTAACAATTCTTATTTACTCTGATATTTTGTATTCCTAACATATATGATATGACTTCAGTACACTACTCCCTCTATATCCAATAATTGGCTTTTTAAAATAAAAAGTTTTATAATAAACATCATGTTATATTAACAGACAAAATATGTCAAATTTATATAGGGCAAACTTTAATTGGGTAAATAAAACATGTATAGTAGTTCATTTCTTCAGGGAGCTTTGTTCTTAAGGCATCACCCTAGCACCAGATTTTATACATTTTACAGCAGAAATTGTAACTACACTTCAAAAAGTCAGATGATCCTAATTATATTACTAATTCTGAAAGTTAAGTGTGTTTGTTATTCATTTTAGATGATGCTTAGAGAAATACTGGGGCAGCTAGGTGGCCCAATGGATAGAGCACTGGGCTTGGAATCAGGAAGACTCATTTTCATGAGTTCAAATCTGACCTCAAGACACTTACTAGTTGTGTGATCCTAGGAAAGTCACTGAACCCTATTTACATCAGTTTTTTCATCTGTAAAATGCCCTGGAGAAGGAAATGGCAAACTACTCCAATATATTTTCCAAGAAAATCCCAAAATAGAGTCATGAAAAGTTAGACACAATTAACAACAAAACAAATAGAGCAATACTGCAGATTAAAAATCTCCTTGCTCACAATGAATTTTCTAGTTTTCTGAAAGAACCCAAATTTTAGCAAATGATCAAGTTCCAGTGATTTTGAGTTTCTTTGACTTGACTTTAGTGTGTCAGTTCAGGAGAGAAGCCCAACAGAGGATCATACAGTCTTAGAAAGGAACTTGGGGGGATTTTTCATTACCATTTTGGTTAACACGAGTAATAGAGCTCATTAGTGCTATATATGGGGCACTTAAAAATTCCCAAAGTTGTTGGATCTGAAATAGTTTCCATATCAAAGATACGGCTTACGCTGTCTAAGGAAAGCTTTATCATACTGTTGTATATATTAGAAAGCTGACCCCCAACCAGTGGAGAGGAATCAAGCATAACCATAGCACAGAGGTTCCCAATCTTATTTGGTCTACTGACCCCTTTAAAAAAATTACCCAGTGCTCCCCTAGAAATCTTTAGCCCTTTAATTTTTTTTGGAAATTGATGTCATTTCAAAAAATATAAAAAGTTTTTTAACAAAACATGGCATCTTAAAATTAATAATTTATTGCAAACTTGTGTTTTTTCCTGGATTGAAATTTCGATGATGCAATATTTCATCATGTAACCATATAGTATTGTATCATAAACAAGTCTTTACACACATATTCCTGCCATGCATGTTGGACTTCCTGACAATACACAACATGCTCATCTGCCAACACTTGCTTGTTAAGACCTGTTGGTGGATTTGACCCCTGATTGGTTATAACTTGCATTTCGTGTGTCTACTTGGAAAATAATATAATCACTATTACTTTAACTCTGTTATACAACAGATGAAACATGTATGAATTATTTTTCAAATGTTTCTTATCTTCTTTCCTTATGCTTCTACTGCTCCCTTATTTTTATTCAATGCCCCCCAAGTGTACCTGAGGCTACTACCATCCCCATGAATCATTCCAGAGTGCCCCCCTCCCCAGGAGCAGTGTCACCAATTTTAGAAGCCTCGTCATAGCACATAAAATACTCAGGGGGAAGGAAAACACAGACATAACATAAATGTCACCCAATTACCTTCTGTAGGACCAGCATTCTGGGAGAGACACAAAGAGAAACATTCATATGAAATTAAGACACCCAGAGTCCTCACATAATGCAGTCATTGCTTTCTTGAACTTTGGAGGCATCTATGAGTTTGAATTGCTCTATGAAGGTAGATGACCAGGACAAATGGGGATGTAGTAGTGCTCAATCAATTAACTACCAGTATAAATCTCTATTCTACTTCCTCCCTAAATCTCTCTGCTATACATTGCCTCTTTATGTCCATAATGATAGCACAAGGCAGTTTGGCTGAGAGCAGATCAATGTTCTTCCTTAGAATATTGATGGACCAGCTCTCGTCTTCAAATAATATCAGTACCCCTTACTATGATGCTGATAATTAGAGTGAAAATCAAGTCAGTAATTTGATAGTTAATTTAACAAATATTTATTCAGTACCTCCCATTTCTTGAGATACTGCTAAGCTCTGGCGATAAGATAAAGAATAATAAAACTTCTACCCTTAAGTAGTTTACAGTTTGACTTGTAGAAAATGTCGTGCATACAAAAAAGTTTACTATGAAGTATAATGGAAAGAGAAAAAAAGAAGGTGGAACAGAAAGAAAAAAAAAGAATTCCAAGAAAATACTCTAAGGACATCTGAGTAGGTAGAGATTTTTCAATTTGAAGAATCATGGAAGGCACCATGAAGTAGTGGCACATGAACTTGGTTTTGAAGGAAGAGGAGGATTTCAACAGAAGGAGATGAGGAGGGAGTAGATTCCATATATGGGAAAAAGGTCTCAAGTGTAGGGCCAGAACATGAAAGAAAATTAATAATTCAGTTGAGATGGGATGTAGAGTATATGGAAGAGAGTAATGCAAGGTAAGGTTTGAAAGTTATATATATGGAAAGCGGGTTGTGCAAGGCCTTAAATGTCAAGTTAAGAAGTTTGTATTTTACCTTATAGGTAGTAGAAAACCCACTGAATGCTTTTGAGAAAGGGAGTAACCTGATTAGATTAATGCACTAGGAAAATAATTTTGACATTTGTGTAAAGAATGAATTGGAAAGGAATAAAGGCTAGCTTAGGAAGATCAGTTAGGAACCTATGACAATAGGTAATGAAGGTCTGATGCAGGGTACTGTCCATATACACATAGAGAGGAAGAAATGGATATGAGGCATTACGGAGGTAGAATCAGTATGACTTGGTAACTAATGGGATATGCGAAATGAGAAAGAGAGACACAGAGACAGAGAGAGACAGAGAAGGGTCAAACATTGAACTAGATGACCATTAAAATTCCATATAGCTCTTAATCTATAATTTTATAGCTGTAAAGTTTTGAACCTTGGTTGAGTAAGAGAATTGTAGTGCCATCAACAGAAACAGGGAATTAGGGAGGATGGGTAGATTTACGGGGTAAATGATGAGTTTTTCAGACATGTTGAGTTTAAGGTGTCATGGAAATATTGATGTAGAAATGTCTAACAGGCAGTTTGTAAGTGTGGGATTAGAACTCCAGAAAAATTGAGCCATTTTAATATCTATAGACAGACAGATAGGTAAATTACATATACATATATTATACACATATACTGGAGATTCATTTTCTAGATATGATAGTGACAAAGATAGCATATATACATGAAATTCAAAGGTAGTTCATAAATTGGATTTTATAAGATATATTAGACATTTTATTAGAGCAAATAACAAGTAACTAAGCTAATTTAAGAAGATGGCTTCCCCCGCCAAAGTGAAGTGCTAATTAACAGATCTAAAAGGCAGGGAAGAACCTCAATGGTTATAATCTACACCTTTGATAATCTCTAACTGAATTCTGGAAAGTTCACTGTTCTCACCACCTTTTTTCACCCTCCTGAGCCTCATGCTATTTACCTCTTCTTTAGCTAAGGGAGAGCTAGCTAGAGGCTTTCACTTTACAGAGCTGATTTTGTGGCAGACTTGGTGTTTTTTCCCCTTTCTTCAAAGTTGCTAATCTCAGTACTTGGCAGGTTTTTTTTTTGTTTATTTGGATAACTTTGCTGCTGTTTCAGCTTTTCTTTTTCCGCTTTTGTGGAATTGTAGCAGCATTTCTAACCATAGTCTCCTCCTATAGTTAAATCCTATAACTTACTTTCTCATTTGTTTTATATATGGCACCATTGTTTCAATTTGAAAATCACATTCCCCCAGTGCATATAAAGGGTTGTTTTAATAACAAAGGCATGTCAGTGGTAATGTGACCTTGGCTCTACAGAATTAGGAGAGCCATGATCAATATTTGGGGAATCAAATAACAAGCTAGAGTAGTAATATTCAAATGGGACCTTGGGCAGCTATGAAAGAACATTTATTCTTCTGACACTTTTAGCCACTTTAAATTTTCTAGGCATAAACAACAATCAGGCAATAATAATTTTTTAACTTTTACAATAGAATTGGTCTAAGATCAGGAATAAGCGGTTACTCCAATCTTTGTCTCCTCAATTTGCCAGTGCCTCCTCTATCACCAACCCCCTCTCAGCAGATGGCCTAGACATCCATTCAGCTGACAAAATAGAGACCATCCACTAGGATTTGCCTCTCACCTTCACTTCTTGCCTTAAAACTTCTCTCCATCTTTACTCATCTTCTCCTTTACTCCAGTCTCTGAGAAAGCTTCTCCCTCTCTTACCAAGACTATCCTCTCTATCCATGCCCTTCATCCCATCCCATCCCTTCCAGAAGAAGCTTGTTCCATTAACCATCTCTGTCTCTGTCTCTGTCTCTGTCCCTGTCTCTTTGTCTCTCTCCCTCCCCTCCCCTCTTCTCTCTCTCCTCTTCTCCCTCCCTCCCTCTCTCCCCCCCTCTCTCCTCACCCCCCTTTCTCCCTCTCCCTTTCCCCATCTTGCCAGGTTTTGTCTTCTTTCTCTTGACAATATCTTTTTCATTTACCCTTTATCACCTTCTCTCCACAGCCATCACCCACATTCAAGTCTCCTAAAACTTCTTGCCTGGACTACTGCAATAGCTTCCTAGTTGCTGACCCTGCCTCAAGTCTTTCTTCTCTACAAGACTTCCTCCACCTAGTTGTCAGTGATGGTACCAATGCACAGGTCTGACAATGGAACTTCTCTGTTCAATAAACTCCAGTGGCTCCCTAGCATTTCTAGGGCAAAGGACAAGTTACTTTGTTGGAAATTTAAAGCCCTTTGCTTTACTGTATTTTGTGTCATTCCCTTTCATGCATTCAGTGGCTCAGTCAAGCTGACCTCCTTGCTGACTCTCACACATAACACTCCATCCATCTTCCATCCCTGTTTTTCCCAAAAGCCACTCCCCATGCCTGCAAGGCACAACTTGCTCATTTCCACCTCTTTGGATCCCTAATTGTGTCCAGAGCTCAACTCTGACATAAGGCCTTTTCCCATGTATATCAGGAATGGGGGAAGACCAGTACAAAAGCATGAATATAGAAAATGGAATAATATATATTAGGAATAGCAACCAGTCTGGCTAGACCATAATTCCATAGACAGGCTATGACTGAAATGATGGGTTAAGGCTATTTTGCTAAGGGCTTTAATTACCAAACAGAGGAGTTTTTATTTTATTCTAGAAGTAGTAAGAAGCCAATTGAGGCTATTTAGTAGAGAAGTGACATACTCAGATTTACATGTTAAGAAAATTGCTTTGGCAGTAATATGGAAGATGAATTTGAATTTGAAGAGACTTGAGATTGGGAGACCAATGAAGAAGCTATTGCAACGATCCAGGCAAGACATGATGGGCAACTTCAATTGAGTGATGTAATGTTAATGGGATTTAAGATCTTCCCAGGCCATTGATAGGCCTCATGTGGAGCCCATTAAGGGAAGTTTGCTTAGGGAAGACTTGCTTACAAGAAGGCATCTTTTGCTAATTTCTAATTAGTCACTGAGTCACAAGGGTTGTGATGCCTTCTGGCTCTGAGAAGTGTATATATATACTCTGAGTTGGTATTTTGTTTTGGCAGCTTGCTTACGAGAAGGATCTTGTTATTCTGAGTGGTCATATATTCAGAGCTCCCTGACTGCTCAGATGTAAAGGCTCTCTTGATCCAGAGATGTATGTAAAATGTATAGTTGATTCAGGCAGTCAGAGCCCTGTCTGTTGGTCTTTATTTCTCTGCTTGTATTTTCTCTGAAATTAGGGTGCTAACTTTTCCCCTGAACTAGGGAATGTAATTTAAAAAGATTGTTGGCCCCTTGAACAACTGTCTTTCCTAGTAAAGCAGATCTAAGAACCTGTGCTAGCAGCCATCCTGGGTATGCCAGTGTGGTTGCTGCTACAAGTGATGCAGTCAGAAGGCAGATTGCAAAGGGTTGAGAAGTGAGTGAAAGGAGAGAACATGAAGGCAACAAATGTAGATGGCTTTCTTAAGGAGTTTGACTAAGAAAAGGTAGAAAAACATAATATGGTACTTTGGTGCCATATATGTAGGGTCATACATATATGGTAGGGTCTAGTAAGGTTTTTTAAAGAAGAGCCAGACTTGGTTGTGTTTTGAGGTAGAAAGAAAAGAACCAGTAGAGAAAGGATGAAGAATGGAGAGAAGGGAATGATTGAGAGGGTGATCCATTAGAAAATGTGGTAGGAGATAAGATCAAGGGTACATAAAGAAGAGTTGGCCTTTGAGAGAGGTTTATATCAGAGACTGGTGAAGGAGGAAATAATAAGGGGTGATTTCAAGGTGCTTTGAAATGAATAGAAGGGGTGAAGAGGTATTTCATGGCAAATGCCTTCTTTTCTAAGTAAAGGACGAGGTAGAGGTCTTCAGTCATGAAGACGGGAGGAGATTGTGTGGGATGTTTAAAGAGATATAGCCTCTGGTAGAAATGGGATAGAGAAGTGATTAGGGAGGGTTAAGAGGATGTTCTGGCTGTGCTTGGGGCCAACTAAGATTAGATAACATGTTTGTAACGAACCTGGTAAGCACAGTTGTGGAATAGACATCAGTCATTCTCTGTCCCTCACCACTGTGGAATGTTTTTCCACCTTTCATCTACTTCATGGAATGCCTTGCATCCTTCAAAGCACAGTTTTGTACTGTGTACACACAAAGTACTGTCTCCCTGAGGTCTTTCCCAATCCCCATGGTTGTTAGTGTGTCCCTCCCTCACCCCTAAATTACCTTATATTTATATTGCATACATTTTGTATATACTTATTTGTCTCTTTGTTACTTCTCCTCAAGTGCCCTGAAGACAGGTCTTTTGGTTTTATTTGTGTTCACTAGCCCTGCCATGCCACATAGATGCTTACCGGATTGAATTGAATTGTCCAGTTTCTAATGGTTGATACAGTGACATGTGCAGCACAGCCCTGGCATTTTAAGTTGATAACCTTATAGAAAAATAACATATCTTGTACAATGGCTAAGTTTCTGGAAGGTATTTATAAATTAAATTGTTATAAACTAATTCATTTTCCCATTTATTTCCATTATCAATAAGAGGTAATTTACTTTATCTATTTGATTTTCAATTTCCTGGGTATCCTAACATTTTAAGTCTGTTTTTCTGCTCCATCCTTCCCACATCCTTTTCATCAAATAGTTAATGTTAAGTACACACAACAGAGTCTGCATTTTTGCAATATGAATTATAGCTTTCTAATTTATTTAAGTTTCCATTTTTAAGTGGCTTTGAGACATATTATTCACATGGAGACATTGTCTTATTTTAAAGGATGAAATTATTTAAATTTCTTCATAATAATAAATATAAACCTAAGTATGGTATCCTTTGAGATCTAGAATGTTTTCCCACAGTGTTTGTTTTGAGAATGTTTCCTTTGCTTTACTCCCCATGAAACTGATATGAGCATGGAATTTCCCATGGCTTCAAAGTTAGCACTGATCTTAGATTATCTCAATGGGGTGTGTAGAGAAAAAAAAGAAAGGAAGGAAGAAGGAAATAAAGGAAGAAAAAGATAAAGGAGGAAGGCGATAAAGGAGGGAGAGAAGGAAAAAAGAAAGGAAGAGTTGGAGAGATGAAAAAGGAAGAAGGGGAGGAGGAAGGAAAGAGAAGAACAGAAGGGGAAGAAGAGAGGAATGGAAGGAGGAAAAAGAGAAAGGGAAGGAAGAGAGAAAGGAAGAAAGGGAGGTAAGAAGAAAGGAAGGAAAGGAGGAAGGAAGGAAAGAAAGAAGAGAAGAAGGAGGGAGAAAGTAAAGAAGGAAGGGAGAAGGTAAAGAAAAGAGAGAGAAAGACTAATAAGCCCTTGGAATTACACATTTTTATGTGAACATTTGGGAATTTTTCAAATGATTTTAAAGATGACATTTTACTTTCCAAGTAGCCTAGTCAGATTTTGCTCACTTTTTCAGATGGAACTTTTGTGTCAGCATCGGTGAGAAAAATAGTCAACATATATTTGGATTTTTCCTGGCATATTTGTATATGTATATGCACATAATAATAATAGCTAACATTTACATAGTGCTTACTATGTGCCAGGCACTGGACTAAGCACCTTACAATTATTATCTCATTGGATCCTCACAAGAACCTTGGGAAGTAGACGTTATTATTAGCCCCATTTTACAGATGAGGAAACTGAGGCAAGCAGGGATTTAACTGCCTTGCCCACATGTATGTATGCATATATATTAAATATGAATGTTGCACGCTGTGTTTACAAAATTAACATACTTGAACAAGTTTTATTTTTAGAGCAAGAAAATTTTAAAAGTTCTAAAAAGAATTATGTGCAAATATTTTCTACTCTGTCATTTTTATTTTTCAATTTTTAGTTTTATTTTGTCATTTTTTTCACAACTGAAGTCTACAGTAATACTGTTGTTTACTCTGTCCAACAGATATCTGAAGAAGCCTCACATAAGAGCTGTAGAACTGTACTGTGAACAGTAAGATATTCATTTTTTTTCATCACATAGATCAAGAATGCAATGGCTGGTGACTGTGATGGATGGATATCTGCCTGCTTGCACATTTTCGTTTTTATTGGTATGAAACAATTTCCTAATTTACCTGTGTTTCCTAACAAGTGCATTATGTAGAGGGAACAGCCCTGAACCTGGAGGATTATCTTCAAATCATGTGCAATATAAGAGACTGATGAAAGACAAGAAAGAAAAATATTCTTTTTTACATCATTTCAACCTTTTGAATACGTGATGGAATATAAGCATTCAGAAACTGAAAAAAAATCAGTGCTGCTAATAAAGAAAGCCTAAATATTTGGTTTGAAAAGATCAATGGTTACCATTTTCTTTCATAATGACCTAAGTATTGTCTTCAGTGCTAAGATATTAATGTTATGTTCTTTTTCCGTGTAAAACTTTATTTATGAAAGTATGTATTAACCAAAGCCTCTCTTATTTCTCTTTGCCCAATTTCACATAAAGAAATAGCAAAGTCTATACTGTGCCCAGAACAAAGGCATTGAAGACAGACTTGCCTAAAAGAAATGTGCCTTGCTTTATGAAGCAAACTCCATGCATTCAGTTTTTTAAAAAATTCAAAATAGTAGATTTTCAAATTAATCTTGTCTTAATCTCAGACTCCAGCTTAGGTATTAACTGTGCTAAACCTTATGAAAGCATGTATAGTACTCACTATACTTTTCATCTTGACTAAAAAGCATAGCATTTAGTTATAATTTTAAATAATTAATATCAATTACTCAACTGTTATTTTCCATAGGATGTTGGAAATGGAACTTTTGAGAAAGAAGTAAATGCAGTATTTCACCTGTCTTTAAGAGTAATTACTTCAGAAGTATACCTGTGAAAGTCTAACTTTTAACATTTTTATTTTCTATATTTATACTTTCTTAAGAATTTTTTTTGCAAAAAGAAGGCAAAGTTTTGTTTGGGTAAGGGTGGTAGTTAATTGTAAAATTGTTTCTCATTTTGTGGCAATTCACTTCTCTACCATCCTTACATGTTCACTGTGACATTTCAGCAAAATAGTAGCTATTTGTACATTATTTTATAGGCCTTATGGAAAGTCTAACTATGACTGTAGTATAAAGAAGACTATTTCCTCTTGCCCATATTTCTTTTCCCAAACATATCAAGACACCCACATAAATATATCCTTTTTTGCTATCTAAATGCCACATAAACTTAATTTTTAAAATGTATAGAACTAGAAAATGTTTATTTTGGCTTGAAAATTGAGCCTTCATTTATAATTCCCTTTGATTTCCTTTCAAAAGAACTACAGTTGCAGAATTTAATTGTTAAAACAGTTGCTAAATTTGTTAAAGTCCAGGTGATTTTACAGAATCTGAAATACATATGACTTGTCTTATAGGAGCTCTCTCACATGAGGCAGTTGAAACTGGAATAGATGATTTAAAAGCAACCCCATGTCCACTAACAGGAAAATCAAGTGTACAGCAGAGATGGTCCAAGCATGTGGTTTTGTGCAGTCTCCCCATGTGCTTACACATGGAAAACATACTCAAATGCTGATCATTTCTTTCAGGGCAATTATGTTGAGCCTAGATTAGCATGATAACAAAGTAAAAGGAAAGACTGGTAATTTTCTGACAATTTTGACGTAGGTGGCCATACTACCCAAATAATTTAGTATTACAATGAATTCTGTGTTCCCCTCCTTCATTGTGTGTTGTGTTGGCCAGTAGAGCTGATGATCTGGACAGTGACACAGTCAGTCCATCCCAGCTATCTTCAGATGATAGCCTGGGATAAGGAAAAAAGCACGCAAGCCAGAGTGAGCTAGCCTGGCTCTGTTATTTATTTCAACTGTGTGAGCTTGGATACTTCACTTAACCACAGTGAACCTCAGTTTCTTCATGAGTAAAATAGGGCTTATGATATTTTCATTACTGACCTCATTCGGTTGTTTCATATAAAGCGCTTTGTAAGCTTTGAAGCACTAAGTAAGTGTAAACTGTGATTCTTACTGTCGTCACAAACTAGTTTAGTTAATCATGTCACTCTCTATATTAACTGATTAGGACGACTGAGATGAACAAACCACTTATACCACAGCATGGACTTGGCTTCAAACTGTGAAAGTAAATGCACCCATATTTAGATCTCCGTCTCCATGTCTAGCTACCTATATCTCTGTCTCCATCTCTATATCGCGTAGATATCTATCACTATTGATGCATCTACACCTAGCTGTATTTATAACCACATCTTTATGTATATCCATGTAAATAGATATACATATGGATAGCGACATAGACATAGACATAGACATAGAGAGGTACAAAAAAGTATCTTAAGTATAAAGTATTGTCAGAGTAACCTCATAATAAACTCACCTAAAAAGCATCTTGTCCCTGATGAAATTCAATCCTTATCTAAATTACCCTCAATATTTTTTCTTCTCAAACAGAACAGTTTTACTATGGAAATCAAACAATTCACCAAACTCCCATCCAAGCATTTAATTCTTCTATTTATGAATATGTGACAAGTATTTGCTATAAACATCTGATTATAAAAATAAATATAAATAGCTTGAGAAGGAGCAGCCCAAAGAAAGAGAATGAGACAGGATTTGGGGAGCAAAGGGGCTGTGAGGAGAATGATGGTTTCCTCTACCTTTTGGGAGTAGAAAATGAAGACGATGAAAAGAGAGGATTCAGTTTAAAAGAAGAAAGCAAAGAGCCTTGGGAATTCCTTGGATTAAGGTATTTCTAAGGTAGATTGGGTAGGGTTTAAGTAAAGTTAGATAAAGCCTTATTCCTACAATGATACTAGAGATAGCAATCTTCACTTATATTGATTATCCACTCAATTCTGAAAGACATTTTGGTGAGCCATAAGGGATTACAAAACTAAAGTGATGACTTTTTGGAGTGTAGTGCCTTCATATGAAGCACTCTAATAGGCTAAAATTCTGAACATGATATTGTTGGTGTTGTCAAAATGTACAACACTTGTGTGTTTCTAGTGCTTTCTGCATAAAGTAATAATAGCATTTCTACAGCACTTATATGCTTCCAAACACTTTTCTCACAATAACTCTGTGAGGCAAGTAGGGCAAATGCACGTTTATTGAGCCAATGTAGTCTCAGAACTCCTCCTCAGTCTCTTGATCTCATGCTCTGCTCAGCATTTGTGGACAAAAAGCACCACCTCCTCCCTTAGTGTTAATTGACTAGGATTTTGGTAGAGCCCTAGAGGGGGGAAATGCAGTTTCAAATACTATATGATCCTCGACCTCATTGCACCATGGTGGCCTCTCAGATAACATTAGGAAAGGGGGAGAGAGGTGACTATAGATGCCCAAGATGGTCACCTGAGCTTCTAGAAGGTTAATGAAAAGGAACAAATAAATAATACTTGCTTGCTAAGCTCTTATAGCAAAAATGCCAGATAGCATCCTAACCTGTATGACTTCAGGCAACTCATGTAACCTCAATAGATTTCAGTTTCTTCCTTTAGAAAGCAACAGACTTGAATCATTGCTCTCTGATGTCCCTACCAGCTCTAAGATTTGTTCTAATGATTCCAGAGGTTTGCAATGCCCTGAAGAATAATTTTGTCAAAGGTTTCCTACGTATTTCTGAAATCTTAGGATTTAAAATAAAGAAAAATTGAAAAGAAAATCTAAAGTGTCAACTGGATGTAGAATTTCAGAGGGAGGACAGGAATTCTTCTAACCCTTCTTAAAATCTACTACCGACCTATATGGCAGAAGATGGGGTGGGAGGTAGCTAGGCCACTGGTTTCATGGGAATAGGGAATTCTCAGGTGAGGAAATTCTCTCCAATAAGTCGATACTCTCTCAGCAATTTGTATGATCTAAAAAAAATCACTTAATATCAAGAGAATGAAGATGGAATTTTTTTATTTGGCTGAGTTCCCTATGTGAAATGCAAAAGAAGCACACAGATTTGCTGCTGAAAATATAGTTGAACTACACTTTAGGCAAGTCAAAATACTATATTCAAAAAGAAGATAAACCAGGAAGTTGCTAAGGATTCTTTGCTTTATGTAGGATTCGACTTACTCTTTCTTGATTCAATTTACACATAACTCTATTCAGAGAGCCATACTTGTTTCTCCCCTTTTACCATATTGTCTCTCTCTCACACAAGGGTTTCATAAATATTTTACATCAATTATAACCAGACTGACAATTTTTTAAGTTTTAGAATGTAAACATATTAGAAATTTAACTATTTATATTCTTATTTCAAAAAAAATTGGCAACATTGATACTTAGTGGTTCTAGCTTTTAAAGAGACATTGAAATAAGATAAATGCATGTAGTTGAATTTCTAACATTCTTATGTCACCTTACTAAAATAAGCACAAGTAATTGTATTAAATATTATCAGTTATATAATTTGTATATTTTATAGCTTTGCCATTGATTATTGATCTAAGTATGCATATAAAATATTTATTTATACTCCTACCTAAGGCCAACTCTTTGACCATCCATATATACTCTTAAGACTTTACCAGACCTGAAGTAAATATATTTTTAAAATAGAATTAATTGATCAAGCACATTTTTGCCACTTATAAATAATGAACATTCTTCTGGTCCTTGTAACAGGTACCATGAATTTTTAAATAATCATGGGCATTTATAAGGTATTTTGACCCTGTCAGAGGAGGCCTGATTTGTAACCATTTTGTAGTCATTCATGCTCATGAAATATAGGTATATCATGGACCATATTGCGGTCAGTATTGGCATCAGTTTGTACGTTCAAGGAGTAAGGAGAAAGGGCATAAATGTGCTGCAAATTATATATTCAGACTTTGTACAATTAGGAAGTAATTCATGAGATACACCTTTAATTCCCAACAACCTTTTCTGGAGGCTAATCTTGTACTATAGAAATCATTTAGCATTGTTGAATGATGTTACTGGAAACATCATTGAAATCATTTAAATAAACTGTTAATTAAATTTGAATAATTCAAAAGAGATCTCATATTGTGATATTTATCAAGAGTTTGTGTAATTTCACTCTATCCCCACCATTAAAAAAAGAGGCAAGTTTTGGTCATTGATTTTAAGCCTCTATCACAACTGGAAATGTATATTTTAACAGAATGATTCATTGAAAAATCATTTAGTCTGGCAAGTTTGAGTTCATGAACGTGTATTTTTTTTCTTTTTAGGCATGGCCTTGTATACTGGTGTTATTGGACTTTGTTCATTCATAATGGAGTTAGTAAAATATGCCAGATTTCAGTCCTAGTACATTGTATTACCACTGTTCCTAGCCAAAATTTGTGATGCTTCTCATACTGAAGCTTAACTCATATTAATGTTTTCATGTTCTGGTTTCTAATGCTGGATTAGGGGGAGTTTTGTGAATTTATTTCAAGCTAGTCATCATTGTGGTTTTCTAAATAGTCATAAAATCTTGTAACTCTGAATTTCAGACTAATGTTATCTTTGTGTAACCATAATCTAGTTCAGAATATTGCCTTGTGAATTTTAACTGTATTGTGTAGATTATATATTAGAATTGCCACACAAAGCATTGTCTTTCTTTGACAGAAACTGATTTAAAGGAAAGCAAACTAAGTCTGTACAACAAATATGTCTATGTAAAATGCTTCTAATTGAATAAAAGAGAAATACAGATAATCTAGCCAACAGCTCCTTTTTAAAGACCTATCCTATTAGATACCACATAGGTGAGGGCATATGTGTGTAATTTGCATAGATTAGAATAACAAATATATTGTCTCCATATTAGAATGCTTTTTTCCTTCTAAGGTGACCGCTGTTACTCTTCTTGAAACCTTGATAGAATTTTTATGTCAGACATTCAAAAAACAACCACCTTTGAAATTTCTTTTTTTAGTAACAGAATTTTATCAATGCTATTTTTTATTTTTGAGAGGTTTTGGCTAAATTATAATACTAAGTTGAATCACAATGAGCTATTTTCCACAAAAAAAACCCTTTATGTCCGTATATCCTTATTACAGTAAATGAATTTAATGTCTTAAATCTATTTGTAAAAATACATCTTAATAACTGATTCCTGCACAGTCAAAGGGATCAACCTTGCAGTCAATCCTATTCAGACATTATTTTGATTAAAAATATAAGATGACTTTTAAATCTCCATGTTTTCCATCATCTATCTATCTATCTATCTATCTATCTATCTATCTATCTATCTATCTATCTATCTATCTATATTTTTTTAAGCAGTGCAAGAAAAAAATCACTTTTGCATTATTTTATGTGTCATAAGAACTAGATGTGTTCTATCCTATGGTTAATCTGATTAAACCTTTGCTGTAGGTAGATCAAATCATGACTTTTTTTTTCAGATTTATCTCCTTTCCTCACTTATTAGAAATTTTAAAGTCAACTTGATCTTAAAAAAAATAATTCAGATTAATTCATTAAACTTTATTGCTAATCAAATCAGTAGTCTGTACTAAAAAATCTAACTATTTAATTCTACTATTTTCACCTTAGGCAACTTATTTAATCTCAGTGCCCTAGGCAACTCTCTAAAACTATTAATTACAGATAGAGTGACAACATACTTCAGTAGGAGGGATTACCTCACCTAAGTGTTCCCCATACCAGTTAAATCAGATTCAGGTTATATCATTATCCTTTATTCCCCGCATTTCCTCTAACTATTCATATAGAATATGGAACCAAATGTCTTATTTCTGCTTTATTAACTTTTCTGGTGTATAATGAGATTTAAGTCCATTCCTTAAAATCCATTTAACAATTGATTTCTTTCTCTTTATGACCACTCAAATTAAAAATGGAGCCCAGTGAATTGTTAAATGGTGTTGCCTCAACAGAATTGCAGATGTTTTGGGTATACATTGCTATCATTTTCTAGAATAATTGATGTATACATCAACATTGCTTTTCCTATTTGAATCAACAATCTGTGATATATATATTGTACTTTTAATGGCTAGTAATATAACGTTGCTGTGAATACTTTAGTGGAACATATATTTTAGCTGAAATTTCAAATTTCCATCCCAATTTTATTTTATTTTATTGGCTGACACAGGTCAACTACCATAAATACTAACTTTTTTTTAACAGAATGAATAACATTCAGTTTTAGAGTTATGACCACAATCAATATAATTCTAAAGTAAGGTATAATATCAATTATATACCAGATATTTAATTGCTATGTTCATAATTTCCATTTTTAAAATTTAATCATGCTTATTTGTTACATATGATGTAAAATAAAAATGAAGTCTAACTTTCTGCTCTCTAATTTTGATTCCATGATGACCTGCCCTTTTGGTTAATTAGCAGTAAATACAAATGAGTTTTGATTGTGTGATTTTTAAGGTCTATCAAGTTTCTTTTGGTTTTCATTGAAATTTTGAAATGTTAAGGAAGAAAGGAAGGAAGGAAGGAAGGAAGGAAGGAAGGAAGGAAGAAAGGAAGGAAGAAAGGAAGGAAGGAAGGAAGGAAGAAAGGAAGGAAGGAAGGAAAGAAGGAAGGAAAAAAGGGAGGAGGGAGGAAGGAAGAAAAGGAAGGAAGGAAGGAAGGAAGGAAGGACAGAAAAAATTTCAAAAACATTCCCTTGCCAGTGGCCTAAGAATTAGTCACTTGTAAGAATAGATCCACAGAAGCCTGAATGTCTCTGGTGGATGTCTGCAGTCTTTGTTAGCTCTTTAGAATTTAGTAACTTCCTCTTATTTTTCCCTCTGTTTCTCAAACTGTTGGCTGCCTCACAGACTAGTAAAAAATCATTATAATAAACATTTAGGAAGGTAACCTATGAAAGTGTGTATGTTTACTACCACTAGCTGTAAATTATTGCTTTTTGGGTCTTCTTTGTATCCCCATGGTCAAGTTAGTATTTCCTAAAAGTCAAGCCAATTCTACAAGCATTTATTGCACACTTACTATGTGCCAGACTCTTTGCTAAGTGCTGAGAAGACAAGAACAAATGGAAAGAAAGGCAGCCAAGACATCACATACATTTATCTGGAAATGGTCTCTGGTGGCAACATTCAGAATGGTCAAGACTTCAGCCACTGGATTGACCAGGAAAACAAGCAGAGGCCAATCTAATATCACTTAACTGGGTTCTAATTTTTAAAAAAGATCTGATCATAGTTCTCTCCTTTCTAATCTCACAACACTAAAGCAGTGAATTTAAGTTTGGCGCCACACTTAAAGGTCCTATTAACTAGGGACAATTTATTATCATCAATATTCTGAAATTTTGCAGCATAGGATGGTGTCTAGAAAGTCTTCCTGGGAGTCTAGTTTTGAAAAATGTAAACTTGCTCTCACCAGAATCTATTGTAATGCCTGTTGTAACCTCGAGCAATATTAAATAAACTGTAAGGATCACAAATCTAGAAATGGAAGCCACTTTGTCCAACCTTGTCATTTTAATAGATGCTTCAACTAACATTTAGGAAAGTTATGAGACTTACCTGAGGTCACACAGGTTTCTTCTCTAATAAACTTCAATGTTTTAAAACTATATTTTTCACTTTTCTCAAGCAATGGTAAATTCAATAATTTTTGGTAACTAAGATTGAGAGAAATTGAGATGCTCCAAGTGAAGCTTTATATTTTTATAAATGTTTCAATTTTTTATTATTTTCATATATTTTCATTAAAAATGATTTTATAAATTTTTTATTTTATTCTGAACTTACAATTAATGATATTAGGGCTTATATAAGAAGGATGGTGCATTATAAAGAACCTTGTCCTAGACTCAGAAAAATCTCGATGTGAACCCAAGTTCTAACAATGAATAGCTGAGCAAGTTTCAATACCTTGTTGAGTCTCATGTTCCTCACCTATAAAATTAGGACAATGTATTTGCATTACCTACTTCAAGATTGTTTTGAAGATAGTGTTTTTTTCTAAACCCTGTGATAAATCATTGTAAATCATTATTATTATATTTAGGCACTAAACATCTAAATAAAGCCCATAGTCAAGCCATTTTGATTTAAATATGGTAGCGTAGGTATCATTTCACTTCTCAAAGCATTTACTAAGAGACAACAAGAAGAGGAGGAGCAGATCAAGCTACTCCCCAGATCTCTTTTTAATTTTTTTCTTTTTTCGCTTTTTGGAGGGCAGTTGGGGTTAAGTGACTTGCCCAAGGTCACATGGCTAGTTTTTGTGTTAAGTGTCTGAGGCCGAATTTGAACTCAGATCCTCCTGACTCCAGGGCTGGTGCTCTATTCACTGTGCCACCTAGCCACCCCCATTCCCCAGATCTCTTAATTTCCAAAGTCTACTCTGTAGTAGACACTGCAAGGCGCTATAATATTTAGCACCTTGGAGAGTGCCAAGTTCAGATAGGTATTTAATGCAAGCTTTGGATGAAGATGATGAATACAAATCAACTCCCAGATAGTATCACATTAATCTTCATGATGTCCCCAGAAGGTAGGTGTCAGGTGTTAAAAGTTTCTTTTATGTCATTATGCCAACCATGAAACAGACAGTTTACACGATGAGAATTGGAAAATAATCATGAAGGTGGTAATGAAAATTAGGTGAAGAGTCTAGGAGGAATCGTGTGTGTATGTGTGTGTGCGTGTGCGTGTGCACGCACATGTGTAAATTATCACTTTGGTTTTCTAAGTAGTCAATAGCTGTGGGAGAACTCAAGATATTTGCTGCAGTGAAATGCTTGTTTGCTTATATTAGAACTGCAGTAGGAGGCAGAGAGAAATAGCATTTGTTAAAGTGGATAACCAGTATGATTTTACTTATGATAATGTGTCCTAGATTTTAGAAAAGATGATGAATTCCTGATGTGGGAGGCACCTCTAGGGTAGCAAAAGCCCCAAGTTCTAGTCTTGACTCTAACATCACTTCAAGGAACAGAAGACTTCTCCTGGCCTCAGTTACCTTGTCTGTAAAATGTGAATAATACTTGCTGCCTAACTCAAGGGCTTGTTGTGAGGATCAGATTCAATAAAGAAAATAACACACTTTGGAAAGTCATCAACTCTCATATAAATAAGAGTTGGTAGTAGTATCATTATCAGTATCTTAGTGATTTTCCCCCTCTGGAGCATTTTCTATGACAAGTGAAAATGCACTGTACTATCAAGCGTATTTTGTTGTTGTTTAGTTATGTCTGACACTTTATGATCCTGTTTGGGGTTTTCTTGGTAAAGGTGCTAGAGTGGTTCACCATTTCATTTTTCAGCCCATTTTACAGATGAGGAAACTGAAGCAAAAGGGTTAGTGATTTTCCCAGGGTCACACAGCTGGTAAGTGTCTGAGGACAGATTTGAACTCAGGAAGATGAGTCTTCCTGACTCCAGGCCCAGTGATCTCAACCAAATAACAATACCCCACAAAAGTCCCCAAAAATGTCACTGAGGGTATGACTGACAACAGCTTCTCTAAGGGCTTGCCACAGAGAATGTGATGAGTTCTTCTACCCCGACAAGAAAACCTCAGGGATGTTGATAGTCTCCCTTTAAAATATTACTTTTTAAATCATCAGCAACAAAACAGTTCCTGAACCCAGTGTAAGAAAGAATGTGAAACTGCCGCAGTTAACCACTTTTACTTTTCCCAATTAAGTAAAAAATGAAGGTTAAGGTAAGATAAGCCCAAGGGGCGTTTATTTGTTGGCCCAAAGGTAACTTATTCTTAACAATACTTGGACCATATAAGAGTAATAGTATTTTTATATGCATAGTTTTCAAAGCATTTTCACCTATGTCATTTAATAGAAATCTGATCACTTCATGCCTTTGATCATGTAATAATAATAACTGCTATTTTATAGCACCTACTGTGTGCCAAGCACTGTCTTAAAGGCTTTACAATTATTGTCTCAATTGATCCTCCCAACAACCTTGGGAAGTAGGTCCTATTATTATCCCTATTTCACAGATGAGGAAATTCAGACAGATAGAAGTTTAAGTGACTTTCCCAAAGACAAACAGATAGTAAGTGTCTGAGGCTAGATTTGAACTCAGGTCTTTCTGAATTCGGGTCCAACATTCTATCTATTGAGCCAGCTAGCACAGCAAGGAGAGAATAATTGTTGCTGTGGACCTCATTTTAATCAAGACATTGTGGTGAGGTACAGAGAGATCCCTGGATTTGTATTTAGGAGACCTAAGAAGAAATTCCAGATCTCTCCCTAGCTACCTGTGTGACCTTTACTTGGGATCCCTGGGATTCATCTTTCTTATCAACACAGTCAGAGGCTTAAATTAGTTGAATTCCAAGTGTCTTCCAGCTATGTATCTATGATTCTATAGATAAAGAGGATCTATGGGCCAAAGTAGAAATGAGTGTGAAATTGTCTCCAGTCTTAGCAGAGAAGTAGAAATGTATGAAGACAGGAATGGGGAGTAGAGGTGGGGCAGGGAGAGGCATGATCATCCCATCTTCCAGTATATAATAAGTAAGGGATCATAAGGTACAGACTGATAATACCCTAAACTTTGGGAGAATGGATTACAAATAGTGCCGGTGAGTAGGATCCCATGTTCTAAAATTTTCAAAAGGAAATTCGCTTATGTGAGGTGGGAGGTTCTCTGAATGCTTTTCTGGGGACACAAATGCAAATTATTTTGATGAGTAAGACCAGGAGGAGCTGTATAAAGAAATTATGGAGCTGCTTAGGGAACTTATCAGCCAACTAGGTTTTAAAAAGACAGACATGTATAGAAGATGGTAGTAAATGGCGTCATTCTCCAAGAATGTCTGGATGGCTAAAGCCAAGAGTGGAATAGGAATGAATGCTAAGAGCAACAAAAGAGGCTCTTTAAGGTGTGCTGGGGACATAGCAAGAGGGAAAAGAGGTCACAATGAAAGAAAATAGAAGGAAAGCTCATGAACTACCTCTTGGATAATGTATTCTAGATTTTCCCCCAGAAATCAACAAGTTAACTAGTTTTCTTTTGAAAATGTAATTCCATCCAACATTTATTAAATATCTACTATATGCTAGGCACTAAGGTAAGTGATAAAGATAGAATGAAAAGAAATCAAAAGACGTGTATCGTCCTCAAGGAGTTTACATACTATTGGGAGAATATAGCATGTACCCAGACAAGTAAATAAAATGTGTAATCAAAATGGGCAGCTAGGTGGCACAGTGGAGAGAGTTCTAAGCCAGGAGTCAGGAAGACCTAGGTTCAGATCTGTTCTCAGAAACTTACTAATTGTGTGACAATGGGCGAGTCACTTTAACCCTGTTTGCCTTGGTTTCTTCATCCATAAAATGAGCTGGAGAAAGAAATGGCAAACCACACTAGTACCTTTGCCAAGAAGACCCCAAATGGGGTAAAAAAAGAGTCAAACTGAACAACAGCTAATCAAAATAATAAAAAGTGATTTCAAGAGGGAAAGAGTGACAATAACTGGAAGGTTGTGGAGAGGAGAGGTCCATCAGGAAAAGTCTCAAATAGGAAGCATCTGAGCTATATCAAAGCTAAGAATTCCAAAAGGTTAACGTGATAAAGTAATGAATTCTAGACATGGTTCTTTGCCCTTCCGAGCCTGGCTCAACTTGTATGTTCAAGTCCAACTGCTAAATGTAAATAAGTTCTTTCAGGTTTGATTTACTTTTGCCTTTATATCCTGGTACTTAGGACATTGCCTCACCAAGAGTATAAGTACATCCTAAATGCTTGATGATCAGCTGAGGGTCACAGGAGATGATGTGAGCAAAGGCCCAGGTGACAGGAGCTACCCCACTCTCCAGAGTTTTCCCCATATCCCCAACGGTGGTTTGGGGATCCCATCTGTAAGGTTTCTTTTTCTATGCACTGGATTCAGTGCAGTTAAGTAGATTTAGAACTAACTGAATGGTCAAATGTAAATAGTAGAGATTAAGGAAGGGGGTATCAGTCTGGAGCAGGGGTGGGGAAACTGTGGCCTTGAGGCCACATGTGGTCTTCTAGGTCCTCAAGTTTGGCCCTTTGACTGGTTTGGATTCCATCAAAGGGCTGCACTTGAGGACCTAGATGGCCACATATGGTCTTGATGTCACAGATTCCCCAATCCTGATTTGTAGAGTAGTTTCTAGAGTGATGCTAGAAAGCTCTTTAAGCCTGTTATGTTCATTGATATCAGTGATTTGAAAGAAGGCATAGAGAGATGTCATGAAGCTAGAAGAAAGAGCTGATGTACTGAATAATAGAATAGGAATCCAGAAGGGTCTTGACAAGCTGAAAGAATGAGACAAATATATAAAAAGATAAAGTTTTAAAAGGAGTACATATAAAGTCCTACATTTTGGTATACAAAATCTACTGTAGAGTCTTGGATAGAAAAGAATATTACAATGGCAAATATGTGTGTATATTCATATAGGCATATATGACAGAAATTTATATAAAATAAATTATGTAAGTATCGTTTATTCATTTAAATTGTATAATAAATAGTAAATTATGTAGATATAATTTATATATTTACATATGTATATATGGAACTCATGCTTCCACAGAAGAGTCTTGGAACAAGATTACATCTGCCCCTTAAGGTTCTAAGAACACTTCTTTTTTGAAAAACAATTTTTATTTCATTAAATATTTCCCAATTACATGTAAAAAACCCCTTTTAACATTACTTTTTTTTAAATTGAGTTCCAAATTCTGTCTCCCTTTTACCCCTCCCTCAACCTTAAGAGGGCAAGCAATATGATACTGATTACACATGTGAAGTCATGAAAAACATGTTTCCATATTAGCCATGTTGCAAAAGAAAACAAGCTAAAAACAACAAGAAAAATAGGAAAGTAATAAAAGTATATTTCAATCTTCACTCAAAATTGATCATCTCTCTTTCTAGAGGCAGGTAGCATTTTTCATCACCGAACCTTTGGAATTGTCTTGGATCATTGTCTTGATCAGAATAGCTAAGTCTTTCATAGCTGATCATCCTTATAATATTACTATTACTGTGTATAATCTTCTCCTACTCCTGCTCACTTCATTTTGCATCTGTTCATATAAAATCTTCCTATTCCCTGAAACCATCCTGCTCATCATTTCTTATAGCATAATAGCATTTCAGCACAATCATATACTGCAACTTTTTTTAGCTGTTCCCCAGTTGATGGGCATCTCCTCAATTTCCCATTTTTTTCTACCACGAAATTAGCCGCTATCATTATTTTTGTATGAATGGGTCCTTTTCCCTTTTCTTTTATCTCTTTGGGATACAGATCTAGAAGTTGCATTGCTTGATCAAAGGGTATGCACAGCTTTATAGCCATCCTCCAGGATGGTTGAATTCATTCACAGCTCCACCAGCAGTGTATTGATGTCCCAATTTTTTTTCATATTCCCTACAGCCTTTATCATTTTTATTTTCTGTTATATTAGCCAATCTGATAGGTGTGAGGTGGTACCTCAGAGTTATTTTAATTTGCATGTCTCTAATCAATAGTGATTTACAGCACTTTTTTTAGGGGACTATTGATAGCTTTGATTTCTTCTGAAAACTGCCTGTTCATATCCTTTTACCATTTATCAACTGGGGAATGGTTCTTTTACAAATTTGGCTCAGTTCTCTGTATATTTGATAAATTAGGCCTTTATCAGAGAAATTCATTAAAAAAAATTTTCCCCGGTTTCCTGTTTTTCTTCTTATTTTGACTGGGATGGGGGGAGTCATCTCCATTTGTCCTGATCTATATATTGCCACTAGACCCATATGGCTCCAAAGGAGGAAGTAAGGCTGGTGACTTTGCACAGTCCTCCCTCAATTCAATTCACTTGCATATCCTGGCATCACCTTCCTGATGTTATGGTCCTCTTCAAGAATGAAGGACAAACAACAACAGTTCTGGCTACATTAAGTTTATTTGTGCAAAAACTTTTAATTTCATGTAATCAAAATTATCCATTTTACTTCCCATGATTCCCTCTGTCTCTTGTTTGGTCATGAACTCTTTCTCTCGGGATAGTACTAAACAGTCAAAAATGATTCTTTCCTCCCATCAGCTCAAGCTCTTACTTGCATGCTTCCCATAAGATTATGTGTTGAGAATCAATAAATCAGCCAGACTTAAGTAACTTTTGGAAAAATGTATTTACTAGAGTGGTACAATGAGAACAATTGGTTTAAAAAATACCCTCCATCACCACCACCACCACCACCACACACACCAAAAAAATCTATGACTTTCTCTCATAAGTACATACAGAGTCCAGGGTGAAATGGGCTCAAGCTTAAATGGAGCATGTGGCAAAGGTGTAACTCACAACTCCTAGATGCTGGAAGTCCTTTTCTCCCATTCATGAAGTGCTGAACATGTTCCTCTTAAGCATGTTGTAGTTTCTTTGCTGGGCTTCTTAGAGCGCCATGAATCTATATTCAGCCTGTCTGTGGGTCCCAACAGAAACATTGCAATAAGCTTGATCTGGGGATGCTACTAGGATGCCGATGAGAAGGCAGGAAGCCCAGGTTTACTCTGCACTCTTTGAAGGGTGAAGGGAGGTTGTTGAGGAGAAGACTTAGGCCATAGTTGGAACTGAGACCTCTCCTTCCTTCCTAAGCAGTTCCTTCTCAAATGAAATAGTCAAAAACCCTACTTGCTCCTGTCTTTCTAATCAATTTGGGTCTGTCTAGCTTGGCAAGTTCTAAATGACCCCTGGAGCTATGGTCAAGTTTCTTGACTTCTTTTGCTTTTTGAAGGGGGGAAGGCAAGGCAGTCGGGGTTAAGTGACTTGCCCAAGGCCACATGGCTAGTAAGTTTCTTGACTTTTCCAAAAGAACTGAAGGACATTTTACATTTAGTCTAAAGGGTATAGTTGATTGGTCAATGATTGTGATGTATTCTCTCTCTCTCTCTTTTTTTTTTGCTTTTTGAAGGCAGGGCAGTTGGGGTAAAGTGACTTGCCCAAGGTCACATGGCTAGTAAGTGTTAAGTGTTTGAGGCTAGATTTGAACTCAGGTCCCCCGACTCCAGGGCCGGTGCAAACCACTTAGTGGTCCCAAATTGAGATGTATTCTCAAACAACAAAGGCATCCAGGTTAAAATGGAGGTTTCAACCACCCACCCTTACAACACAAACATAATATCTAGGACAAAGGACTCCTACCATACTCTGCCCTGGCTGAACTGTATGTAGATTATTTTATTCAATTGGAAAGGCAAACTGGATCCTGTCTAGAGGAGAGCAACAAGGCTGGTGTGTAGAGTATGTCATAGAAGAATTAGTTGAGGAACCAGGATGTTTAATCTGGAGAAAGGAGAACTTAGAATATTACAGGTACTTTAGAATATTTGAGGTACCATTATTTGACAGGATTAAATAATTTTGACGATTCTCATAGGGAAGAATTTAGACTAATGGGCAGACATTTCAAAGAGGCAGATTTTTAGCTTGATGTTAAGAAGCATTATTTTACTTTCTAGATAATTATATGTATTATATTTTAACCACCATAACCATATTTTATCCATTAGAATGGTTCTAAAATATAATGGACCTATTTAAGATTTAACAGAATCTGGATGACCCTGTTATAAAAGATGCAGAGGGGACTTTTTCTAACTCTGAGATGCTATCCCTCATTTGATATTTACAAAATGCTGTAAGGTAGGTATGGCCAGAGTATCTGTACTTTAGAGAGGAGACTTAGTGAGGTCAGGTGATTCCTTAGTCACATAAGTAGTAAGAAGTGGAGCTAGAAAGAACCCCCCATTCTTCTGACCTTAGTCCTCCTTTGACTTAGCTCCATCCTACCTTACTCACCCTCTAACTCCCCATACCCCACCCTGCCCTAACTCAGACTCTTTGGGAAAATGAGAAGTATGGGAAGGATCCTCAGTGATGCTGGAGAACTCAGGGTATGAGGTAAAGCCCTCCTTCTTGCTTGCTTCACATCATTTTCAATGTATTTGGGATATTCCTTCACAAAGGCAACAAAACAATCTCTTAAATCAAGAATTTCTGGTCCTCTGACTTTTTTGTTATCATTGTTTTAATTTGATTTGATTTTTTTCCCTTTGAAAAAATTGTTTTTGCTTTTTTGGAGGGCAGTTGGGGTTAAGTGACTTGCCCAAGGTCACACAGCTAGTTTTTTGGTGTGTGTGGTAAGTGTCTGAGGTTGGATTTGAACTCAGGGTCTCCTGACGCCAGGGCCAGTGCTCTATTCACTGCACCACCTAGCTGCCCCTCCATGATTTTTCAAATAAACAAAAAATCTGTTTTCTCTCTCTCTGACACTCCTTGCCCCTTGAAAAAGGAAAAAGAGCAAACAAACCTTTGTAACAAAGGTGAATAGTCAAACAAAACAAATCACTATGCTGACTGTCCAAAAATGTATGTCTCATTCTGCCCTGAGTCCATCACCTGTCTGTCAGGAGGTGGGTAGCATGATTCATCATCAGTGCTGGAACTGGGTTTGGTCATTTTGTTGATCAGAGTTCTTGGGGCTTTGGAAGTTGCTGGTCTTTCCAATGTAGTTGTTATTGAACAACTGGTTCTCCTGGATCTTCTCACTTGATTTCATTCTGTATCAGTTCTTAAAAGAGATTCCAAGAGGAGAGAAATAGTCAGACTGTCAACTTTGAATCTACTGTTACTTTCTACTTTTCCTTTTCATTAAATTTCTTTCAGTCAATACTATTTTCATCTCCTATGAGTCAAAAACTACTTTCTGACTGGTTTTGCTGACTCAATGATCTACCATAACTCTGAATGCAATTTAATGTTTGTGTTATCTTCCGCTAAATGATGCCATGTTTTTATGGGCCCTCCTGTCAAGCACTGACTGTAAGGGGAGTATCCAGGCATTGTCATGTGCCCTAACTGACCCCACTGAGGAATACTTTGCTCTTATGGAGGTCAGAAGGGGGAGTGAGCTGTTTCAGAAGAGCAGCAGTGTGGCACAGGGATGTGCTCATACAGCCATAGCAGTACAGATGCCAATGGGGAATGGCACTCGCCTCCACCTACTGCCCTCAGATCTGCTAGTGGGTACCATATTCAGAAAAACACAAACTGATCCCAGAGCTCCAGAGCCGCTTCAGTTTCAAACCAAATGCATTTTTCTCCTGGCACTTTCCCTCCCTAATTTTGAGATCACTGAATAGTGCAAAAGGAAAGTAATCTGGACACTTGAGCAGTCACTGTTTTAGAAAGCTGTTTGGTATTCAAGAAACCCTCAGACCCTTCCTATAAGCCTTTTGAGTTAGAAACAGAAATCAGATTTTATCACAAGTACAGTTCTAGCTTTAAAATTGAAGCCATTCTGATGATTTCTAAACTTCATCAAAAGCTCCTTCAATCCCCAATTCATTTAAGTATTTTATTTGGGCAAGAACTCTCATATTGAGTTGTATGGTGTTTGCTCCTTAGAAGCCACACTTAGGGACACCCAGCAAAATATATATCCCAATTCATAAAATTCATGTATATTTTACAGTTCTCATTTGATCTCATGGACATTTGCCCACATAAGCCTATAGACTGAAGACCCAGCCCTCAAACTGTAAATCACTATTATCTCAAGCATTTATTGATGATAATCCCTCCAGGAGTAAGACCCCCATGACATGAAAGAAAGAGATTAACTGTGAAAGATAGTCTTGTATAGATAATGCTGCCTATAATAACAGAGAATATTGACAGGACAAAAGAAAAAGCATTAACCCTGGAAGGTAGGAGATATTTCTGTCTCTTTACTAGACATCGCATCTTCTTTTAGTTTAGTGAAGGGGAGGGAAGGAGAGAAAGACAGGAGGAGGAGAGACAGGAAGAGAGAGAAGGGGGAAAGAGAGAGGAGAGTGGAGAGGGAGGGATGGGGAGAGAGAGGTAAAGAGGAAGAGACAGAGAGAGAGAGAGAGAGAGAGAGAGAGAGAGAGAGAGAGAGAGAGAGAGAGAGAGAGAGAGAGAATTAAGAAGCTCAACTTCAGTGCTTATACTTAAATCAAAGGAGGGTCATTGATCTCATCAGTGTGGGCATTTCATTCTTCAGTTCAAAGGGCCAACCAGCAATCAACAAATGTTTATTAAGCACCTACTATATGCCAGGCCCTTTACCAGGTACTGGGGTACATTAACCGAAGTGAAATGGTCACTACCCTGAAAAAACTTATAAACAACAGGGAGCAGCGGCTTTCTGGAGTCATCTCATACAACCTCAAAAGTCCATTGTTAAATTTTCAGTGTGAGCATTTACACCCTGGAAATCTGCCAAGGCTAAAAATTAAGGTTTGCTTTGTTGTTTTGTTGATTGTATAAACTTAAGAAAGTGGTAGGAAAAAATTATAATAATGCAAATTAAACTTAAAAATGCATAAGTGTACACATTTTTTTTCCTGGAGAGAGCTAGTTGTTAAATATTTATGAACACACCATTGACTAGAGGAGCTACATACATCAGTATACAAAATAAATAAAGGGTAATTTTAGGAGGAAGTAGGAGATGGAGGATCAGGAGAGGAGATGGGGAATCAGAAGGTGGTACTTGAGCTGACTCTTAAAACAAATTATTTTAAGAGCAAAGAGAGATATTCCAGGCATTGGGGACAACCAGAGCAAAGGTATGGACATGGAAAATGGAGTGACACATATGAGTAATAGCAAAAAGACTAATTAGACTGGATTGTAGCAAGCCAAAAGAGGTGTGATGTATATAATGTGACAGGAAAGATGGGGACCAAGTTGTAAAGACCTTTAAATGCTAACCAGAAGAGTTGATATTTGATTCTAGAGTTAATAGGGAGCCACCAGGGTTTATTGAGTAAAAGACTGACAGGTCAGATCTGTGACTTTAGGAAAGTCACTGGCATCTGTGTGGATGATGAATTGGAGTAGGTTAAGACTTAAGGTAGGGAGACCACTCAAGAAGCTATTGCAGAAGTGAAAGGGGCAGGCGGTCAGTGATGAGAGATGCTACAAAAATGGAGATGACAAGATTGGAAAGCTGCTGCGATATGTGAAGTCAGGATGAGGTCAGGATGGTACGAAGGTTGGGAAATGTGGGTGACTGGAAGGAGGGGTGTACCCTCAACAGAAATAGAGGTGTTTTGAAGAGATATAGGTTTGAGGGAAAGATTATGAATCCTGTCTTAGATATGTTGATTTTGAGCTAGGACATCCAGTTTGAAAAAACCAACAAGGAGTTGGACACCCTAGATCTGAAAAGAGACTATTGGTGAATAAATTGATCTTGGAAGTTATCAACATAGAGAAGGTAATTAATAGAAATTCATGAAGTTACCAAGTGAGAGGGTAAAAAACAAAATGAAGATGGATTGGGATGGGGCCTTGGGAAACATCTACAGCTAGGAAGTGTGATGATTTGGATGATGAATGAACAAAGAAGACTAAGAAGGAGGAGTCAGAAAGCTAGGGAGAGAACCGAGAGAGAGAAATATCAAGAAAACCCAGAGAAATGGCTGGGGAAAGGTTTAGGGGGAGAGGGAATTAGCGTAGATCACAACCTATCCATCCTTGCCTTATCATAGTGGGTAACATTCACTTCCTCCCATAGATTTTCCACAGTAGATCTATACAACTAGTTGGAGGTGGGCAGCAGTGAAGTACTTGTAGTATCCATGCCCATCTCTTGCTTTCACTACATGACCAGCCCACCTCCTTTTTCCGCAATGATAGCTATCCCTTATGTCACTCTTACACATAGGTCATAATTGAAAATGTGTTGCAGCCCTACTTTCGCCCACCATGCTTTTCATGGAGCCCAATGGTAAGATGTAATTAATGCAGTGTAGTATTGGTGATTTAAGCAGTGACAAATTATAAGGATGCTACTGTAACAGGCTCCCACAGGCTTAAAAGGAACATTTGTTCTATCTTAATGATGGGTCATGATAACCATTCCTAGACATTTCCCTTTATATTTTTAAGTAGTGATCTGCCTTTCATCTGGCATCTGATTACATGGGTCTTGCCTATAACAGAAGTTTGCAAACCTATTGTTTACATCTGACAAGACCTTTACCATCCATGTTACTGGATAATTTTTTAAAAACCAACCTTACATTAAAAAAATATTGATGCTTCAGCTTATCTCTATTATAATCTGCTTTTCCCAAAGAATTTAAGATTGAGTGTTTGACTCAGAGTGATTAGAAGTACTGAATACTGAATAGAAGACTAGAATACTGAAAGGTCTGTCACTCAGAAGCAATTCCCCTTCAGTTTGCATTAAGGTATCCTGTTGTTGTTTGGTTGGTTTTCAGTGGTAAACAACTCTTTGCAACCCCCTTTGGGGTGTTCCTGGCAAAGATACTGGAATGGTTTGCCATTTCCTTCTCCAGCTCATTTTATAGATGAAGAAACTAAGGCAAACAGGGTTAAATGAATTGCCCAGGGTCACCCAGTTAGTAAGTGTCTAAAGCCAGTTTTGAACTCACAAATCCTCTTGATTCCAGACTGGACACTCTATCTGCTGTGCCACCTAGCTACCCTTAATGCATCTAAGTACTCTGTATTTGGAAATTCTACAAATCTTAGTTAGCAACCTAGAATGGGTACCTCATTATCTGGGACAGATTTGGTACAAAACTTCCTGGGAACAAGAGGATGGACCCAATCATTGTGATGGTTCAGTGTGATCCCTCTAACCCTAGCTTATTTAATCCTAGTACACATTTACAGATGATTTCGTAATCTGTTATGTGATTTCCTCACAATAACTACAATGTTGGGGAGTGAGTAGAACAATCAGGATCTGTAATTTCATTGGTTTAGGGAATTCTCGATGAGGAAACACCTCCTGCTAATGCAGATGTTGGCAATAATAAGACTACAACTTATAGTCTTATATTAAGTGACCTGGCCAAGATCATACCATCAAGATATGTCAGAGATAACTGAATCTGACTCTGAGGTCCTGGCCCTCCATCCTCAGCAATAAGCTGCCCCTCAGTGCAAAATTTATTACCCCCATTTTAGAAATGAAGAATCAGAGGGGTTGAGTGCTTTTTCTGAGGTTGTATGGTTTAGTTACAACAGCTAGCATCCATGGAGCATTTTAAGGTTTGCAAAATGCTTTACATGTGTGAAATCTTAATTGTTCATCATGACAACCTTGTGGGATGGGTGCTATCATATGTCCACTTTATAGATGGGGATACTGAGGCCAATATGTTGAGTTGCCCAGTAAACCGGTGTCTGAGATGGGATTTGAACTCAGGTCTTCCTTACTCTAAACCCAATGTCTTTTCCACTGAGCCATCTACCTTCTTAGTAAGTAGCAGAATTAACACTTAGAGAGGCTTTGCAGCTACGGACGTGTCACATCTGGTCTGAAAGAGCATGATCACGACCCCTTCATTCTCTAGACCTAAACCCTTGATTTCTGACTCCCAAGCCTGGCGTTCCTCCCACTACACTCAGATACTTCCCTAGGAATCCATAGATGATGCACGACTCCTGTGACCTGTGACAAAGTTTTTCTTTAAGGATTTTACATCATAGGAACAACTTTATATAAAGCGGATTTCAGATTTGTTTCATGCATTCTGTTTACTTATTCCCAATACACCTCGAGGAGTACGGTTTGCAAGCACACGCATCATCTTGTTGGGTCGTTGCCTGATTCATCTTCCAAAGCACTTAAACCTCTTGTCTAATAACATTGTCCCTGCATTCTCAGCTGGTAATTCGGAAGTGGGCCTGCAGCTGCTGCACATCGCTGTGACTGTTTAGCTGTTAAAAGCACATCAGGAGTTTGAGTTGAGTCTGGTGGGGGCTTTCGGATGGTTTTTTTGGCAAGGTTTAGGAACGACTCGGAGAGCATTAGATTTATTGTAGGAAAGTAGGAGCTGAAGCAACAAGCTAATGCTAGAAAAATTATATGTGCTCCTGGCACCACTTCTTCCAAACTGCATCTAGCACTCGTCTTTTCTAAATATTCTACAAAAACCAAGCAGTGCTCCCTCCTCCCCAAAGGCATCAGCAACATACAGAGAAGGGATATGCTTTCACAGGCTTAAAATATATGTGTGTATGTATGTGTGAGTATATGTATGTGTGTGTGTATATATACACACACATGCATGTGTATTGTATGTATAACACACATGTGTGTAAACATACATGCATGTACACATACATGCACACATATGCAGGCGTGCATATGTGTATATATAGAAAATAAAGTGAGTAATCCTTATATTTGATTTGTAAAAGCAGAAGGAGAACATGTGGGATGATGTCAACCAAGATTCTCTTTAGGTCTTCAGGAAGGAAAGTTACAGTGTGCTAGAAAATCTCACCACCTTCACCATTTAAAAATGCATCTGGAAAAAAGAAAAGTGTTAGCCATGAGGCAGACAGACCAAACACAGGGCTCTCAGGGAACTATTCTTGGGCTGTTAGAATTAAAGGCAGTTTGGAGTAGAGGCTGGAGGACTGGACTTGGACTCATGAAAAAAAAATTAGTAATGGCTAACATAATAAATAAAGGCCTATGTACTAGACCCTTTACTGAGTGCTTTTGTAATTATCAGCTCGTCTGATCCTCCCAACAACCCTGGGAGGTAAGTGCTACTATTAACCCCCAATTTACAGATGAGGAAACTGAGGCAGTCAGAGGTTAAGTAACTTGCCCTGGGTTAAACAGCTGGATTTGGGCCTAGATTTGCACTCAGGTCTGAATGCCTCTATTAGAGTCTTTCAGGCCTCTTACACATATTGAATGTGTGAACCTGAGCAGACATCACTTACTTTCTTATTACTTCAAGCATTTCTCTTAATTCAGGGAGAGGCAGAGAAGACTGAATTGGTGGAGGGAGCTACTCAAGAACAGTCCTCTATACTGATGCAAACTGCTGGAAATTACCTTAGTGATCACCTAGCTTCTTTGTGAATGATTGGGTGGGGGAAGGAAATGACTAGCCATATCCCACCTTCTCTGCCCAACTCCTTAGAGTGTTTGATGTAGTTGTACCAGCCCAGCTGTGCCTCAGAAAGTTTGGGAGTAGAGTAGAGAAGGTGAGACAGGACTAGGTGAGTTCCTTCTCCTAGCCACCATGCAAAAAGAGGAAGTTAGATATCTAATGTGCTCATTCCTAAATTCTGTGATTCTGTTATCCTAATGAAGTTTATGGGGGCCCTATGTTTGAACCCTATAAGCTGTACTTCTTTCCCCTCCTGGCTGCTCCATTTTAAAATAATTATATTATATAAATGTAAAGGTTGGGGTCTATTTGAGTCAGGCAATTAATCAGCTCATAGAACTTGTTAATACATTCAGGGCTGTAATCCGATATCTTTGTCAGGTGAGAATAAGGCTATTGAATCAATCAATCAGTCAGCCAGTCAGTCTATCACTCACTCAATCAATTAAGGACACAGAACTAAGTGACAGTCACCTAGTTAATGAGTTTCCACCCTTCTAGTTTGAATGGGGAATTGGAGGCTCTGGCACTATAGAGCAGACCATGCTTGGGGGGAAAAAGGGGAGTAGTAGGGGTAGAAAGCCTCTCTTCTCCCCACACACCTTGTTCAGAGTCAGACCTTGTGAACTTGTGAGAGTCAGAGGACTTAGATTTCTTCTTGGTGGCCTAGCCAAATCCCAGGAGCAGAAGTGACTGGAATCAGTGTCTGCATAAGAGGACAAGAACAAATTAGATCCACTTGAGAAAGACAGCTTCCGGACTCTGCTAGGAAGCCAGTTGAAAGCTGTAGAATACATAAGAGAAATGTCTTGAGGACTCTAGTAAAAGGATTTCCAGGAGCTGTGAGTTATCCCTTTTCCCATGCCTGCCCTAAGCTCTAGTCTATTTTCTCTTGGATTTTGTATGTCCTTGTGGGAAACTGTCACAGGCTTTTTTTGAGGGGAGAGGGGGGATAGGAACATTTGAACAAATGATTATTCTATATGATGACACTTTAGTAAAGACCCGTTTCTAAAAGCTTTGCCTGGCTGGCTAATTGATATTAACTGATAATCAGCTGGCGAGATCAGACAAAATAGTGAGAAAAGTATACCAGTGGGGGAAGACAGGGATTGTATGCTGGGTTACTAGAAAAACCATTGTGACCACTCTGGGTTATGTCCAGTCTGGGATGTTCTGGTAGGTTTTAGAAAACATAGATATTTGGGGTTCTTTGTATTTGTGGAGAACTACTAGAGAGATTCTCCTTCTAGAAATTTTTTTATCAGATACCCAAATTTTCAGAATCCACTAAAATATAAAATATCTCTTTTTTCTCTCTTTTAGACTTCAATTGTATAGCAGTCATTTTTGCTGGTCTGCTTATATGACAGTCTATTTTATTGGTTATTGTAATGCTTAGTTATCAAAATAGTATTATATCCATTTTGTCTCTGTTACTTTGGGGGGGTTTGTTGGGGGGAGGAAAGCAGGGCAATTGAGGCTAAATGACTTACCCAAGGTCACATAGCTGGTTTTTTTGTGTGTGTGTTGGGTGCCTGAGGCCGGATTTGAACTCAGGTCCTCCTGACTCCAGTGCTGGTACTCTATTCACTGTGCCACCTAACCACCCCAATATTGATTACGTTTTGTGATATCTTGATTGGTGGATACTAATGCACACACACACACATCTGTACATATACTGCATACTCTCTGTCTCTCTATATATCTCTGTCTCTCAATCTCTGTCTCTCTGTCTCTGTCTCTGTCTCTCTCTCTTTCTCCCCTCCCCTCTCAAGCCTCCATTCTAAATGTACAATACTCTAGACCAGCAGTTCTCCACCTGTAGGTTTTCAATTTGCAACAATGAAAATACATCCTGCATATCAGATAGATTCATAACAGTAGCAAAATTACCGTTAGGAAGTAGCAATGGAAATAATGTTATGGTTGGGGGTCACCGCAACATGAGGAGCTGTATTAAAGGGCCGCAACACTAGGAAAGCTGAGAACCACTGCTCTAGACAATACAATTGTTCCTGGTTCTCATTAACCAGGCAATAACTGTTTGCTAAGTTCCAGGCACTGGGCTAAGCCTGGCAAAGAAAGGCAAAAAACAGCCATTAGATTTGTTGACAATCATTTGTTGGTCTGCTTCTTCTAAGATGGACTAGTATATTTTAGAAGTAACTTTTGTTTATTGAAATGTTTATTTATCAATATTAAATTGTACATTCAATGTGAGTATTATAGTTATTATGAATTTTGCATCTCTACTTAACCTAAAGCAGAGGTATCAACCCCATCTTCTATAGGCCTGCATGGTACCCTTGGTGCTCCTGCATGTAGCTTGAGCCAGATTAAAATGTAATTGTGAAATATTTAACAAAATAAATAAAAATACAATAAAATATAGTTAACATCACATTTTAAAACTAAGTCATCATATAGCCCACAAAAACTGTTATGTATGCATTAGTGGCTGCCAGTTTCTAGTCAAAATTGCACTTACCTAAGAACACTGATCACTTATACAAAAAAAATAATTTTAGGCAGACTTAGAATTCTTGCCTTATTGTGGCCTGAGTTTGACAACTTATCTGAGTTCTTTGTTGACAGTAGATCCATAGAACAGTCTGCCTATTGGCCTAGAAACTCAGAGTAATCAACTCTAATTGCTCTAGGGAAGAGTGAATAGAAATTCCATTTGGATTGCCTTTGCATTGTCAGGGATCTATTGCAGGAAATCTGGGGTGCTCTTTGGTATAGACACCAAGAGGAAATTTGTCTGGATATCCCAGGGAATCACCTGGTGGCAGAAGGACCCCTGAAGAAATTATGGTGTGCACTATGTGGAAAGGGATACTTTTGTCCAGACATCAATTGGAGGGCTTTATGGACTGAGGAAATCATGGAAGAGCTTTCACCCAAGAACAGTTTGTTTTCCCTTCAGAAGCATGGGAGGGTGACTTCAATTGACCCCGGGTCCCTAATCTCTGTGGAGAGAGTCCCATATGTTTCGAGACCTTTGTAGGGAATGTATTTCCTTCTGAGATAGGACATTTGATTGACCTTTCAAGTTAGTCACTGACTTAAACTTGGTGTATATAGGAGGGGTGAGGGAGAGGGCAAAATTCCAGCCCCACTGGCTACTCAATGAGTGAGGGAGGAAACAGAGGTTCCTGGCTTCCTTCAATGCTCATCTAAAATCTCATCTTCTCCAAGAAGGCTTCCCTGATCCTGCTTAATGTTGGTGCCTTCTCTCCAGTGCTCATCTCCAATTTGTCCTGTATATCTCTTTTTTGTAAATAAGTGTTTTTGACTGTGAAATCCTTCAGCCCGAGGCCATCTTGTGCCAGTTTTTTAGCCAGGCTTAGCACAGTGCCTGGCTCTAAGTAGGTACATATTAGATACTCATTGACTGACTAATGAGGACTTGTAAAAAATACAATTGTCTAGAGACTCGTGAACTGAAAATGGAGAGAGAGCCACTGTGTATGCACACATGTGTGTCCACTAAGCAATATATCACAGAATGTAACAGGAAGAGAGGAATAAATACTAAGGAGACAATATGCAACAGGACTGACAGTAATAAACTTAACTATGTGCAAATGCAAAAAATAGGTCATAAGGAAGGTAAACTGGAGGTCTCAGTGAAATTAAGGATTGATCAGTCCACAAGCATTTATTAAATACCCATTATGTACTACGTTGGGCACTGTGTCAGGCTTAGAGAATACAAAGTAAAAAAAATGGAACAGTCCCTGCTCTCAAGGAGCTTCTGTTCTTACAGAGTAAACAGCAAGTACTCATATAGTATTTATAAGACATTTACAGGACAGAAACAAGGTAATCTTGGGGGAAAGCCAAGAGCCACTAGGCACCCAGAAAGACTTCATGAAAAAGGTGGTGCTTGAGTCTCAGTCAGTAAGCAAACATTTATTTAAATTCTTACTGTGTGTCAGACACCATACTGGGAACACAAATAATCTTGGCTCTCAGGAAGTCCAATTCTAATGAGGGAAAACAACAAATTGTATTTTTTACTAGTCCTCATTAGTCAGTCAATAAATATTTAATATATACCTACTTAGAGCCAGGCGCTGTGCTAAGCCTGGCTAAAAAAAAATGGCACAAGATGGCCTTGATCTGAAGGATTTCACAGTTGAAAACACTTATTTACAAATAAGAGATATACAGGATAAATTGGAGGTGAGCACTGGAGAGAGAAGGCACCAACATTAAGCAGGATCAGGGAAGCCTTCTTGGAGAAGATGAGAATTAAAGGAAGCCAGGAACCTCTGTTTCCTCCCTCACCCATTGAGCAGCCAGTGGGGCTGGAGTTTTTGCCCTCTCCCTCGCACCTCTTACAATAACAAAGCACCCAGGAACTATATGCAGAGTAGAGGATGGTGATCTGCAAAGGGGGAAGTATGAGTAACTGATGGAACTTGGAAAGGTCTTCTGGAGCAGGAAGGATTTGAGCTGAGTATTAAAGAAATCTGGGAAGCTGGGGGAGGGAAGGGAACAGAGTATTTCAGGCAGATGGGGACAAGTGTAAAGATATGGGTGCAGAAGATAGAGCACCATGATCAAGGAACAGCAAATCACCTGACTTAGTTTGTTTATAGGGTGTGGAGGGTAGCGAGGCATAAGGAAGCTGAAAAAAGTAGGAGGTGGTCTGGTTATAAAGAGTTTTAAATACCCCAAAGAGGAATTTACATTTCTATTTTATCTTGGAGGCAATAGGGAGCATTGGAGTTCATTGAGCAAGGCAGTGACTGGGTCAGATCTGAGGTTTAGAAAAATTTCCTCAGTAGATGAGTTGAGAGTAGAATGAAGAGGTAAGGGGTTTGAGGCAGCAAGAACAGGATACTGGGAGGATATAGGTGTCTTGGACAGTAATAAGGAAGTTTGGGGGGGGAAGATAATGAGTTCTGTTTTGAATAGTTTGAATCTGAGATGCCTAAAGGACACCCAGTTTCAGATGTCCAAGAGGCAAATGGAGATGCATGACTGTTGAAAACCAAGGGGTTGAGGTCTGATCTTTAACCATCTGCACAGAGATGACCTCTAGGTCTGGGAGTGGATGGTCTGGATTTAGGGATATGACTGATGGGCAAGGGAAGAAGCAACAAGACTTCTGTTTAGATGGGTAGGATATTGATGATGGATGAATGTCAAGAAGATCGAATTACTCAACTCCTGTTTTGATTCAGTTTTCTCAGTCAAGAATGATCTTTGTAGGGGTGGCTAGGTGGCTCAGTGAATAGAGCACCAGCCCTGGAGTCAGGAGGACCTGAGTTCAAATCCGGCCTCAGACACTTAACACAAAAACTAGCTGTGTGACCTTGGGCAAGTCACTTAACCCCAACTGCCCTCCAAAAAGCAAAAAAAAAAAAAAAAAGAATGATCTTTGTACCAGGAAAAAGAACAAAGCTAGTCAGTGGAGAATTGAGCCCTGAGATAAATGAAGATAAGTGGGAGAATTTGGTTGCTCTCAGCTCAAATCTTATCAGATCAATTCCATCTCTTTTTTTTTCAATGGGCTCTCTGTACTGGTGGTTAATGGGAATGATATGAGCATAGTATACCCAGGATTTAGCAAAGTATTTGGAAAAAGTCCCTTTTATTATCCTTGTGATCATGATGGAGAAATATGGGATAGATCATAGCACAGTTACGTGGATTTGAATGTATCCAAATCCAAGGACAATTAACTAATAAATCTAGGTCTACTTTAAGCAAAAGAGAATCTATCCTCAGCTCTGTGCTGTTCAATATTTTTATCAGTGACTTGGATAAAGACAAAGAGTTAGAGTTAGAGGTCTGATGGATTTGACATTAGATCTCATTCTTATCAAATTTGCAGATGACCCAAAGATGAGAAGTCTAGCCAATATACTTACCAAAATGTCAATGTGATGTTGCTGCCTCCTTTGTCCTCAGAACCATCCCAGTACTGTGGGAAAGGACATATTCTCTCCTAGGAATGCTCAAGATTCAAAAACATCAGGTAACTTTTCTACCAGAGATCGGATCTCAGCCATTGTTGTATCCTTTATCAAGGTAGATCCCCAATTCATCCCTGTAATGGCTCTTAAATCTTTGGAGTGGTCCCAGATACTTGAAAAGATGGGGTTTGGGGTTGTTTAATATAGTCTTTTCATTTTGCTTTTCTGTCTGCTACTTTAACGGGGCTTTCATATTACCAGAATCAGAATTTTAGCATAGGAATTCAAGTCATACCTAAACAGGAATCCCCAACATAACACCCTGACAAGAGCCAATTATCCTCCCCTTCCCATCTCAAAGTTTATTTTCCTCTTGAGTCTCTTATTAGAGGTAATATCATCCACTACATCCTAACCCCCAGGGCTGGATTTTCAATCTTGCCTTTTGAAATTATTCATACAGGTCAAACTCAGACCCCAAAGAGGACATATGTTCCCCTCATGGCTTTCATCAGAGGGCTTCCCTGAAAGCGATCTCATTGGTATTCTGGTCAGACAGGAAACCTCTTTTTCAAAGCAGAGGTGGAGGGAAATACAGCTCCGAGTGCTATAAATAGTGTATTTTATAAAAATGTATGAAAATAGTTGAGAAATGGAAAAAGAGTAGGGGGTGGGAGGTTTCCATGGTAACTTAACTCTCTCTCTCTCTCTCTCTCTCTCTCTCTCTCTCTCTCTCTCTCTCTCTCTCTCTCTCTCTCTCTCTTTCTCTCTCCAGAGAGAAAGGTAGGGAAAGTAACATAGTAAATAAGACAAGAAAAGGGAATATAGGGAGCTGAAATGACATGTAATCACAAATCTGATGTGACAGCTCAGCAAAGAAACCAGTTTCAGATCAAATGTTTAAATTGGAAGGTGGGAGGCTGGCCTTTGGGAAGGAGCTCCCTTTTTCCAGGTGGCAATTAGACATGCAGAGAAAATTAACTGCCTTCTGTCAGCCATGTTTTCAGTCCCCCAATGATAGGAGACCATGAACACATGAAAGGTGCTATCCTCCACCTAGATCTCAAGACCCAAGTACTGTATGTCCTTCCAAGTATTTTATGGAAAACATCTCCCTGTTCTTTTGGTAGCCACAACTGACTAGTCACCCAAATCACAAAATTGATGAACATAACCTTTCCCACTCTTGAAATGGAATAAAAGCAGGCTTAAGAGAAAAATTCCAGCCCTGTATTCCTTCAGGGGTTCCTTGCTCAGAAGGCAATGGAGGACAGTGATAAAGAACACTGCACTTGGAGTTAAGATACCTGGATTTGAATTTCATCTTTGTAACTTACTACTTATATTACATTGGGCAAATCACTAAGCCTCTCTTTTTTCTTCTGTAAGGTGAGAGGATTGTATTATACATCCCCTAAGATCACTTTAAGCTTTAAATTTATGATCATATGATCCTCTGTAGGTTTGAGTTGGAGTCAGAGAGCTGGAATTTCCTAGTTAATCTAAAGGTGACTGTATGTGTAGGGGCAGGTATATATTGTTGCAGTTGCTCATCCTTCGTTCTCGGAGAGGAGCGATGCATTACAAGGGTGACTTGTGCATGAATTTGATTTAGGTGCAGCAGAGTTGTGCAAAGTCATTACACACATATATGTGAACATATATGTGTGTATCATATGTTCACGTATGCCTACATTTTAATGATCTGGGCAAATTTATTAGTTGGACTAATAGCAGCCAATAAATTGGGTCAATGGCCCCTCTTAATGGCCAAAAACCTTGAAGCAGGGCTTCATCAGCCCTAATATAGTGTTGGAGAATACAGATATGGCTAGCTAGGGAAGACAGTGTGATTGGTTACAGAGTAGACAGCATTGTGGGGCAGGGAAAACATGACTGGTTATTTTCAAGAAAGTGGGCTAACATACAAATGGAGCTAGCGGCCACCCCTCTTTGATAACTGAGGAATGTTCGTTGTTTTACGGGCTCTATCAGCATTTTGTAGGCCTTGTTAGCAGAGCTCAGTTAGCAGACTCCCTGCTGCCTAGAAAAATTTGTTAGAGAGATAAGAATTCTACAAGGACAGTAAAAAATGGACAATATGCCTTTTGGGGATGATAAGTTAACTTGTAACTTTAAACTAACAGAGAAAAAGCTGAGTCAAGGACAGAGACTGAACAATTATATGAAATGGGACAGAAATTCAGAATAAGATAAACTACAAAATAGAATCAATTATTAAATGATCCAAAATCATTTTAGTTTCTCAATCTCTTTTTCCCCTTCATCAATGGAAGACCGGTCTCCTATGTATCACTTTTCTAATTCTATAAGCGAACTCTACGAGATTTTTAACATCATGATTACCAGTAGGGCACACTAACATTTTTCCAGTGCAAGTTCAGAATAGGGTTTAACACAGCAACTAATGCAACATCTAAAAAATAATAATAAGACAGAGGGAAACAAGGGCCCATTCATCAATGGTGGGTAATAGGTTGTTTCCCTGAAGCCTAGAAGAGAGATTCCACTAGGATGACTCCCTCTGGAATGGGTTGCTGTGTCTCTGCTATAATTTGTTATGTAAGTCTATCACAAATTTTCCTGACAATTCAATATAAGAACAACACGATTGAGTAATCATAGCACAAGCCATAGTAACAATATCTTAAACCATGGACTAATTTTAGAGGAGAGATTACATGTCACCAGGGTAACTAAGAAAAATCAGCAAACACAGATACTGTAAACAAACAAAAAAACAAAATAATTCAATAATAATCATCAGGGTCAACTAACATCAAGTATCCTTGTCTGCTTCATCAGCACATTTCATCTTGGACCCCAAATGTCCCATGCAGTCATCAGGTCCCTGAAAACATCTTCTCTTGGACATTCTGGAATAAGTTTCATTCTCAAGATAGCTCTGAAGGTGGTTCTTCTTCAGGAGATTTTCATCTCTGGCTCCAGGTCACTTTTAGAGATTCTTAGATGTTTTTGCTAAAATCTTTTGCAAAATTAATCTCAATACACTTTAGTACAGCCTCTTAAATTTTAACTAGTTCTTGTGGTGAAAATCAGACCTTGTGGTTCTGATCTTCTTAACAATAAAACCATAAGAAGAATATCAAAATAGGAACACATTACATTTCAGGCAGCAAGGTGGTGCAGTGGATAGAATGCCACTTCTGGAGTCAGGAAGATTCATCTTCATGAGTTCAAATTTGGTCTCAGACATTTACTAACTCTAGGCTAGTCTGGGGCCTTGGGCAAGTTACTTAATCCTATTTGCCTTATTTTCTAATATGTAAAATGAGTTGGAAAAGAAAATGGCAAACCACTCCAGGATTTTTGCCAAGAATACCCCAAATGGGGTCACAAAGAGTCAGTTGAGCATGACTGAAATGACTAAACAATAATAAAAAGTACACTTGAAACTTAAGAGAATTTAAGTTTTTATTTACCCCTTGCTGTTTCTATTTTTATCTAAACACTTATCTGATATAAACACTGCCAACGACAGGCTGAAGGAAGAATCTTAAAAAGAATCTATGGGGATCTGGCTTGTAAAATGAATCCTTCAGGTTCAAGAAGTAATGCTTACCAAAGTAAATATGTAAATTGAGTTTAAGAGGATCTTTCTAAATTGCTGTTGACTTTATTATCAATCAACTTCTTAAAACTGGCATTCATGTATGTCATTCATTAGCTCAGACTAAAGTTTAACAAAGGGAAAATCTTCAATTTTACTACGCACACACACGTACACACATATATTCTGTGAGGTAAATTAACAAATTGATATGTTGATATATTTAATATAATCACCTGATCTTGTTGCTTTCTCAACATTTTCCACGAAATTTTTTTCTACTCCAGCCAATTTCCCCTTTAGAAGGATCACAAGCTGTTAAGGATCTAATCCTATTTATGAACACATACATAACAACACTCTTTCTAGGTAGATGACTTCTTCACCTAAGTTCAATGGCTACACAAGTCAATTTACTTAAAAGGTTCTAACTTTACTTCATTTGTAACAAAAGACCTGAGATGAGGTATGCAAATATACTAAGTAATTAATTCTAGATTGTATCCAGAGAATAGTGTATATCAAATGAGTTGCACTTCAAAAAATGTTCTACACACAAGTGTTAATCCCAAATTAAATAATAATCCTAAATAAAGTTAGATTTCCCTTTGAAGTAACACATCATAGTCCATAAATTAACTCTCCTCTAAGACAACTTATCACACTGAAATTCTTTTCATTAAAACAAAGCAGAAGATATTTCTGATTTTAACCTCACTAATTAATTGATTTCTATCTTGGCCTCACAAACTCCTGCATCATTGTTTAATTATTCCCTTGTCATTTTTAGGTATTTCAAAGACTTTATCTTGTACATGAACTATTAACAGGCAGATGACAAGCTCAATCTACTTAGTTGTCTAGGATATGAAAATAACCATAATTTCAGATTGAAAATAGTAAAATCTTATATACTTGCATCCCATAGCAGGGCAGAAGTGCTGGAATATTGCAACAATAAGATTCATTACATTTTTTTAAAATTACAGTTTAACTTGTCCTGGTTAAAGAGATTTACCATGAAATGAAGAAGGAATATAGTTATAGTGGCATCAATACTGGTCCTCCAGGCCTAGGCCTAAGGGCACAGATGACTCAGCACATGTATAATAGGATAAATCATCCTTAGTTTTGCTTGATTTCAGGTAACAATCATAAAGGCAACCAAATGTACAGCAGCCAGACTCAGAATTAGCCAGATGGAAAAATTATTTGTATGGGAAACTGAGTCAAGAGACTCAGTGAGGACTTAAGTCTTCCCAAGATCACCTCCCCTTCCCATTCTCCAGGGACAGATATTCACCAATAGTAGTTCACGGATGTGATTCCCATTAAGCTGTTGGCATTTTTCTTCAAGTGTTGAAACATTGTCTCTATACCACAAACATACCTGAAAACTAAACTCAGAAAGAAAGTTTACAATTCCTAAAGGTTTTACCTTAAACTGAAAAGTATCATTAATTATAGCTTAGGACTGGATACAGTTATTATTACTGTTATATTGTTATGATAGGTCAGTTAGTAACAATGGTTTATCAGGCACCACACACAGGTGCATTTACACAAAGATTTCATCCTTTCTCAAGTTTAAACTTATCCTGGTATAAAAAGCAATCATTATAAATCAATAAAATAAGTACATTCCGTAATTTTTCAAACCATGAATGTGAACACACACACATACACACACACGTGCACACACACAATCCCTCAGAAAACACTGACGATAATCTCCAGACTAACAGATATCCATCTCTTAGATATTGTATATTAACCCCTTAAGCAAAATTAAATCCATGATACTAGAGTCTGTTAAGACTAATTTGGCTTAAGATTTAACTTCAATATATGCTTTTCCAGGTATAACTCCATAATTTTCATAATCACAAATCACCACATAAAACACATATACTATAAACAAACTTTTAAGTTCTCCTCCTCTGTCAAGGAGTGTTTGTAATGGAAGAAGGGAATTCTATTTTCTAAGTAAACTAATTCATGTATTCTTTCATACGGTTGATAAGATTTTATGACCCTGCTCAAGCAGATAGTCCTAAGCAACCCAGCAAGTTTGCAAATGAGGAGATTCTTATGAGGTCTTTCTCTATTTTCTTTTTCCACAAAGCAAATCTTCATTATTCTTCCCTCTTAAAATATAACCAATTAAATGCTTTATAGGTTTTAACATTATGACAGTAGCCTCTAATAACTTAATTGATTATTTCTCAGAATCTGAATCAAAAGGATTTAAGCTCTCCAATGACATAATCTTTATCATTTCTTAAACAATAGTTTCTCAGAATTTACCATACAACAAATTTTTAAAAACACAATAATAACATTCACAATATCTTGAATTGGACACAAAACAAAACCAGTGAAATGACAATTAATTTAGTCAAATGCATTTCCAAATTATCTTACATAGAAAACAATTCATTCTGTCATAAGTACTTTTAGATTCACAATCCTCATAGTTTGGAAAGACATTACTACAAAGCACATTTCATTAAAGACCCAACCAGCAAAAAGGTAACACATACATGGACCAAACATTGAGGGATTGGGGTAGATGTTACTACATATCCCTTTATACTGAGAAATAGAGGTGGCAGGAAGTGATTAAGTTCTGAATAATTATCCTGGTAGGAAGATAAATCTCTCTGTAAAAGACAAATGAATCTCACATTAAAATCACTAGTAAACACATATAAGGCTCTATCAGATTAAATTCACAACTTTATTGTTAGATCAGCTCAAAATATGCTAGGCTAAATATTATTAGCCATGATATTCTAGGTAGAGGTCTGGTAAGATCTTAGGACTCAGCGTTTCACAGGTGAGGAAATCTTAAAGAGATGTTTGCTGTGTCAGATTTACACTAAAAGTTATCTTTTGTATCTATTGTATTTTTAAATGAAGTTTTCAAACATTTTTACATCATTCTTTTAACAACTGATTCTATAACCTAAAAGAATTCAGATTAAAAGAGAATTTACTTTTCCGACAATATTTCTAATGCAATGAATTATCAGATTTGTGGCAAGCACTGCCTTTATCCACATTACACATTAGTAAACTGAGTTAAAGCAACTTGTTTTCAAATCACACAGCTAACAAATTTCCAGAGACCAGAATGTAACTGAGATTCCCTGGTCCATACATTTTCCCAGCATTTCATCTTAATGACAAATAGTACGGTATATTCTGACGTATCACAATTGTCTAAAATGGGACCAGAATTAAGTCAATCACACCTGGATCCATTTCTACAAAAGGTATTATACAGAAAGGGCAACTATGTGGTGTAGTGTATAGAATGCCAGGTCTGGGGTCAGGAGGACTTGAATTCTAATCCAGCTTCAGACATTCACTAGCTGTGTGATCATTTAACTTTTCTTACCTCAGTTTCCTCATCTGGAAAATGAACTGGAGAAGGAAATGGCAAACCACTCTAGTATCTTTGCCAAGAAAACCCCAAATGGGGTCACAGAGGATAGGACCCAACTGAAATGACTGAACAACACTACCAGCTAATCTACTGCAAAAGATTTAAAAGTGACAGTCTTGTATTAAGTTCTATTCACAATTATTCTAAAAGGGGAGCACATTTAGACCACATTCTGATTTACTTTTAGGACAGATTTTGACCAAATTGAATCTGGATTTTATAAGCACAAACAGTAACATTAAAATCTCAAAAATTTTGGAAAGCACTTGAAAAAGGAGAGCCATTATGATCAATAAACTAACTTTTAAAGACATGTAGTCATCCTAGGTCCCAATAACCTTGTCTCTATTTCCTTTCAAATCACCTAAAGACCTAGATTAACTCCTTTTTTTTGTTCATGATAATAGTCCCCACCCTCTCTTACCTGTCTCCAGGGCTTTTCAGGTCTGGTAACAAGGATTGCAAAATGCTGATGAGTTCCATAAAACAATTAACATTCCTTAATTATCAAAAATGAGTGATTATTAGCAGTATGTGTATGCATGTGTGAACCCAATTTCTTTAAAATAACCAACCATGTTGTCCCCATCCCTACAATGTTGTCTACCCTATAACCATATATTTATTCCCCACCTAACCAAATCTGTATTCTCCAAAATTATATTAAGGTTGGTGAATCCTACTTCAGGGTCTTTGGTCATTGAAATATGTCATTAACTCAATTTATTAGTTACTGGTAGCCTAACTAATAAATTTATCATGCTTAGATCATTGTCTCTTAGTTTACATTAATTTCCAAATATGATAATGTATTACATGTGTATATACATTTATTGGTTTACACATGCACATGTGTAAATATACACTCATACATGCACATATATACACATTTAGAAATGTATGGATATAGATATATTTTGTTGCTGTTGTCCAGTCATGTCCAATTCTTTGTGATCCCATTATGGACTAGATACTAGAGTAATTTGTCATTTTCTTCTCCAGTGGATTAAGGTAAACAGAAGTTAAATGACATGCCCAGGGTCACACAGTTAGTAAGTCTCTAAGGTTGGATTTAATCTTGGGTCTTCCTGACCCCAGGCCCAGTGAGTTGAGCTCAACCACTCAACTGCCTTGAAACAGAAGAGGGAAGCAGAAGGTAGACTAGATTCACCATTATCCCAATGATTTATCCTTTATCTTTGTTCTTAGGTATTTCAGTTGTGTCTGACTTTTCTTGGCAAAAATACTGAAGTGGTTTGCCATTTCCTTCTCCAGTTCATTTTACAGATGAAGAAACTGAGGCAAACAGGCTGAAGTGATTTTACTAGGATCACATAACTAGTAAGTGTCTCAGGCTGGATTTGAACTCAGGTCTTCCTGACTCTAGACCTGTACCACCTAGAAACATGTTGAGGTTAGAACGTGTTAGTTTTGGAGCTACCCAGACATTTTAATTGACTCCTAGAATATTAGGGGATTACCATACTAAGAGTCCACAAAATATCTCCAAAGTAATTGGATTCTACCCCTTCTTTTGCAGAAAACTCTGGGAGTTCTCTTCCCCAAGATAAGCTTACTCCTATTTTTAAACCTGCTCCTGGAACCAAAAACAGTTATTTTGATTGTGCAGAGGAATTTCCAATCTCTGCTACAGACGTGGAATTTGTGATAACAAATGTTTACATCTTTTTTTCCCATTTCTGGCATAATTTTATCTGCTATGTTCAACAGTATATGATTTCTGTTATCACACGACACTTTGGTTTTTTTTTCTCTGCATCTACTTGTACGAATGAAGATGAGTGAGCTACATCCATGTATATCAATTAACAAGACAATATTAAGCACCTGCTGCATACCAGTACATCATGGACAGCTCTATGCTGCCGTGGTCCATGACCTCTGATGCCAGGCCTGCCTGAGAGAAGGTGACACCGAGTTGTGTATAACTAACTTGCTGTCACCAAGGATACAGTCATGGCTGACTTTGTGACAGTCATAAAGGTAGAAGGAGACACCAGTTTTGGAGTCAGAAGTTCTGAGTTCATACCCAGATTAATTCCTAAATAGTGACCTTGAGTAAATTACTTAACTTTTCTCCAGGCCTTGGTTTCCTCATCTGTAAAATGGAGGGGTTGGATTAGGTGGTCTTCAGGTGTCTCCCAACTCCAAATCTAAGAGCCCATGATGGCAGACTAAAATGGTTAAGAAAAAATGCTGTCCCTTTCAGAGAGAGAGAATGATTAATCTTGAGTGCAGAATGAATCATATTTTTAAAATTTTCTTTATTTTTCTTGCTTTCATTTTGCAGCATGGTTCATATGGAAATGTTTCACATGACTTTGTATGTATAATGGGTATCATCTTTCTTGCCTTCAAATGGGAGGGGGAGGTGGCTAGAAGGAAAGAATTTGGGACTAAGAATTAAAATTAAAAATATTTTTAAATTTTTAAAAGAAAAATAATTGCGTATAATTACTGCATGAAGCAATGTTTTACAGTAGCAAAGTTTTTTAAAATTTATATTTCTCCTTACTAATATTAAAATGTTTTATTAATTACGCAAATAATCTTAACTCATATGTTACCTGCATAACACTGGACAAGTCACGTAACCTCTCTTAGACTCAATTTCCTCATCTGTAAAATGGAGACATTAATAATACTGACCTCCCAGGATCACTGCAAGGATCAAATGAAATATTGTATTTAAAAACACTTTGTAAACTTTGAACCACTACATCAGTATTTGCTACTGAATGATGATGATGATGATGATTGATTGATGATGACAAAGGGTCATCCCTCACCTCTGAGACTGACATTGGGAAAATGTCCTCCCATGAAATGCATGCTGAAGCCACTGAAAGAGGAAGACTACTGAGCTGTTCAGATCATGAGTTCACCTGTTACCTTCCCCAAAACTATGGAAGAAAGCCCTAAGTTATAAACCAAATAACCATGTGGTAACCAGAGAAATTAGCAACAATGAATGGTGTTCCTGCAGTTTTGTATGCATGGTCCATTAGCAACGGGGGCTAGTATCAGGGAGCTTCCCATCACTGGGTCAGCTGTGTGTATATTCTAGAGATTAAGCTCCTATGGTCACAGCCTTTGGGGGGGAGGGGCTTCTTATCAATATCCACAGACACACTTGTCTCTCTTCTTTCTCTTCTCTTGTTTTATTTTCTTTCCCACTTGCTCTCAGACACACACATTTATAGTGGTCCTCTCCTTCCCTCTCTCCTGCACAGATTGCATCCAAGCTAAGCAAATATTTGCAAACCTCCTGCCCAGCCGGGCCCCAGGGGCCCCAGATGGCTCTATCCAACCTTGGATTTCTAAAGATGCAAAAAAAAAGGAGGCTTATGAATTCCTCCTCCATCTCCTATCCTCTGGTCAGCCAATATATTTTAACATATTGGACAGTTCTCAGTTTTGTATTGAATTTTTTCTTTTTAATTAGGAATTTTTAAACTGTGATAAATAGTTCAAATGGCATAGTAGCCTTATTTCACAAGCAGATAATTTTATTTCGTAGTCAACTGGACTTTTTTTACTGTAGTTTTTTTCCCCTCACATGGACAGTTTAAATGCATGTTTTTAAGTCTTTATGATATTGTTTTCAGTCGTCCTCTGGCCTGTAAATCTAACTGCATTCTCTTCTAGTCCACAAAGGTTGATTTGTCTAGTGCCTACTTCCCTTTGCCCTCATACCACTACTCTCACTGAAGTCAGGAAGGGGTGACTGAGTGAACACACAGCCTTGCTTTGAGGAGCTAAAGGGTCAGGTAGTTACCAGTAGCTGAAGGAAATAGTCAGTTCTGAGTGCTGAGGACTGACTCCCTTCTGGAAGCTAGTCATCTCTCTTCTTCCCCATTCTACCTTCCCACATACAGAATGAACCTCCAACCCTCCCCAGAGGACTGAGAAGATGAATTGCTATAGAGGAATTCCACTCTTCATCAATTCCTGAATATGAGGAGAATGCTAAGTTTTAGAAAATGCAGATGAAGGAGAATGGATAGATTCTACCCACTCAAGACTCGGGCTATCTGTCTCACGTCTGCAAATCCCACAAACCTGCAGGCATGAGCAACCCTGCTTGTGCCTGCAGTCAGCTGGATTGAGAAAATCCATCTTTGCAGAGAAATGCCATTTGACTGTTTTTTCTTCCTATCTGTTCTCTCCCTAATGGGGTTGCAAACTATATAAAAGCAGGGACTATGTTTTATAATTATCTTGTTTAATCCCACACAGTACTGGGCACATTAAAGACACTTGAAATATCTGTCAAAATCAAGTTAAATTGAATCTTTTGTGTAAAACAGCCACCACCCTCAAACCTCTATGTTTTCATTAAACTTTATTTAAAACCAGCTCTGATCCCAGCTCATCCATTCCAACACACACCTACTCTCACAGTTCATATGCAAGTCACTAGAATGAAAGCACAACTGCCCTGTCATAAAGGTAGGGTTCTAGTCTACTATTAATTTGGGAGAACTTGGAAAACAGCAAATGCATGTCCCAACAAGGTCATACTGTGAAGTGTATGAAAGCCTCTTGGTTTTATTAAGCTTAGCCCCTGCTAACCATAGCTGCAAATGGTCCATCAGCATTTGGAGAAGAATAACAGAAAAGGTCAAGATTTTAAGAGTCTATATCTTGGCTACAGCTATAAGGTGGAAAGAGGATCAAAGGATCCTCCGAAAATTTCTATTCTATATGGACAGAAAATCTCTATTCAAACAGTTGTTTCGCATGTTACAAAGAAATCAGAGTGAAACTGTCCCTTCCTCTTCCTGCACAAGGCTGATGAGGGTATGAGTCAGAATGTTATTGAGTAAAAGTAAGTGTTTTGGAATAGCAGGAAAATAATGAAGACCACGGATCTAGACTATTTTACTATTTCTTTGCTTGTGTTTTTCAGGGCCAAATTAGATGTGAGAAATGTGTGCAATAAACCATCTGGGGCTAAGGTGAAGGGGTAGGAATGGCCCCACCAGCTGGTCTCTAGCTGAATGACATTTAGTTGGCCCTTTCATACAGTCTTGAAAGAGATGTCTAGAGAAGCAGACAGGGAGAGAACTGAAGGAGGACTGGCTCAGGAAGCCAATAGGCTGGTTCCTACCATCCTCTGATTCGACCAAGCTGGGTTTTTTTGTGGCTACACACACACACACACACACACACACACACACACACACGCACGCACACACACCCCTTAGCCTCACCCAGCTTGGAAACTTCCTTACCACATCCTGTAAAATCACTTCCTTTCTGTTGCAACTCAAGGCCTCTTCACTGATACACCACACCCATTCTCCAATTTATTTCTATCATTTCTGACTTCACCCCTTATAAGTGCATTGCAATATTATATCTATTTATATACGCATTTCTGTGGAATATGTTTATGTTTCATCACTGATAGAGTGTAGGCTATTTGTTCAATATCCCAGACACCTGAGAGAGGGTTATACACAGTTCAGTCAATACTTGGTGACTAAGAGGTATTTACTGTGACTTAGTCACTAGACTGAGGGAACTGTGTCCTACCTGAAGAGGGGCACTGGCATCTCTTGGGCCAGAAATAACTCTGCTTCTAAGTAGTTGCCTTCAGAAATGTCCATGGGGAACCAGCTACTCAAGCCTTACTGATTAGAGGGGACACAGGGAAGATGAGCCAGCCACCTTGGACAGTGCCCCCAGTACCTATCTAGGCCCCCAGGCTTCCCTTCCTTCACCAGGGCCTGAAAGATAGGTAGAAGCAATCCCAAACCAAACAAGTATTGGATGCCAGGGACTGCTGCTTAGATTAGATATCAGGCATAGGGTTTGATTCTCAACACATTTGTGTCTTGGTTACCTTTTGGCAGGGTCTGTTGAAGACTATGGATCCCTTCTGCGAAAAAAATTAAATGCATAAAATAAAAGACAAGGATTACAAAGGAATCCAATTATATTGAAAAAGTAAATTTTACAAAAGCAAATTCACAGAGCTCAGGTTAAGAACCCCTGACCCCAGTCTAACCCCAGAGGAGCAGCCTGAGGCCTAGAGAAGGAAAGTGATTACATTTGCCATGTAACTGGTATGTAATCTGACATGATACTGCTTGAACAAACCCTCACCATCTCAGAAGAGTAAGCAGTACCTAAGATTTTCACTTCCTCTGGAGGTGCAGAACTGGAAGCCTCTACCTAGTGGTGAGTTCAGATCATAGTCTGTGGCATCCTCACCCTCTCCCATTTTTGTCCAGGTAAAATCAAGTTCCTAGGATCCATCCAAAGTTTCCTGATCCACAGCACTATATCTCCCATGTGCCTTTGCATTGGTTGTCCATCACGTCTGGGATGCACTAAATCCTCATTTCTGTCTCTTGGAACCCTTCATTTTCTTCAAGGCTCAAGAACCACATTTTATATAAAGTCTCGCCTGATCTCCTCCAGGAAATATACACATTGGATTTAATGTGTATACATTCTGTATACACCTATAAATGAACAAGGTGCCAGTGGCATCATAACATACAGAGCACTGAACCTAGAGTCAGGTAGACTTGAGTTCAAATACAATCTCAGACACTTATTAAGCGTGTGACCCTGGGTAAGTTGTTTAATCTCTGTTTGTCTCAGTTTCCTCATCTATGAAATGGGAATAATGACAATATCCACCTTCCAGGATTTTTGTAAGAATAAAATGAGATAATATTTATAAGGCACTTTGCAAGCCTTGAAGCCTTTTATAAATGCTAGCTATTATTGTTATTATTTATATAACTAAATGTTTCTTTTTGTATCCTTATCACCTAGAATGCGGCTTGGTCCATAGTATGTGGTCCATAGTATTGTTGATTGATTTATCAGATTCAATTCATCAAACACTTACTGATCACTTCTTTATGTGGAAGGCATCTCCAGGCAGTGAGAGCATACAGTGACACATGGCATGGTCTATGCCCTCATAGAGCTTACAGTTCAGTCAGGGACTCAAATAAATATATGATGGAATGTGCTTAGTGATGAAAAAATATGTAAAGTACTCTGAAACTTCTAGGGGGGAGAGATCACTTCTAGTTTGGGCAATCAAGAAAAACTTCATGGAAGAGGTGGACCTTGAAGAATGAATGGTCTTTGTAAAGTTGGAGATTAAATTAAATCAACCAACATTTATTATGGAAAAATGCATGATGTTCAGGGAACACTAAATGATTCCAATTGACACAGGGTTCATGAGAGTGATTAATCATAGGATCATAGTTGTAGAGCTGTAAGGAACTTCAGAGGACATCTAGTCCAACCTCTTCATTGTACAAATGAGGAAAGTGAAATCTAGACAAGTTAATTGACTTGTCCTAGGTCACATAATCAGAAATGGCAGATCTGGGTTTTGAGAACAGATCCTGCAATTCCTAGTTCAACACTCTTACTATTGTAAGACTGTATTCTTCAATTAAAGGTAAGACTGGAAAGAGAGATTGGAACCAGTACCTTAACTGGCTAATTTGCTCCCCCCTTCAGGTAAGAATATGAAAACATAGCACCACCACACATTAATGATGACATGGTGTGTTTAGATTAGTAGATAAACATTCTATATAATTTTTTTCTGTGCCACTCAGCTTTGTGTACCAGAAACAAGTAAGGCATTATTTGTTATGCTCTAGTTGGGACTTAGAGAAGAGGAACTTGGATATAAGGCTGAAGATCTTGGATTTTGTTCTATAGGCAACATTTCTGAGCAAGGGGATGGTATGATCAGAGTCAGCAACAGGGGTGAAAGGTAAGTTAGAAGAGGGGAGAGACAAAAGATGATGCTGTTATAGTAGTTATAGAAATAATTAAGGCCTGAATTAGGGCAACAGCAGTAAAAAGGTAGAATTGATAAGACTTACTGATCGGCAATAAAGAGCAAAGGAAAAAGATCAATCAAAGATTAAGTCACAGGTTGATCTCAAATTCAGGCAAAAAGGAATTTCTAAAATTTAACCAATTAATCAAGAAAAAATTATTTGTCACTGACCATGTGCCAAGTACTTAAATGGGCACTAAGGATAAAGATAAAAGTAAAAAATTCCTGTTCTCAAGGAGTTTATAATTGAATGGTGAAATAAACACACACATATAAAAAGATATACAAAGTAGAGATTCAGGGTTGGGGTGGGGGAAGCAATACTACCACATGCCTTGGAATTGCAAGCATGGGGTTTTTTTCTCTGGCGGTGATTTACACATTCAGTCAATCGGTATTTTGTTGTCTGAATTCAAAAGTTCTAGAAAGTTTGTCTTACGCTATTTCCTGTTTGTATGTAATTAATTTTTTTTTACATTTGTCATGTTCTTGGAGACATATGGTCCTTAAGCTATCTTTTCATATCCTGTGTCCAAGGTCAGCTGCTTTGATTTGTACGTGTTTTTTCCAAAATAGCTGCCTTTTGCTTTTCTTCTGCCAAATTTTGTTCTGTTTCTGTATTTTTGCATTCAAGATCTTGTTTTCAGAGCTGCTACCACTTTCTAGATTTTCCCTTTGTGTGTATCATAAGTTGTGTATGTCTAAATTGCCTAGTCTATTATTTATAAGATCACAGATCTAGAGTTTGATGGGATATCAGGCTATCCAGTCCAATCCCACTACCCCCATTTTACAGAAGAGGAAATTAGGGCTGAGAAAGATTAAGTGAGTTTCCCATTTCACACATTTTTCAAGGTAGTAACAGAAAGGTAGAATTTGAGCTCAGATCATCTGCCTCCAAGCCAAGCACTCTATCCACTGTACAACCTATGTAGGTCACATGACTGGTAATGGAAGGATCAGGAGGTTGTCATGTGAGTTAGGAACAGGGAAAAGAAAATGAGAACCTGGAAAGTCTGTGAAACCCTGGTCAAGTCAAAAAAAAGGCAGAGAAAAATGCAACAGAACACAAGAATACATGAACTTTCTCTAGATGCTGTTGAGGATGGGGAGGGTGGGGAGGAGGAACATTATTAAAATGGGAGAGGAGTGGTCCCGTCTCTTCGCTTTGATGATGGTGGCGGCAAGATTGGTGGGCTGGTTGTTCCCCTTAGCTTCGGGTCTCCTTTAGCACCAGCTGTGAGAGCCTCCCCCTCTTCTCCAGTTAAATGCTTTCCTGAGTCACAGGCCAGCTGTTAAGTACTGCAGCAGAGAGAGGTCTGGATGTAATCACCCTATTTCATCTTGCCCTGTGGTGGCTCAGAGCGAAAAAGGGGTTGTAGGTCCACTTTGCAGCCCCGTCTTTCACATCCCTAGCCAGATGACAATATGTTCTAAGAAGGACAGAACCCTGAGTTTAGGCTCTGTGTCATAGTAGGTGCCATGAAAATGCTTATTCCCTTTACCATCCACATGGACTCGTGAATTATATGGAAGCAACATCAGAAAACTTCCCCTCTGCCCTCATCCAGTTGAGAAACCATTCCCAGGCTGGCTGGAAGGGCCTTCAGAGATCATCTAGTCTTTCTCATTATACAGAAAGGAGAAGTGGGGCACAGAGCAGTTAGGTGATTTGTCTTGGGTGAAACAGTGGCAGAGACCCAGGGCTGGAACACACATCTCCTGATTTCCAGGCCAGTCACTGTGCAGAGAAGATTTTGTACCAGATAATCGCATTCCCAGTCACATTCTGTATCTCCTTTCCTTTGCCCTATCTGTCTCTATCGTTAAGTGCTGTAACATGTTCCTCTGAAACTGGGGCTGGGGCTGGTGCCAAGCGTAGCAGTTGGTTCTCTCCTCTGGAATGACTCACCAGAGGTAGCTTCCGATGCCTAGAATGCTCTCTCTCCTCATTCCCATTTTTTATACTCCCTGGTGTAACAACAACAACATTTATCTTAATATCCTCACAATAAACCTAGGAGGTAGGTGCTTTTATGATCCCCACCTTACAGTCGAGGAAACTGAGGCAAACAGAGAAATGACTTGCCTAAGGTCACTCAATTAACAAATGTCCAAGTCTGGATTTGAACGCAGGCATTTCTGACTCCAGGCCCAGCGCCTACCCGTTGTGTCCCAGACCTGCCACTTAGAATCAGCTCAAGTGCCACCTTCTTTAGGAACCTTTTCTGTATTCTCTCCCATTCCCCTATCCTACTGCTGCCTGGTGTTTATCATCCAGAGTTACCTGGAATCTACTTTGTACATATCTTGCTAATATCTCTCTATGTTACTGTGTTTCCCATCAGAATGTAAGCTTTTTGAAAGCAGGGGCTGTTTCTTTTGGTTTTGAATTTCTAGTATTTGGAACATTAATGAATGTAGGTGCTTAATGAATGCTTATTTATTAATCGATTGTGGGGATAGACAGCATAGAAGAAAATAACCTTGAGTGATGGAAATAAAGGGAGAGAGCCTACTGTTTTTTTTCCCTTTTGCTGGGCAGGGGGAGGGGAGAACACAGTAAGCCCTGGTGACTTCACCACAGAATTAGTCAGTCAGTTTAATTGCCAAGTAACTGAATCACTTACCTTCTTTAAGCCTCAGTTTTTCTTTTCTGTGAAATGGGTAGAAGGGTTCTAGACAAAAAGAAAATTCTGCCAGATGTATTCGAAAGTGAGAAAAGCAAAATAAAGTACCTTCTGCTCTCAGTCATTCTCTGATACTATGTAACATGTTCCTCTGAAACTGGGGCTGGGGCTGAACACAGCAGCTGGTTTTCTCCAGAAGAATGACTCATCAGAGGTAGATTTTTTTCTGACAATGACTGTCAGCAAAGTCCCAACTGGGAAAATTTTTCAGCTGGAGCTGAGTGATCCCTCCCAGCTGTCCCTTTTCTACCTATCGTGACAGGACTATGCCCTGGCTCTGCTTGACTGCTCCCAGAACACAAAGATACATGACATGGCTTATTAGCCAACTTCCTTCCACCAGTCTCTTCTCTAAGGCTAATTCCATCAGATCATGTTTCTACTTGGGATTATCACCAATTGGGACCATTGCCTGAAGATGCTGTGCTGAAGCTTGTACAGTGAGACATCCCAGATTAGTTTCTGTCACCCTCTTCATGCTTATTTTCTAAAACTGTCCTTGTCCTAGGCATACAGGCATGGCACATCAAGGCAGAAGATTAATAAGGACCATTGAACCAAGATGGAAGTGCAAGGAGAACTCTAAATAGTGGGGAGTAGGGTAGAGTGAGGAAGGGTGGAGTAGAGTTCATTTTACTTAGTATAGGCTACTGGTTTTCTTTGTCTCTAGGATCAAATACGTTTCCCAAAAGTCTTTAACTGACTTTTGGGACACCTTGTATAAACTCTTGTTCAGTTTTTAAAGCCTGGTCACAGCCTATCTAATGATAGCGAGATAGAGATGAATGAATGGTTGGGAAGAGGAAGAGAGAAGGGGGAACAGAGAGAGAGAGAGAGAGAGAGAGAGAGAGAGAGAGAGAGAGAGAGAGAAAAGAACAAGAACAAGAAGAACAAGGACAAGAAGGAGAAGAAGAAGAAGAAGAAGAAGAAGAAGAAGAAGAAGAGGAAGAAGAAGACGACGACAAAGAAGAAGAAGAAAAGGAAAGAAGGAGGGAGGAAAAAAGGGAGGGAGGAAGGAAGAAAGGAAGGAAGGCAGGAAGGAAGGGAGGAAAGAAGGAAGGATCCTCTCTAACTTTTGTGCTGTATTTTTTCCTGTCCTTTGTGGCTAAACTTCTTGAGAAGGAATGTGCAATAAGGGCCTCCATTTTCTCTCCTCTCACTCTCTTCTTAACCCCTTGCAAGCTGGCTTTTGACTTCATCCTTCCACCTAAATTGCTCTCTCCAAAGTTACCAGTGATTTCTTAATTGCTAAAACCAATGACTCTTTCTCAATCCTCATTCTCCTTGACCCCTCTAAAGCCTTTGACACTGTTGATCACCCTTTTCTCCTTAAAATTGTTTCTCCCTAGGTTTTGGGGACACCACTCTTTCCTACTTCTCCTCCTACCTATTGGACCACTCTTTAATCTCCTTTACCACATCCTCATTCTTTCCTCCTAAGCACTCACTCCTTTGTAAAGCCAAGCATGAGCAGCTTTCCAGAGGACTGCTGCTGAGAACAGCTTTCAAGGTTCTAATTACACAGTATAGTGAACTCTCTATTCAGTAACAAATTAAGGCAAAACATTCACAGAAATCAAAGTACAGCATTCACAATGTTATAACTTAATAACTTATCACTAAAGCGGCCACATAGTTTTCACCAAAGTGGTCACATAGTTTTAAGTTAAAGATAACATCCATTTAGTAATGCAACCATTTTGTAAATCCTTAATTCAATCATCGTTAAGGAGACAAGCCTCCTTAATTGACACAAAGTACAAAGGTCAAAGTCCTCCACCCCTAAGTCACATTGTCTTAATCTCTTCAATCAAAAAGTCCTCTTTCTTCTTAATTGGAGAAGTCCTTAACTCAATCATCTAAATATAAATGTCAGAGTTCTCCACCCCTAGGCCACAGTAAGTCATGATTTTCTCAGTTTGCACTAAATGCCTAAAGAGAGGTGTTTTCATCTCCACTTGAGGCAGGCTCTCAGCTTCTATGGTTCCTCTTCCATGGTACCAGTTCCTGCCTAAATCTATCCAACTGCCATCTGAGTTCAAAGGCAGACAACTCTCAGTTCTTTGTCCAGCTCCTTGTCCAGTTCCTGCTCCATATTGAAGTTCACGGTGTCTGGTCTAGCTCAAGTTCTTCGCAGTTTCTGTTCCTCAAAAGACAAAGCTTAACAAAGCCATAATAACATTCATGCACATTGCTGGCATCCTCATCAATTCACTTTCTGCCTGTCAAATCAACATACACCCAATACAAATCATCAGTATAGTCTCTGGATCTCTGAAAATGTCAGCAAGACCGTCCTCCAGGATTTCTGTAAATATACAACAAGAAAATCCTCTTTCAGGGTTTCTGAACTAGCAGCAAGGTCCCAGGGCTTCTGTAACAACAGCATCATTCTCTATCAGCAGACAAATCTGACAAAGTAACATCAAAACAGACAAAGTACTGACACCACAGCCATGCCTCCTCCCAGTTCTCCTCTCTTCTCATTTCTCAGTTCTTCTCAATTCTCAATTCAGTCCTCAGTTCTCATTTCTCTTCTCAGTTCTTCTCAGTTCTCAGTTCAGTTCTCAGTTATCTTCTCTCTCTCCATCAGTAGCAGCTCAGCCTCCAGATGCTCGCTCCTAACATTTTGGCCTCTCTCAACTTGGGCTTTTCCTTATATACTGTATTAGTTCCTCCTTGTTCTGCCCCTTTCTCTCAGGTCAACAAGTCCATCCCACTGTGGGATTCCCAAGATCTGAGTCTTAATACTTGACACAATTATGAAACTGAAACTCAGTGCTAAGTACCTATCAGCTTGCCAATACAAGGAGTAGGGAAGATCTTCAAATTCCCATCATCATTACACCCTTTTATCTTCCTCTTACCTTAAAAGGTAACACCATCCTCCCAGTCCCTCAGGCTCCAACCTAGGTGTGATCCTTGACCCCTCACTATCACTCACCCTCCATTATCCAATTTGTTGCCAAGGCCTATAAATTTCACCTTTACAACATCTCTTGAATATGTTCCCTTCTCTCCTCTGACACTGTCACCGTTGTGGTTCAGATCCAAATGACCTCACATCTGGACTCTACACTGCTGGTTGGTCTCTATGCCTCAACCCATCTTCCATTCAGCCACCATAGTGATTTTCCTATCAAGTCAAGCTATCAAATGGTGGAGGGAGTCTTCCTTGGAAAGTAGTGGGGAGACTTCTCATGAGAGGTCTTCAAGCAAAGGAAGGATGGCCTTTGGTTAGTCATATTTTGGAGGCTTCCTTTTCAGGCACAAAGTGGATGACTTTGTTTGGCTCATAAGATTTAGAGTTGAATGGGACCTCAGAGATTATCCCCACAGCATTTTATAAGTCACAGCCTTCCCAGAAAGGGAAATGCCTTGCCCACATCTCATGGAATATGAAGACCTTGGAGACTTTCTAGTCCAATCTCATTTTACAAAGGAAAAAGCAATGACCCAGAGAGGCTAAGTGGCCTCCTGCATGTTAGAGGGCAGTGAGCAACAAGACTAAAATTAGAGCCAAGGACCTCTTCCCATGTGTCCAATCCAGCTCTCTGTCCACTACAAAAATTGAATTGAGTTAAATTATATAACTGAAGTGAAGAAGGTGAATGGAGAAGAGGGTTTTCTCAGCTAAAGTGAAAAAGCAATGGATTGCCTGGAAAGGTAAAGCTCCTATTTCTTCAGGACTGCCTACTTTTCCTGCTTAGTAACTTCTAGATTCTGAAAATGTGCCCCATTTCCTGGAGCCATACTTGTTATTGAACAACTGTGTCTGGTTTCATGACCCCATTTGGGGTTTTCTTGGCAAAGATATTGGAATGGTTTGCCTTTTCCTTCTCCAGCTCATTTTACAGATGAGGAAACTGAGGTAAACAAGGTTATGTGATTTGCCCAAGATCACAGAACTAGTAAGTGTCTGAGACTGAATTTGAACTCAGGTCTTCCCGATTCCTGGCCTGACACTCTATCCATTTTGCTATCTGGTTGCATTAGCAGATAGCTCACTTATTGTTTACTATATGCCAAGTACTGTACTAAATGAAAACTGGAGAGGAAGATTCCTTACCCTTAAGAAGTTTCCACTTCAGTGGAAGAAGATGTTCTACAAAAGGGAGCTAGAGAGAGCAGAGAGGCTAAGAGGCAGCTAGAGAACGGTCTTGAGGACTGGGCTGGGGAATTCAGACTGGCTGCACTGGGCAGCATGGCAAAATGTTTTCTGAGGGCAGGAGTGGTTTGCTGCTCCAAGGCACAGATGTCAGACTTGGGCCAGTAGGCCACAAAACTCCATTGTGTACCCAGAACCAGATTAAAATGTAACTGGAAAATGTTGAGCAAAATAAATCAAGTTACAACATGACATAATGTTAACTTATGGCTTCCTAATGTGCAGGGATCCATATCCATTTGGGTTTGACACCACTGCTTTAACAGAATGAATTGTCTAGTATGAAGTTTGACGGTGAACTACACGAGAGAGCACATAATTCCAATTTTTGAAGTCAATAGCAGTTATCCATTTCTGTTTCTGTCCTATTAAGTAGAAGTACTGGGATTTGAATCCAAGGCATAGATCTTGTATTGGCAGCTAGGTGGTACAGTGGATGGAGCCCTGGCCCTGGAGTCAGGTAAATTTAAATCTGGTCTCAGACTCTTATTAATTGTAAGTCTCTGGATAAGTCACTTAGCCTCATCTGCTAAATGAGCTAGAGAAGAAAAAGGCAAAGCACTCCAGCATCTTTGCCAAGGAAACTCCAAATGGGGTCACAAAGAGTCAGACATGATTGAAATGACTGAACAACAAGATTCAGAGTTGGAAGGATCCTCAGGGATCATCTAGTTCAGACTCTTCATTTTGCATATTTTAGTATGTGTAAACTTTAGAAAGTGTAGTGTCTTGCCCAAGATCTCACAAAGGATAAGACAGATGAGATGTGAGTATAAGTCCTCTCTGTCTAGGGTCAACTGTATCACACTGAGTCAGGTCATCTGAGTCCAAATCCTGTCTGTGATCCAGTCCCTCTCGGCCTTAGCTCCTCCATCTGTGAAATGAGAGGGGTGGACTCAATCATCCCAAAGTTCCCTTCCAGCTCGGAGGTCTTCCCAGCTCCGACGTCAGGTCTGTAGACTGTACTCACCAGATGTTCCTCATTGCATTATTTTTTATAATTCTTTAAGGGTCCTTCCAAACCTTGGGGGAGGCCAAGTAGAAGAGAGAAGAGATATCGGGCAAACAGATACATCTTGTGCTAACGATACAAAGATCATGCTGCATTGGATACATTCTTCAGGTCCCTGCCTCCCTCCCTCCCCAGCCCAGCTTCCTGAGTCAAACTAACTTGTATTTTTAAGTATAATTACCAGGATGGACATGGGAAGGAATGGAGGCAGATTCCAGAGAGGCTACAGAGAGAGTGAGCTCCTACTTATCCCCTGAGTGCAGGGAGCTTCTGGGCTCCTTTCTCTCTGTATGTTGCCTTGCCCTATCCTCAGCTTTCAGCACACATGAACTCCTTACTTAGAGGGGCGTTGACTCATCCCTGCTCAGTACTGGCGCGGCTACTGCAGCTGCTATCTGCTGCCCTCTGCTGATCAGCTGTGAGACCAGTTTTCTACTGTTCATGGTTTGCCGCTCCATAGAGTGAGACAGATGGATGAAGGCTCCCCTGGATGCTGGGCTTACACTCAGGTTCCAGAGAGAGGGCAATACATCCCAGGGATCCACCTACCTGCACTACTCTAGTTTTCTCACCCGATTTGGTTTATTCTTTTAGCACCATCACAGAATCTCAGAGCTGAAAAGGACCTGAGTCCCATCATGATCCAACTTGTACTTGACCAAGAATGATGCTATAAGCATCATAAGGTGTCATAATTCATCAGAAGTATCCCATACTGACCAAGTGTCCATTAAGTTCAGGCCTGGTACCCTGTAAAAGCAAAAAGAAAAATATTCATTATTTCTATTCTCTTTACTCCAGTCCCCAACTGACTCCCTTCTCCCCTCTGTTGTCTGTGCCGCTGGATCAAGGTTCTTAATCTGTGTTCCATGGACCTTCATGAATAGATTTCAGGAGGGCTATGAACTTGAAAGGGAAATATTACATCTTTATTATCATTAACCTCTAACCTAAGACTTCTTAATCTTTGTTGTTGTTTCATGGGACAACCCCCCCCAAATTGTCTAGGAAGCCCCTGGACTCTGCTTGGAACAATGACTTAAACTAGGATTGAAGGAAATGCTAAATTTCAGTTGGAGAGCAGTCTTTTTGGTCAGAACAGACATTTTCCACAAAGTGAGTCTTTACAGAAAGGACTTAAGGCAGGGGTACCTTTTTGCAGGTTTTCACACTACCCAGGTGATGCCTGGAGTCAGAAAGATGGAGTATATCCTTTTTCCCATGTTCATGGAATTCATAGACTCCCTGAAATTGCTCTGCTCCATGGATCCCAGGTTAAGAACCTCTATTCTAGGTTCTCTCTCATCATCATCCAATGTCTAGCATTGTATCTTGCATATAAAATAATGAAATAAATGGAATCATCAGTCATCAAGTATTTATTAAGTACTTACCATATTCTCGGGACTGGGCTAAGTCCTAAGGATAGACAAAATATAGTTCCTGACTTCACGGAACTCACAATCTGATATGGAAACCACATGTACATATATATAATATACACATATACATGTATATATACATATTTATATATATACATACACACAAACATACTTCATATGTATGTATATATACGTGTGTGTGTGTGTGTGTGTGTGTGTGTGTGTATATATATAGTTTAATGCATCATAAATGCCGTGTAGGCAGCACTGTGCTATGCTGAGAGTGAGTCAGGCAAGAAAACACTGCCTGTGAGAAAGTGAAGTTTAAGCCAGCCACCCCAGCACATCCAGGGAAATGGAAGGCATCATGACAATATTACAGTCTGAGTCAAATTCCCAGGTTTCAGAATAGATTTTCCCTAACTTCTCCACCAGGTCTCACTTGAGACCAATAGTTGACCAGCATCAGAGACACAGGGATAGCATCTGTGCGGTGAATGAAAGGTGATGTGTGATAGTAAGAAGAGTGTTGGGCTAGGCATCAGATGACCTCCCTCAGATGGAACAAATTTCTTTGCATCTGGACAACAGAAATAATAATACTATAGAATGCTACACAAATGTCAGTTTCTATTCTAAAAAATCCTCATAAGTGTTCCTAAATAAATATTTATTGACCAATTGTTAGAAAAGAGCACAGGTGGTTGGCAAACAGAGTAAAGCTCAAACATTCACTACAGGTGTGCTGAGCTCCAGATATTTACCAGCAGGGATCTAGTCGGAGGACAAGCCAACATCATAGCCTTCCCTGAACAAAGGCATAAATGAAATTGTTTATCAACATGAGTGCATTTGCTAGTCATTGAGTGATGAGGATTCATGAAATCTACCTAGAGGTATGGGGTATGTCTTCCCCTGAAACGTGACCTTGACAAAGTCCCTTTCTCTTAAAGCCCTCAGTTATAGAAAGGAAAGAATCTTTCTCTGCCTTATGTTCTTTGTTGGCTATGATAATGAGTGTGATCAGATGGAAGTGCTTTGAGATCCTAGGAAGTAAGGGGCAGTATGGGGACAAGGAATGATTAAGCATCTTGTTCTCCAAGAGCCCAGAGAAATGTAGGCTTAGTCTACAGTACAGCAGATTGGGCAAAGCTCTTGGATGCTAGTTTCTACAATGTGAGTCTCTAGGGAAGGACTTTAGGAAACAGGCTGCCTCCTTGCAGGCTTTCCCACTAATTAGGAAGCACAGTGGAACTGCACTGGGCCTGGAGTCAGGAAGACTTGAGTTCAAATCTAGCTTCAGTCATTTACTACCTGTGTGACTCTGGGCAAGTAGCTTAACCTCTGCCTGTCCCCTGCCTCCTAGGGTTATTGGCGGGGGGGGGGGGGGTCAAAGGAGATAATATTTGTAAAGCCCTTAGCACAGGGCCTGGCGCATAGTAGGGTACAAATGACAGGTCTTGTTTCCTCCCAGAGGAAAAAAATATTCTTCTACCTGTTGGTAAAATGTGAATTCCTTAAAGGCAAGAATGATTTTTTTGTATTTCATTGTATCCCCAATGATTAACTCTATACCTGGTATATAAGTGCATATCATATGCTTGCTGATTGATTAACTAGAGGGATCTAACCCTGTTTTACAACGTATTTGAATTTCTCTCAAACATAATCTAACAAAGGAAAACATTAGAGAGGAATGAAGAAGGGTCTGTACTATATTTATTAGGTAGGTAGAGCTATGAATCTGGGAAGCTGCTTAGTTCGGAGAATATAAAGCCAGCCACTCCACAGCAGCCCCACCAGGAAAATCCCCAAATTTTGACATTCTCTGTCCCTTTTCCTGGTCAGTTGTCTTGGGTTCTCTCCTCTGTTCCTCATCAGGCTTCCCTGGTGGGGGAAATCCCACCTGCAGCAGAATTAGTGACTCCAGCTCTTGGAGAATAATCCCTTTCTGACAAGAGGAGAGAGATTATAAAGAAAAGGGAGAGGGAAATCTCAGTCTATACTGAATATGTGTGTCTTTGTTTGACCAGCAGGAAGAATTCAACAAGAAACCAGGAGTCCCATTTATAGGAGATATTCTTTAACCTCCCAGGAAAAGGGGGAGTGGAGGGGTGTTGGGGTGGGTTGTGGAATCTACCAGTGCTAGCATTGAAACATCTGGGCCTCCTCTGCAGGCTCTATTGCAAAGTATATTCACAACAACACTCATAATAAGACAGGCTGTTCAGATACTCATTTATCCAGACTTATGGAAAATGGGGGAGACTATGTTATTCAGCTAGTCTCAAGCAGACAATCCAACAGCCTCCCCTTTTTTTAGCTTAGCTTGGCTTTGAAATATAATTCATTGATTTCAGGGGGCAGATGACTTGACTTTCTAATTATGTTTACCTTAGATGGATATTGAAATTAGCCAGTATTCCCTGGGCACATGCCAGATGGTCAGTGAGGGAAGGTAGTCTAAGACTGTCAAGAGAAGCCAGCCCAGGATTCCATGGAGAAAACCCACAAAGCAGGTAAAACTTACATGCACTGGGGAGCTTCACCAAATAACAGTAATGAAGGTAACGTTCATTCCCCATGTGTTATCTCATTTAATCATAACAAACCTATGAAGCTCTATTACAATAGAGGAGTACCAATGTTGTTGGCCTAATTTTTATTACTTTTTTTTTGAGGGGGGGAAGGCAGGGCAATTGGTGTTAAAGATAACAAGGCTAGTTTTTGTGTTAAGTGTCTGAGGCCAAATTTGAACTCAGGTCCTCCTGACTCCAGTGCCAGTGCTCTATTCACTGTGCCACCTATTGTTGTTTTTATTTACAAGGAAAGAAACTGAGGCCTTGGAAGTGACTTGTCCAGGGTACTAGTGAGTTGTAGAGATAAATTTAGGTCTTTCTGACTTTGAAACTGGTGTTCCTTCCACCGCCTGAGCCTACTTTTCCCAACAACCCTAGGGTCTGAAAGGGGAAACAAAACATTCCAATCAACCTACCACATACCCCACTCCTGGAGAAAGTTCCACAGTGGCTCATTTTCCCATTCTCCATGGCAGCTCTTTCAAACTTTCTCATCCTTCCTTGTAGCTCCAAGCTCCTCCCCTCCACACACTCTCAGCTGATAACCTGGCCTCATATTTCACTGAGAAAACTAGACCATTCACTGAAAGCTCCCTCTTCTCTCATTCTCTTCAGGTCATCTCACAGATGCCTTCTGTCAGCATCTGTGCCTTCACATAATCAGGTGGCTCCTTCTTGTCAAGGCAAACCTCTGTGCTTACACCAGCAATTCCATTCCAGCTCATCTTCTCCAGCATATTCCCCCCATGGTCACTACAACTTTTTCACTTATTCTTTAATTTCTCCTTACCCACTAGTTGCTTCTCTACTGCCTACAAACATATTTGTGACTCCCCCATGCTCAAAAAACTCTCACTTCATCTATCCGTCCATCCTTGCTAGCTATAACCCCACCCACATCTCTTCTCTCTTTTGTGGATGAACTTCTTGAAAAGACTGACTACAGTAGACACCTCTGCTTCCTCTCCTCTAGACTAGAGAACAAATGACCTCATTTTCATACAGACCAATAGCATTTTAGAAGGCAACAATCACTTCAGACCTTAATCTTCTTTACCCCAAAATTAAAGAACCCCAATTAACCTTTCTTCATGGAATATATTCTCTATGCCTTTAATTACCTTTAACCAAGGATGTGCTGGTAAATGTTTAACAACCAGCCCTCAAGGAGAGGAGTGTGCACAATAAGTGTAATTTGCATTATCAGTGTTTACTACATGACTTTCTTAATGAAACAATAACTTAAGCCCTGAAGCATTGTTCATTTCATGGTGTAAATACTCCCAGTGAAAATTTTCAAGCACAAGCTAGCTCCAGCATGCCACTGCCCTTGGCCTTCTTCCCTTGGCCCTCTGCAGTTTTTCCACATTGTTTTAAATCTAGTGATCAAAATTGCCCTTTATACTCCAACCACTATGTGATTAATGGAGAATACAGTGAAAAGAATCCTTCTTAAGCTTATTTGGTGTATTATCCTTGATTCAGCCTTAATTCATGTTGACATTTTTCACTATGATGACTTGTATTTAGCTTGTATCAACTTTCTGCTACTGGCTGTTTTTGCCTGGTTAAGCCACTCCTACCATCAACTAATAACTTAACAGTCATTCATCCCAAACTATCTACATTTAACTTTGAAAGCTCCAAAGGCACAAATGAATTTCAGGCTCCTGAATCAGTTGTGAACACAAAGCTATTCACAAGTTCACAGATTTAGATCTATAAGGGACCTCTGGAACTGATGTTCTACCCTAAGGATGAAGAAATGATCTTTGAGAAGCCCTTCAGGTTCCCTGCCCAGTGGAAGATGAGATTAGGACTCATCCAGCAGAAATGCTGCTTCTGTAGATGAACTTGGTGGGATCCATGCTGTATCAGAACTGAGCTAAGTTGGCCTATAGCAGGGAGTATACCCCAGAGGTATTGGGGAGGAATGTAAAGTCAAGATCCCTTTGTAAAAGCTAATTGATGTTAAGTGGTTTAATGGAACTGAGGATCCTGTCAATGTCCCCTAACAAATGAAAGGAACAGGGTTGATGGGTCTCAAGCTGGTGGCCTTAGAGGAAAGACACCCACCAATTCCTAGGGTACCCTAGAGCACTGAATGAGGAGGATAAAAAGAAGTATGAGAATGTGTTCTTACCCTAAAGGAGCTTCTCATCTAATTGAGAAGACAAAGCAACACCAGAAGAGTGAGTAGATACTCAGTGTCAATGTGTGGTACAGACAATAAGACAGTGTGGAGCAATGGAAAGAATGCTGGGTCTGGATTCAAATCACTCTTCTGCTATTCTACCATTGTGACCTTGAGTAAATCACTTAAGTTCCTCTCTGGAGACCTGTTCCCTCTTCTCTTTGATACTTTCTTCTCTCTTGGTTTTTATGACACTGTTTTGGTTCTTCTAAAAATTCTGATGGGTCCTTTTCAATCTCCTTTACTGATCTTCATCCAGGGTTCATCCCAGTCCCTTCTCTTTTCACCCTCCATGCTTTTTCATTTGATGATTTCATCTGTTCCCATGGATTCAATTATCATTTCTATATGGATTATTCTCAAATGCATTTATCCAGCCCAAACCAATGCATGTCCCACTGATATCTTAAACTCTTCATATCTGAAACAGGACTTATCCCCCTCAAATCCCCAAATTTCTCCTGTTTCTAATTTCCCTGTTAGTCTAGAGGGCACCCACCATCCTCCCAATGACCCACACTTTTGAACTAGGTATTGTGTTCAATTATTCTCTCTCTTACACACACACACACACACACACACAAACAAACAAACACACAACAGCTACCATATCCAATCTGTTAGAAAATCCCAGCACTTCTACCTTTGTAACATCTCTCCTATATACCCCCTTCTCTCTCCTGACATTGTTACCACCTAAACATAAATCATCTGGGCAACTAGGTGGTGAAGTAGATAGAGTGCCAGGTCTGAAGTCTGTAAGACTCATATTTCTGAGTTTAAATCTGGTCTCAGATACTTCCTAGCTCTGTGACCCTAGGCAAGGCACTTCATCCTGTTTACCTCAGTTTCCTCGTCTGTCAAATGAGCTGGAGAAGGAAATGGCAAGCCACTCTAGTATCTTTGCCAAGAAAACCCCAAATAGAGTTGTCAAGAGTCAGATTACCAAAGGACAATCTAAATTATCATCACCTCCCACCTGGATTATTGCAATAGTTTGTTGGCTGAGCTCCCTGTCTCAAGCCTCTCCTCACTCTACTCTAGCTTCTGCTCAGTTATTTAAAAAAATCTTTATATAAAGGGCAGATTTGTGCCCCATCCATCCAATTCAATAAACTCTAATGGCTCTCTTTCACCTCCATGATCAAATATAAAATCCTATGGTTTCAAAGCCCTTCATAATCTGGCTCCTTTCCTATCTTCTCAGTCTTCTTAGACCCCCTCTATGTACTTTAGGAACCAATGACATTGGCCTCCTTGCTGTTCTTCACATAAGACTCTCCTCTCCTGACCCCATACATTTCCATGCTGTCTCCCATCCCTGGAATTCTCTACCTTTCACAACCTTCTGGCTTCCCAAGCTTCCTTCAAGTCCCAGCTAAAATGGCACCCTCAGCAAGGAGCCTTTCCTAGACACCCTAGGGCATTGTTTTATGCTTTCTCTTGGAGATTATCTCCCATTTATATTGTATCTATCTTGTTTGTATGTACTTGTTGGCACGTGGTCTCTCCCCCACCCCTTCACCCCACCCCTATGCCCCAGCTCTTTAAAGTCAGGAATTGGTTTTGCCTTTTTATGGTATCCCCAGCACTTAGCACCATGCTAGGCACATTATAAGTACTTAATAAATGCTTGTCGACTAGGAGAGAATAGCATCCTAAGAGGGAGGGGGTATGAATTTGTTTCAGTGGAAAGAACATCTAATTATGACACCTGAGTTCCAGCCCCAAATCTGCCATTCACTAGTGGTATGGCTGTGGGCAAATTGTTTCATCTCTCTTCTAATGAGGCCTCCCTCATTATGATGCTTCCTCATTAGTAAAATGAGAGCTTTGAACTAGATGGGCTCTATAGTCTCTTTCAGCTCTAAGATTTTAAGATTCACTGAGTCAGAGAGGACAGAGAAATTCTAATGAGAGGAAGATGTCAAGAAAAAAATGCGAACAGATGGCAAATGAGGTGAGGCGCTATGGTGTGAGGGTAATGAACACCCAGGAATGGGGTGTCTAGTGAGTGTTTGGGCCCCAAGGACATCCTTCATCCCTTTCAGCATTGTCAATCCTAAGAAAGATCCCTGATGGTGGTTTGAATATCCAGAGTTAATGGTGTCTTCTGAAGCAGTGCAGAACAAATCTAAGGGAGATTAAACCCTGAATTTGAACTCACCAACATCATGCAATTTAGTTAAATTCAGCAAACATTGACAAAGAACTTATTCTATGCAAGGATGGGCATAGTGTGGTGGAGTAAGGAAAGAAAAACAAAGCAGAGTCTTGCCATCAAGTTTGCAATGAATAGGGCAGGACACAAATAAGCATAATACAGGGAAAATTGAGAAAAGAAGGGGAATGAACAACTTTTTTGTAAGTAATACTCTATTTTTTCCAATTACAGGTAAATATAGTTTTCAACATTCATTTTTACAAGATTTTGAGTTCCAAAATTTTCTCCCCCTCCCCTCCCCAAGATGACAGGCAATCTAACATAGACTATACATGTGCAATCATGTTAAGCATATTTTTGTATCAGTCATTAGTTGTGAAAGAAAAAACAGAACAAAAAATGAGAAATCACAAAAAGAAAGCTAAAACAGTATATACTTCAATCTGCGTTCCTACTTCATAATTATTCCTCTAGATGTGGATAGCATTTTCCATCTGAGTCTTTTGAAATTATCATAGATCATTGTATTGCTGAGAAGAGTTAAGTCTATCACAGATGATCATCACACAATTGTTTATGTTAGTATGTACAATGTTCTCCTGGTTTTCTTCATTTCACGGCATCAGTGAAATGTAAGTCTTTCTACGTTTTTCTGAAATCCATTTGCTCATCATTTCTTATAGCACAATAGTATTCTATTATATTCATATGCCGCAGCTTGTTTAGTCATTCCCCAATTAATGGGCATTCCCTTAATTTCTAATTCCTTGCCTCCACAAAAAGAAATTATATATATATATATATTATATATAATGACTAATATATATATATATATATTTACATTTAGGTTCTTTTCCCTTTTTAATGATCTCTTTGGGATAAAGATTTGGTAGCAATATTATTGGATCAAAGGGTATTCACAATTTGATTGCCCTTTGGGAATGGTTCCAAATTGCTCTCCAGAATGGTTGGATCAGTTCACAACTCCACCAACAATGCATTAGGGTCCCAATTTTCCTATATCTTCTTCAACATTTATAATTTTCCTTTTCTGTCATATTAACCAATTTTGATAGGCATAAGGTGATAGCTCAGAATTGTTTTAATTTGTATTTTTCTAGTCAACAATGATTTAGAACATTTTTTCATATGACTATAGATAGTTTTAATTTCTTTATCTGAAAACTGCCTGTTCATATCCTTTAACCACTCATCAACTGGGGAATGATTGATATTCTTGTAAATTTGACTCAGTTCTCTATATATTTGAGAAATGAGGCCTTTACCAGACATACTGTCTATAAAAATGTTTTTCAGTTTTCTGCCTTCCTTCTAATCTTGACTACATTGGTTTTGTTTGTGCAAAGCCTTTTTAATTGAAGGTAATCACAATTAGCCACTTTGCATTTTATAATGTTCTCTATCTCCTGTTTGGTCACAAATTCTTCCATTCTCCATAGATCTAACAGGTAACTATTCCTTGCTCTCCTAATTTGTTCATGGTATCATTCTTTCTGTCTAAATCATATACCCATTGTGTTCTTATCTTTGTAGAACCAACAACTTTTTGTTCTTGTCGTTTAGTCGTGTCTGACTCTTTGTTACCCCATTTCGGGTTCTTTTGGGAAATATATTGGAGTGATTTGCCTTTTCCTTCCACAACTCATTTTATAGATGAGGAAACTGAGGCTAAGGGGATAAAGTGACTTGCCAGGGGTCACACAGCACTTAAGACTCTGAGGCCAGATGTGAATTCAGGAAAATGAGTCTTACTGACTCCAAGATAGGTGCGCTCTGCATTATGGCGCCACCTAGCTGCAACAACTTGGAGGAATCTGGAAGAGTTTGTGGAGGAGATGGAACTGAGTTTTAGAGGAAGCCAAGGGAATCTTGTAAGCAGAGATGGAGTGATGTCTGGCATCAGGAATACATAGAGGCAGGAGATAGTGTCAGGTTCGAGGAACATGCTGATAATCCAGTTTGTCAAGAACATGCAGTTTGTTTAGGGGCAAAATATAAAATATCTGGACAACTGGGTGGAAGCTAGATTGTGGAAATACAAAATATATCCTGTAGGTAATGAAGAGCCGGTGATAATCTATCAGCATGAAATTGACATTTACCATTCTTGGTCTTAGCAAGGACATTGGACAGAGGCAGGGAGAGGCATCAATTAGCAGCCAGGGTGTGAAGAGGGTCTGAATTTGGCTTTCAGCCTTGGGAATGGAGAAGCAGGAATGAATTCTAGAGGAATTATTTATGAAAGCAGGACCAATAGGACTTGGCAATTAATGAAATAGAGTGAGGAAGAAAATTAAGATGCTTACAGTTGCAAATCAGAGTGATGAAGGAAAGAGAAGTTCAATAAAGGAGTAACTTTGGTGAGGGATTGAGGGTAAAAGATTCTGTTTCAGATTTGTTGAGTGTGAGATGTCTATTGAATTTTCCCTGTTAGAAATGTTTGGTAGCTAGTTGTTAACCTGAGACTGAACTCCAGTAGAACAGCTAGGGCTGGAGAGTCACACACACACACACACACACACACACACACACACACGCACGCACATACATACCTATGTACATATATATACACATATGTATATATACATGCATATATGTGTGTCTATATATTTATGTATATGTATATCTGGAAGTCATCTGAAGAGATAACTGAATTTGTAAAGATTGATGGGATCACCATGAGAGTATAGGGAGAAAAGAGGACCAGGGATAGAGTTTGAGGTTTACTTACAGGGTACATCTACTTTTAATTGGGGGAGAGGATGCTATCAACAAAGAACAGTCAGGGGAAGCTACATGTCATAGTAAATAGAATACCAGCTCTGGAGTCAGGAGGACCTGGGTTCAAATCTGACCTCAGACACTTGATACTTAACTAGCTGCATGACCTTGGGCAAGTCACTTACCCCTATTGCCTCACCTTCCCCCCTCCAAAAAAACAAAACAATAACCACATAACAAGGAACATTCAATACCATAAAGGCTTAAGAGTAAAGTAGCCCTATATTGACTCCTACTTTTGCTGGCAAGATCAGAAAAGACCAGCCAGGCCTCTTGATGGGCTTGAGGGCTTTAGCTCATGCTACAAATATCTAATTTTGGAAAATGCTTTTGGTTCTAAGTGTATGATGATAGGATCATCATGTTTTAGATCTGTAATAGTAGTAGAATTGTAATAATTTAGACGCAGGTTTTCCTTGCATTGATACAGATCACAAAATATTCATGTTATCTCATCTTGTATAACCCTTGTCCATATCCTTCTGTAAATTCTCTACATGTGCTTCTTGCCATTGCAACATCCCCTCTCAAATGCCTTCAAAATCAGCCTGTTAAGACTATCGTAATTGTGTGTTACTTCAAATATGCAATTTTTCTGTGTGTGTTTCTTCCATTCCTGTCACTCGTCCCATCTTTCCTTTTTCCAGTGCCATTTCTATTTCCTCATGTGGTATGTCAGGCACTGTGATATGAGAGTTGAGATGGATAGGCTCCATTACCAAGATAATTTGTTAAAGGAAATCTTCTAGATTTTTTTTCATTTTTCATCTATCCACCATTCTCCTTTCAGATTCATCCAAAGAATATTCTTAGAATAATCTGACTTTGTTATGTATCTTGCCAAACATTCTTTAGACATCTTTTTACATTCAGGGCTGCCTGCTTTTTATGAAGCACTACTGCTAGTAATTTTCCGCCAGCCTCCTCTCTAAAATTTTCTCTTCTAAACTAGCATTGCCATTAGCTTCCATATATGTCTGCTTGAAAAGATGCTAAATGTTTGCTGGATCAGGTGGTTTCTAGGTTCTTTTCTTTCTCTCTTGTGGCAATTAATTTTAAAGCAGTCCGGTTAAACCTCCCTAGGAAATGGTAACAGTCTGGTTTTTTTTTTATCCACTTTCCATTTTCAAAGTGACTGGCTGGGTGGACAGAGCATTTGAACTTGGAATCAGGAAGTTCTGAATTCAAATCCATCCTCAGGTGGCTGTGTGATTCTAGGAAAATCACTCAACCTCTCTCTATTTCAGTTTCCTCAACTATAAAATGAGTATAATATTACCTTCTTCCCAGGGTTGTTGTGAGGACAAAATGAGATAACATTTGTATAATTTGCTTTGAAAAACTTGATGTGCTACATAAATACTAGTTTAATATTATAAATAGAAAAATAAGAAGATAGACTTGACTAGGACAAGTAAATAGGAAGATAGGAAGGGAGATAAGGAGATAGGAAGAAATAAAGAGATAAAGGAAGAAAAACAGAAAGAGAAGGGTAAGAAGAGAGATTGGAAGGAAGAAAAAATGTAAGAAGATAGGGGGAAAAAACAAGAGAAAATAGCATGAAAACTCAAGAGATTAAAAATTTCAGGGAAGAAAGAGTAATCCACAAATATCTGATACTATGGAGAGGCCCCCCCCCCAAAAAATGATTAGGATTGAGAAAAGGTGATTTGGAAGAGATCATTGGTAACTTTAGAGAGAAGTTTCAGTAGAATGATGAGGTTAGAAGCCAGGTTTCAAATAATTGAGGAACAAGGGAAAGAAATGGAAATGGAGACAAGGAATGGCTATAGCCTTTTCTAGGAGCTTGGTTATGAAAGGAAAGAGCAATATAGCACGACAGCTTGAGGACATAGGTGGTGTTTGTCCTTCATTTTCGAAGAGCACCAATGACATCACAGTTTCTTGACTTTTGTCTGAATCGAATTTAAGTGAGGCAGAATTGCACAAACTGTCAGCCTTGCTCTGTCTTCCTGAGTCATCAAAGTCTGGTGGCAGGACAAAAGTCAGAATGACTGGAAATGACCTGGGATACAGCGGATTACCTTGGTGTCTAAACCAGGGGTGGGGAACCTTTGATATGTGGCCATCTGGGTCCTCAGGCGCAGCCCTTTAACTGAACTCAGACTTCACAGTATAAATTCCTTTAATAAGAGGATTTGTTCTATAAAACTTGGAATCAGTCCAAAGGCCACGCTTGAGAACCTAGGTCACATGTGGCCTGGAGGTCACAGGTTCCCCACCCTTGCTTTAAACTCTCCAAGGTACTTGCATCAGCCACCCTCATGGCTGTTGGAACAAATTGTTCCCATCTGTTCATTCTGCTGGGAAAAGTCTTCACGTGCTTGAGGTAGATATCTCCCTAACTTGCCAATGAGTTTGAGGTCTATCAGCTACCCTTAACCTGATTTAGCCCATTTGGCCAGACAGTTTACTAGGGTGTGGCTGTTGCACTGCCACAGTTTCTTGGAGCACCGGGTGAGAGTTGGGTGGACACCAAATGTAGATGAGCAGCCCTGGAAAGGGCTTAGCAATCCCTCACACCAGAGGACACAGGAGGATTAAATGAAAGGAGAACTGGACATGTTTGTAGAAAGCAGGGAGAGAGCCAGGAAATAGGAAGAGACTGAAAATTAGAGATGTAGAAAGGGATCATGATCTGAATCAGTGGAGAACAATTAGGGATTCTAAGAGTCATAAATGAGGAAAGAATGTCATCCAGGCTTGAAGAACAATCTGTGCAAATGGAAGAAGTCTGGAAATAGTGCACCAGGTTCAGCAGGCTGCCCAATTTGGCTGAATGTAGAGTTCAAAAAGGGACCTTTTATCCGATATGGGAGATGGAATATCGAGCCTGGGGAATGACAAGTGGGTCTTTGGACTGGAACAGAGTATCTAAATAGCCTTTTGTCTGATATTCTTTTTTGTCAGTAACTATTCTAATGGAGCAATCTGCCATTCTGGACACTGTTGACTACTCCCTCCTCTTAAATGACTTCTGAGGTACCTTTCATGTCTGAGAGTCCATCATTCTATAATGTTTGCCTCTTCCTGTTGACTAAACTAAATAGCTAAAGCCCTGAACCAAGGTCCTCAAAATATCAGATAAATTTGCATCATTGGAGAAACTTCTGTTAATTATCAGTGCCTTGTGGAATAACCCTCATATTATCAGGGCTGTCCTGGCTTCTCTTTTCCCTGTACCTTATGGAAAGCATTCTCCCCACTCTCCACCCTGTATGATCACACACACACACACACACACACACACACACACACATCACCTTTCACCAGGTAAGAATGAAACATCCTAGAATCCCAAATCTGCACCCAACAAAAGCAATCTTTACTTGAGACCAGACAGACAGACAGAGACAGAGAGGAGAGACAGAGAAAGAGGAGAGACAGAGAGAGAAGAGAGAGTGAGAGACACACACACAGAGAGAGAGAGAGAGAGAGAGAAGGGGGGACAGAGAGAGGAGGGGGAGAGGGAGAGAGAGAGGGAGAGAGGAGAGAGAGAGAGAGGGAGAGAGGGAGAGAGGAGAGAGAGAGAGAGAGAGAGAGAGAGAGAGAGAGAGAGAGAGAGAGAGAGAGATAGAGAGAGGGACAGAAAGAGGAGGGGGAGAGGGAGAGAGAGAGGGAGAGAGGAGAGAGAGAGAGAAAGAGAGAGAGAGAGAAGGAGAGAAAGAGGAGATTAGAGATGATAAAGACGGACGGAGAAATCATTAGGCATTACTTAAACACCTATTTTGTGACATGAAATGTGTTAAGTGCTAGAGATACAAATAAAAAAAACAATTCCTACTTTCAACGAGTTTAAATTCCAAAGTTCATATGTGAATATATACAAGTTCATATGTGAATATATACAGAATAATATAAAAGGGGCTAAATATATTCTAGGTAATTAAATAAAGGCAGTTGAGGAGAGAAGACAGTAGTGGTTGGGAGATTTAGGAAAAGCTTCACATAGAAGGTGGTGAATGAACTTTGTCTTTAAGGAAGGTATCCTGTAAGGTAGTGGTAAGGAGAGTGTGCTCCAGACTTGGGGCATGATAGGAGCCATAAAATAGGAAGTAGAATGCCCCATGAGGAGAACAGAGAGAAGTCTAGTTTGGCTGGATTTCAGGGTAGAGAAGAGGTAATAATGTACAATTGGAAAGGTAGGCTGGGGTCAAACTCTGAAAGACTCTAAACATCTCTAAACAGAGGAGTTCGTATTTTACCTTATAGACATATTTTACCTTAGGTGGTTGCTGCTGGAGTTTATTTAGTAAGACAGTGACAGTCACATCTCTGCTTTAAGAAAATCACTGGTAGTTTTATGGTAGATAAACTGAAGTGTGGAGAGATGTGAGGTAGAGAAACCAATGAGAAGGAGATTGCATTAGTAGCATAGGTGGGATGAACTAAAATGGTGTCTGTATGAGAAGAGAGAAGGGGTTAGATGAGGCCAGATGTTGTGAAGGTAGAAATGGTAAAATCTGACAATTGATTGGATATATGGAGTGAGGAAGAGTGAAGATCCAAAGAGGATGCCAACCTGAGAAATTAGAAGAATAGCGGTACCTGTGACAGAAATAAGGAAGTTTGGAGAGGTGGTTCAGGGGCATGTTGAACTTGAGATGTCGTCAGAACATCAAGCTTGTAAAGTCCAATAGACAGCTGATGATGCTGAACTGAAATTCAGAGAAGGGGGAATGACTCTATAAATCTACACATCATCTGGCTTGTTTATATAGCTCTTCTTGTTCATATCTAAGGCTCTCATGCCTATTGTCTATCTAACATTCCAGTCAGGGATGGGAAGTACGTAAGCTTAGTTCAGTACTTGAGGATCAGTATCTAGTTCAGTATTTAAGGATTTTGCTGATTGTTACTGGTTTTTTATTCAGGTGAGGGTATCTTTTTGGGTCAGGATGTATAGGGCTTACCTATACCCACCTCAACAGGCCTTGGGCATCCCTGGCTCCCGTCCACTCCGGGAGAAACAGCTGCACAGAAAAACTCAGGACACAGGACTTGCTTCTAGCTTTTATTGAGAGTTCATCTTCTATCTTAGTATGGCTGGACTGGACTGGCCTGGCTGGACTGGACTTCACTCGACTGGCCTGGCTCCATCTCTGAGTAGCCTGTATTTAAGTCCTTTCTCCAGGGCCCCTTAGGGCCCCTCCCCTGGCCATGCCCTCGCCACAGCAAGCCAATGTGTCTCATCCCGAAGGCAGAGAGATTATCCTGCTTATTGTAAGCAGGTGCAGCCTTTGCATTCTGCCCCCAGGTGATTGACCACGTGCACTCCTGTTAGCTGAGGATCCGCTCAACCCGTCCATCTCACTTTAGGAGTCTCCTCCCCACGTGAGGTATCAGAGACCTAACAGCTGATGATGGTCTTATCCTTCCCCCTAGAAGTAGCTATTGATTTGTGCTGAGCCATCCACATTCACTCTGTCCTGCCCCCTTTCTACCCCAAAGTTTGGTAGACTGCAAGTTCCTTAGTCATAGCTTTAGATTTAGATTTAGAACTAGAAAGCATCTTGGATGCATCTAGTTCAACTCTTTTATTTTACAATGAGGAAATGGGTCCAGGGGGCTAAATCCAAGATAATACAGATATAAAGAGTCAAGAACAAGACCAGACTGTGATGTGTTGCTAGGTAGAAATGGGACAAAAGTGACCAGCCTTTGTAGTCTTCTTCTACCATTTTTTCGTAGAAAACAGAGAATCCTCATAGGTGAAAGTTAAAAACAATTCCCTCACTATGATGTCATTCAGCTCAAATGCCCATCCTTTGGATGCTCCCCAAAGAGATCAGTGTCATTCATCCTTTGAATAAACAGTTGCATTGCAGCCTATATTAGCTACGTTCTGGGGAAACAAACAAAAAAGAAACCGTTGCCTTCAAGGAGTTTGCATTCTACTAGAGGGAAAGAGTATGTACCCAGATAAGTAACTTGAAAATATGTGTAAGGCAATCACTGGGAGATCGGTGCACTAGTAACTGGTGTGGGTAGGTGGGGAGAGTAAGCATAGGTCTCATGTGGGATGTAAGCCTTGAATGATGCTAGAGATTTTTAAGAGGGGGAGGTAATGAGCTAGAACATTCCAAGTAAGGTGTAGGGGGAGGAACACTTGTACAAAGGCACAGGGATAGAAGATAAACTTCCCTGAACAGCAAACAATAGCAATTTTACAGCTACATATGGTGTGTAAATACATATATATACACACACACACATATATTTTAAAACATATATATATATATATGCACATGTTTAAAACACATGCACATATATATATACACACATATACATATGCATATACACATACAGAATAATTCTGGGAAAGTCAGAAGGGATCTCTGGTGAGACATAGCATTTGAGCTGAGCTTTGAAGCAAGCTAGGGATTCTCAAGCAGAAGGGGGGAGTGTATTCTAGGCTGTGCAAAAGCTTACAGATGGGGAGTGAGGTGTTGTGTATAGAAGGAAGAGCAAGCAGTAACAGCAACCAATTTGGCTGGCATATAGAGGTGCATGAACAGTAGTAATGGGCAATTAACCTGGGACATCGCATCATAAAAAGTAAAAAAAATTTTTTAATTTAAATTTTTAAAAAGTCAAATAAATGAGTTTGTATTTTATTTTAAGGAATAGAAAGTCACTAGAATATCTTGGTCAGACCTGTGCTTTAGGAATATCTCTTGGTAGTTATATGGAAGATAGATGGGAGAAAGGGGAGATGAGATAGGGAAATCAATTAGGGGATTTTTGTAGAAAATTAGGTGATTCCAGGCAAAAAGTGAGGAGGGTCTGAACTAGGGTGGTGGTTTACTAGAATGGAGATAAGGAAACACATGCAAGATATGTTGTGGAAATAGAATTGACAAGACTTGACAACTAATTGGAGATTTGGGGTGAGGGAGAGTAAAGAAGGAAGGATGGCACCTAGGTTGTGAATCTGGATGAATGGTGATGCCCTTTATAAAAAAAAGGAAGTTCAGAAGAGGAATGGATTTGAGGGGAAAACAATAATGCATTCTATTTTGGAAATGATGAGTCTGAGATGCTTAAGGGAAATCCAGTTTAAAATGTTTATTAGGTAGTTGGTTACATGTCCACTGAGCATCTGGTGCTGGAGGTCAGGAGAGTGACTAGAGTTAAATATACAGAAGAGAGAAGCTATCTGCATCAAAATAATTAAACCCATGGGAACTGATGAAATCATTGGGAGAAAAGGTATAGAAAGAGATGAGTGCTAAGAACAGAGTTTGGCAGTATACTCACAATCAGTGAGGAAATAAGTAATGATGATCTAGCAAAGGAAGCTAAAGAACAAGGCAAATTAGGAGAGTAACCAAGAGAGAACAGTGCCGTGTTGATTCTGACTCTGTCATCAATGGTGTTCACTATCCTTCCTAGTCTTCTGCCATCTTCAAATTTGATAAGCATGCCATTGATCTCTTTATACAAGTATTCATTTAAAATGTTCAACAACACAGGGCCAAGTACAGATCCCTTGAGCACCCTACTGCAGACTACCTTTGATGGTGGCATTGAACTGTGGACTGCTGTTTGAGCCCAATCATCCATCAAGCTGTAAGTCCATTTAATTCTACTACCATCTAGCCTCTATCTTTCCATAATTTCCATAAGCCTAGCATTAAAAACATCATCCAATGTTTTGCTAAAATCTAGGCAAGGCATAGTTATAACATTCTCTTCTTCTACAAGTTTAGTAACTCAAAAAAGTAAATAAATTGAATCTAGCATGACTTAAGTGTTGATGAAGCCATATTGGGGCTTTGTGATGCCTTTAATAATATATTCTAGAATTTTTCCAGGAAACAAAGTTGGGCTCAGTGAATTATAGTCTATAGATTCCCTGTTCCTTTCTTTTTTGAAAGCTGGAACATTTGCCCTTTTCTAATTCTGTCATGCCTAGCCTTTCAAATGTCGCTGACAGTGGCTTATCAATCACTTCTTTCAATACCAAAGGATGGACCTAGGAACTTGAACTTATCAAGGGCAGCTAAGTGCTGTCTTAACAGCTCCTTATTTATCTTGGGTATCAGCTCTCTATTAGTCATTTCTGCTCTGTCCTTTCCAGTCTAAAGGGCATTGTTCTTGCCAGAGAAATCAGGAGATCTGAGGAGCAGCCCCACTGAAGATCTCACAGAGCTTTCCAAGTGTTCTTATGAAGTCTTACTTAGAGTTTTTCAAAGTGCTTTCACCTTCATTATCTCATATTTCAGACTATGTTCCTCCATCCCCCAGCTTTGTTTATTTCAAGGCTATTTGGTCATGGATCAGAGACTGTAAGTTGTTGATGCCAAATGGGACTGAGGAGATTATCTCATCTAACCCATTAATTATATAGATGAGGAAACTGAGGCCTAAAACATGGAGTGACTTGTCCAACATCACTGAGCAAGTCATTGGCAGCCCCAAAGGCTGTGTTCTTCCTCCTCCTATCTTGACTGAGAAAGCAGTGCTTGCTGCTGCCCTTCAGATCACATCTCCCATTCTTTCTGCATTCAGGAGAATGCTCTTCCTAGCTCTCTTTAATCTCTGCACACTAATAAAACATGCATAGTGGGGGCTCCTGAAGGGCTGACATTGGGAATTACCTTGGCTGGCTTGAAGCTGGAATCAGGCACAGATTGGCCAGAGCCATGTAGCCATGGCGTCTTTAGGGCAGCATTCAGTCTGCCATATGCCTGACCCTATTCTCCTGTCCCAAGCAGGGCTTTCTCAATCTATGACAGGACTGGATTACTTAATTTCTCATCCCCAGTAAATAGTAAAAACTTTTCCTATTCATCCTCCTGTCTCTAGTACTGAGGATTGTGAAAAGTCACTCTATCAGGCCATTGAGGGCATAGGATAAACCACAAAATTTCCTTCCTCTCCACCTCCATCTCCACACACAATTTCACTAGAATCTCTTGGCAAGCCATAACTTGGCATAAGAGGATTAACTCACAACATCAAAGAAGCTGTCTTTGAACTCATCTTACTGCACCCTGAAAGACTTCTGTATCCCCCAAGGTTGTCCCTGAGGCCTCTGAATGTGAAGATCCATTGTTACTAGCCATTGAGGATAGGAAAGGAATAAAGAATTCAGTTCTACATTCAGGATAACTTGGGATGGTGGGTGGCCCCTGTGGGAGAGAAGTCTCTTCCAGTGTCCTGCAAGGTCTCTGACCCTACCAGGAAAGACAATTCTTGGGGTTTTATAGAGAATGCATTTGAGGTGAGGCATGATCCCCCTGAAGGACTGAGGATGGAAAATTTCTTGGCAGGATATGTCAGATTCATAAGGAATCTGCTGAGGATTGAAACCTGGGGTGGATTCTAAATCTTCTAGAACAGAGGTATTGAGCATGAGACCTGCTGGCTGCCTTGTTGCCTGTTGGCACCCCCTAGTGTACTTGGAACCAGCTTAAAAGAAATTGTGAAATATTTAACAAAATAAAATTTTAAATTGAATAAAATATAGATAATGCTCATTTGTAGTTTTCTACATCAATATGTGGCCTCAGAGTTTAGAGGCTCCCTTTCTATTTGAGTTTGATACCATTCTAGAATAAAAATTCTTAACTTGGGGTCCATGAACTTTAAAAAAATTACTTTGGTAATTATTTCAAAATAATTCATTTCCTATATAATCCTATATCTTTTATTTCATACATTTAAAGACAAACATACTGAGAAGGGGTCCCTATGTTTCCCTAGACTCCCAATGATGCAAAAAAGGAACCTAGAAATTATCTCTCAATATCTGTATTCTGTGGACCTTAATCATGTCTCATGCAGTTAAGAAAGAGTTGAAAGCAAAGAAATGCTTCCTAGGCTATCACAATCTGTTGGGTAGAAAGAAAAACAACCAGCTAGTGTTCTTGGTGAAGCAGGACAAGGCTGCAGACAAAATCTGATGATGTACTGTTTTAACTCATGCCGTGTGAACACTCTCATGATCTGGAGTCCAGAATATGAGTGCAGAAGTTTGGATCCAGTCAAAGTACCTCACTTGAGGACCTAGAGGGCCACATGTGGCCTTGAGGCTGGAAGTTCCCCACCCTTGTCTTCTGGACAGTGCTTTTGCTTCCAGGAAGAACCATGAGCCAAAGGAAGTTCGTTTTTTGCTTCCTCCTCCCTCCCAAGCACCCCACTTCCCTACCCCTACCTAGCTGCTTCCTCCATTTTACCTCTCGACCCTTTGCTGACCAGAGAACCCTTCCTGTATATGCTCTCTTTCTTAAAGGACAACTGAGGCATTGTACTCAGTTCTTTACAAGTGTCTTATTTGATTCTTGCTGTTATTATCTTCATTTTACAGTTCAGGAAACTGAAGCAGACAGAGGTTAAGTGACTTGCCCAGGATCAAACAACTAGTAAGTGCCCAAAGTCCCAGTTAGAATTCAGATTTTACTCAGAACTCTATCCACTTTTGCTACCTGGGGTCTTCAGCCCTGTTCTACAGGGCAAGTCTGTCCTTGTCTGTTTCTAAGCTACTTTTCCTTCCCCCTCTCAGTTGCTAGCACTGCTGTGTTCAGATTACCTTCATCTACCAGGTATAGATCATCAATGTACCCAGATGTTTACATATGGTTGGCTGCCGCAGCAATGGTTAGGCAAGTTAGCAAGGGAGATGGAATGACATTTGTAATGGAAGACCAGAGACTGGGGAGTTGGGCACTGAGACGCAGCAGCTTAGAAGATGGCTAAAAATCCGCAGGAGCTCCAGGGTCTCCCATTTTGCTAGCCAGAGGACGAGGGGAGTGACTCTTAACTTTCTTTTGGGGGACAAAAGATTCGATTGTAAAGTCCAGTGTGGTCTCCCTTTCATTTCTGACTCAGGAGTGCAGAAGCTTACTCCAGAGCCTGTCCTGTTTAGTCAAGATGCTTTTCTAATTTCTGTTGAAAGAGTTTGAGATAAATCTGATTGAGTTAATCATTTTTGGTGTGTGTGTTGTTTTATTTTTTAACAAACAAGAGAACAAAGGATCAGAATCTGAACCCTGGTCTCTAAAAGCACCAGCTTTTCTCCTAGCTGGGGGCTAAACCAAATTCAGAGGAAATCTTATTGAGTTTCATTTATTAGTAATTTTTGGAAATTTCCCAAAAGGCAGGACTAAATTGGATCTGGGGCTTTCCTTCCTTTTCCTTAGGTTAAAAATAAATTAGAGCATCATTTTTTGCTATTTCCGACAAAACTGAACTATTGGGACATGCAACTTCACTCTCTCTTTTCACCCATCCCAGTTCATGTACAGAGAAAGCTCTCTGTAGGGTCCAAGTTGTAGGCAATGATTAAAGAGTAGGAACTGCCAGGTGGGTGGAGTAAAAGTGTAACTGAATCTGACTGACCACAGCCACCTTCCAAAGATGGGAGTCTTTGGATGGAGTAGATTTTGTTTTTCTTTTGGCTTTAACTCCTGTGTTTCTTAAAATTAACTTATTTTTTAATTTATGGAATAAAACAAGCATTTCCATAACAGTATAATTTTTACAAAGATAGTTGCACATGAAACTGTAAATCTATTATGTACAATTTTAAATATATAAAAAAACAGTTGTCATGTAAATTCCCCACCTTTTTTTTCTTCCCTCCCCTCTCAATTACTGTTTTAAGGCCTTTACCCAGAAAGACACAGAAACACTACACCTAGATATACTTCAATGGAAGTGTGAGATTTGAAAACAATAAATCATAAAGATATTTGGCATATGCATGCTAATCTCATCCTCTGTGAAACCCAAGCATACAAATTATTCATCTGATAAAATAATAATTATTAGTACATAGAATTTTCCTACTTGTAGATTGCAAGGTTTTTAAGGATAAAGACTTTAATTGTTGTCTTTGTTTCACCAACACCTAATATGCCTTGCATATAGCAGGTTCTTAATAAATTGCTATTGAATTGAGTCATCTTATCAAGTATGCAAGAAAATATTTGAGGCAGGCGTAAAAGGAAGCAAAGGGAGATTTTTGCTTCTTGAAAAAAAATCAAATTTGACTTTAAAATGTTTGTTGAATGAATCAGTGAACAAATGAATGAATAAATGGAGTGCTTGAGATCCACACATTTGACTAGGAACTCTGAGAGAGAACTGCCTTTTGCTTTTCTTTGTATCCCCAATGATTGGCACAATGACTAGAGTGTAGCAGGAGTTTAATAAACCTTTATTGACTGATAAAGTGGCACAAAGTTCAATACTTGTCTTTAACATATTCATAATATTGTCCATGTGGGCCTTCCTTCCAAACAGTGTAGACCACAGCTTTTCCACTCTTTCTTACCTTGTGAAATTCTTACCCATAGGTATATTTCCATAATTCCTCCCTATAAATTGGAGGCCTTTTGCTGAATCTTAAAATATTTCATTATAGTGCAACACTCAGAAGATGCATGGGCAAAAAGATATATATGCAAAAATATAACTAACAATACAAGATGGTAAGTGTGAAATAAATGTCATTCAGCTTAAGAGGCAGGTGGTGTTGTGGCTAGAGTTCTGAATTTGGGAGTGAGGAAATTGTTTTGCCTCTACATTTATTGGCTTTGTGTTGTTGTTCAGTCATTTTCAAGTTATATCCAACTCTTTGTGACTCCATTTGGGATTTTCTTGGCAAAGACACTGGAGTGGTTTGCCATTGCCTTCTCCAGCTCATTTTATAGATGAGGAAACTGAGGCAAGCAGAGTTAAGCTAGTAAGTGACTGAGGCCACATTTTAACTCGTGAAGATGAGTCTTCCTGACTCTACTCCAAGTGCTCTATCCACTATGGCGCCACCTAGCTGCCTTATTAGCTTTGTGACCCTTGGCAAATCATGTAGGCTCTCTATGCCACAGGAGGCAATCTGGTACTTAAGGACAGAGAGGGATTAGTGAAAGAAGTTCTTCACATGAGAATTCATGTAATAATAGCTCACATTTAAATGTCACTCATCTGAATGGTGTTTCCCTTGAAATAACCTGGTTCATTAGATAATAGGAATATTGTTGTTCCCATCTTATAGATGAGGAAACTGATACTCAGCACTTTCCTTCTCAGTGTTAGTCAGCCAACTACTGGGTAAAGGACTTAAGTCTTAGGACTCTAATTCCAATGCTCTTTCCTCTACATCAATAAATGTTAAAGGGAAAGGGGGCGGGGAACGGTATGTGTGCTGATAAATGTTTAACAACCATCTCTCTGGGGAAAACGCCTCAAGTTTACCATTTAGTCCAGCATTAGTACTTTCTCTATTGCTTTAAGTCTAGACAATCAACAAAAAAATGAACCGAGCCCTGATTTGCTAGATTTTCTGCTTTCCAAGGTGTAAAGAATCACACTGGAAACATGGACTCTCCTTCTCCAGCATATCCTTGGCTATAGGAGCTCTGAAGAAATAGAAACCACGCAGGTCTAGACATAGGAAAGATCCTGGCTCTGCTATAAATAAGCCAGGGACATTCAGCAAATCACATGACCTCCCTGGGCTTTGGTTTCCCAGGCTATAAAATGAAGGGATTTGCATTAGATAATTGCTAAAGCTTTTCCATCTCTAATGTTCTATAATCAACAAACATTTATCAAATAGTCAGTCAGTCAATAAACATTTATTACCTACTGTGATTCAGGCTGGGCAGCTAGGTGGATAGACTGCCAGACCTGGAATCAGGAAGACTCCTCTTCCTGAGTTCAAATCGATCCTCAGACACTTACCAGTTGTGTGACTCTGGGCAAGTGACTTAACTCTGTTTGCCTCAGTTTCCAATTCAGTGTCTTTGCCAAGAAAACCCCAAATGGGGTCACAAGGACACAGCTGAAATGACTCAGCAACAACGTGTTCCAGGCACTGTTAAACTCTGGGGAGTTAAAGAATGGCAAGAGACAGTCCCTGCCTTCAAGGAGCTTACAATCAAACCCACAACAACATGCAATTATATGCAAATAAGCCATATACAGAATACATAAGACACAGTCAACAAAGAGAAGGCACTAGAATTAAGAGGGACTGGGAAAGACTTCTGTAAAAGATGGGATTTTAGCTGGATCTTGAAGGGAGCCAGAGAAGCCAGGAGGCAGAGATAAGGAGGAAGGGCATGCCAGGGATGGGGACAGCCAGAGGAAATACCCAGTCAGGAAGTAGAGTGTCTCGTTCTGGGAACAGCAAAGAGGCCAATGTCACTGGATCAAAGAGTATGTTGAGGAGAGGGGTTGGATAGAGAGGATGAGGCATGTAAGGTGTAAGAAGACTGGAAAAGGGCAAAGGGCCAGGTTTTGAAGGACTTTGAATGCCAAATGGAAGATTTTATGTTTGATCCTGGAGATGACAGGAAGTCACTAGAATTGGGGAGGGGGGGATGTTGTGACATGGTCTGACCTTCACTTGAGGCAAATCACTTTGTGATTGAATGAAGAATGGGCTGAAGTAGGAAGATATTTGTAGCAGGCAGACCCACCAGCAGGCTATTATAATAGTCTAAGTTTTAGATAATGAGTGTGTGCCCCAGAGTGGTGGCACTGTCGTAAGAGAGAAGAGAGGCTAACCTTGTGCCAGGTCCTGTGATAGGTTTGGGGCAGGGGGGAATCAAAAACAATTCTATGATGATAGGTTTACCCTTCAAAATGGCATTTGAAGGAAGAGTGAAACAGAATTGTAAGTGTAGATGAAGTAGGAAAACATTCCAAGCAGGGATAATTCTCTGAGGGGAGGCTGGAAGGCAGAAAAGACTCATGTTCAGGGAAGAATGAATAGACAAGTTTGGATGGAGAGAAGATTTTTGCGTAAGGAAGTATTGGGGAATAAAGCACAGCTTGTGTATTGGACAGGGTGTCGGACTTGGCGACAGAAAGACCTAGATTTCATATCCTGACACACATGGGCTATCATTGAGACCCTCTGAGCCCCAGTTCCTCTTTTTTGTAAAAATGGGTACAATTATTCCCACCCTATTTATTTCTCTGAGGTTGGTGCCAAGCTCAAATGAATATATGTGAAGCACTTGGTTATTTACTATTATTTCTATTTCAATGTCAACCTATCTCAGCCTCAGTTTTCTGATATATAAAACAGGGTAATAATAGCATATGCCTCACATGTGTCTGTGAGGATTATGTGTGGGAGTCTTGAGATAATGTATGTAAACCACGTAAATGTTACTTACTAGTCCTTTCCAATGGCTTTTTCCACTTCTCTTCCCTGCAGTCTTCACTTGTGGCCACAAGGTAGCACTGTCTGCACATCCCTGGGACTCTCTTGTTCAGGAAATATAAATTATAGCCTGTTCAGCCTTGGTACAAGGTTGAGAATGAAGAAAGAATGACACCTCCCTTAAGCCGCTGGACCACATCTAGTGCAGCCAAAGGACCTTGATTTGACTAATCTGGCTTGTATTTTATCATATAAGTCAATTAATACTTCTTAGTCACGGGCAGTGTTGTGGTCTACCATTTTTAGTTTTCACCTGAGAAGCAGTGTGCGGCAAGTGACTAGAAAACCAGCCTTGGAGTAAACCAAAGGACATTAGGGTTCAAGTCCTGCCTATTTGACTCCCTGTCAAAATACTGTGGGGAAAAAAAGGTTTTTATACTGTGAAAACCTGGGCAGGATCAATTGAATCAAATCTTTGCATCTAGTACAGCGGTTCTCAACCTGTGGGTCATGACCCTTTTGGGGGTTGAACGACCCTTTTGGGGGTTGAACGACCCTTTCACAGGGGTCACAGGGGTCACCTAAGACCATTGGAAAACACATATTTCCGGTGGTCTTAGTAGGAACCGAGACACAGCTCATCTATCTGTCTCCAGGAGGGTCTGCACACATGCAGATACACCCACATATGAGTATTAGAGGATCGAGGCATTAGGAAGGTTGAGAACCACTGAGCTAGTGCATTGGCACCTGCATCTAGTGAACTGGACCCAATCTCTCTCTCTCCCTCCCTCTCTCTCTCTTTCCATATATATGCATCTACATATATATATGTGTGTGTGTGTGTGTGTGTATAGCTATATATTGATATAGATATATCCATTTCTATAACTATCTCCATATCTATCTATCTATCTATCTATCTATCTATCTATCTACCTATCTACCTATCTACCTATCTATCAAAATATGGAGGCCCCTCCATTTCTACTCTCCTAAGAGGGGTATCTATTTATTCTCACTAGCTGACCCATTTGATAGAATAAGCCAACTATCTGTCTATCTGTCTATCTATCTATCTATCTATCTATCTATCCATCTATCATCTATCTGTCTGTCTGTCTACACATCTGTCTGTCTATATGTCTATCTATCTTCCTATCTATCCATCTATCTATCATCTGTCTGTCTACACGTCTATCTTCCTATCTATTTATCCATCCATCTCCCTATCTATCTATCTATCTATCTATCTATCTATCTATCTATCTGTCTGTCTGTCTGTCTACATGTCTGTCTGTCTACACATCTGTCTGTCTATCTATTTATCCATCTATCTATCTATCTATCTATCTATCTATCTATCTGTCTATCTATCTATCTATCTGTCTGTCTGTCTGTCTACTGGCTGTGACCAGTATGGGAATTTGTTTTGCTTGACTTTGAATATTTTTCACAAGGACATTTTTCTTTTTCATTGAGAGGATGTAGTAGGAAAGAAAGCATAAATGCTTGTTGATTGAAAAACAAATTTAACTAGAAAAAGAAGGAAAAGTTAGTTCAATGTATGGATGAATGAAAAGAATGCTGAGAATATGAAGCAGTATAAGGTCTGATACCTGCCCTCATCCATGTGGGCCCTGTCTCCAACCATAGCCTTTATATTCCTTCTTAGGCTAGGAAAGATTCTGCAAATGCTTCACAGGTTTTCTATCCTATAAAGTGAAGGCCAAACTCTGAGTCTCATAATACTGAATTTTGGTTTTTTGGAGGCAGTTGAAGTTAAGTGACTTGCTCAAGATCACACAGGTAGTAAGTGTCTCAGGTCAGAACTGAACTCAGGTGCTCTATCCACCACACCACTTGGCTGCTCTTCTTAAAACATTGTATGGGTACAAGTACAGTACCCAGGAGATGCTTGAGCAGACAGGATAAGTACATAAAAATGTAACAATACAAAAAAGTACATAAAAATGTAACAATACAAGTACATAAAAATGTAACTAACAACAATAATTCACTGCCTGTTTTGTCCCACCAGTAAACAAGCCTGTTCTAATTCCACTGTCATAGAATCTCAGAGTGGAAAGGGCCCTCCAGCTTCATTTTCTCTAGTCCTGTGTTTTCAAGTAAGTCAATATCTAGTTCTCCAGTAAGTACATAAAAATGTAACTGAAATACAAGGCACTATTAGCTTCAGAAGCAGGTGGTGTGTTGAGTAGAGTGATGAACTTGAGGAGAAGGAAACCAGGGTTCAAGTTCTGACTTTGACACATACTGGTTGTAACAGGAGAAATCACTTCACCTCCTAGGAGGTGAATTCTTTTTTTAAAAGTTTTTTTTTTAACATTTTCATTTAAAGTTTTGAGTTCCAAATTCTAGCCCTCCCTCACTCCGTCCCTGAGAAAGTGAGCAATCAGGTATAAGTTATACATTTCCATATTAGTCATTTTGTACAAAAAAAAACTAAAATAAAAGAAAAAAGGAAGTGGAAAATAGCATACTTCAGTCTGTACTCAAACAATAGCAGCTCTTTCTCTGGAGGTGGATAGCATCCCTCATCATGGGTCCTTTGGGATTGTCTTGGATCTTTATATTGCTGAGAATAGATAAGTCATTCACAGTTCTTCATCAAACAATACTGCTGGTATTGTATACAATGTTCTCCTCGTGCTGTTCACTTCACTATGCACCAGTTCATGTTAAGTCTTTTCAAGTTTTTCTGAAATCCTATTTGTCATTTTTCACAGCACAATAATATTCCACACTAGTGATATACCACAGCTTGCTTAGCCATTCCCCAATTGATGGGCGCCATTTTGATTTCCAATTCTTAGCCACCACAAAAAGAACTGCTATAAATATTTTTGTATAAATAGGTCCTTTTCCCCTTTTCTGGATGTCTTTGAGATATATACCTAGTAGAGATATTGCTATTGGTTTAAAGAGTATGCACAGTTTTATAGGCCTTTGGGTATAGTTCCAAATTGCTCTCTAGAATGGCTGGATTAGTTGAAAATCCCACCAACAGTGTATTCATAGGACACCAGGCAATTCTTTAAAGTTGTGGTTCCAATGAGTTGTGATCTGTATTACGGAGTTTCCACCCTGAATGTTCCTCACCAAGCCACTAGGCAGTTTCTGGGGGCTCTGCTCCAAGGCTACCCTCGGTTATCTCTGTCCCAACTTTTCATCAAAAGGAAGACTGCGCCTGCAAGCCACCAGGCACAGTCCCCATTATCCCCTAGGTCTCCTGAATATTTCACTTGCCCTGCCGTAGGGCCCCTCCATTTCTTCTCTCCTAAGAAGGGTATCTATTTATTCTCACTAGCTGACCCATTTGATAGAATAAGCAAAGTCAACCATACTAACTCAGGGGCTCTGAGCACCAGACTCCTCCCCGCTCCACATGCCTCACCAGCAGACCTCTCCCTTCCAGGAGGGCTGACCCACTTACCCTCAGTCCTTCATTTATACCTTACCTATCTCACCCCTTAATGCCTCCTTCCCTCTCTCCTTTTTCCTCCAAGCCCCTTGCCCCTCTCTCTGTTCCAAATACTGCCCTCGGCTTACCTCCTCCAAGAAATCATCCATGATCGGCTCAGGGATCATTGCTTTCTGCGTCTTCTGACCCACAACTTCCCCCAAAATATTCACTCCCAGAACTAAGATTGCTCATCAAAGCCTGAACCCTGTGACTCCTTTTTTTTTTTTTTTTTTTTCTTAATTTT
>CM053593.1:344628799-344687451 GCA_028646575.1 Pseudocheirus occidentalis | reverse complement strand
TCTAAGAACTTTATTTGCAAAGTAAAGTTAATGGTTGCCCCAGGAGTGGAAGATCAGTATATTGTGAATTGTTGATTGAATCATCTCCCTCTTAGGGAAACTAGGTCATTCCTTTTGTTACTTGATTGATTGAATCCCTCTTAGGGAAACTAGGTCATTCCTTTTGTTAATTGATTGATTGAATCTTAAAATGTGAAGCTGGTTTCTCCCTTAGGGAAACGAGCTGATTCTTCTCTTTTTCCTTGTTCCTTTCTGTAATAAGATATAATATTGAGACTTTCCTTGTTCTGAAGATTGTATATAATATTGTGAATTGGTGAAACTGTGAACATTGTACTGAATCTAGATTTGTAATGGAATAAACAGTGTTCACTAATACTGTGTAATCCGAATCTTAAAAGCTGTTGACTTTAAAGCCATAATGTAAAGCCAATCAACAGTAGATTCCTAAAAGAATGCTACTGTCAATAGCCAGGTGGTGATAAAGCACACCAGGGCTTTTGTTTTTAGTGTTTGCTGGCTCCAGCATCCTGGGCTTAGATTCTGTACAATCTCACTTCCCCCTTCCTCAGTGACACCCAAGCCTGAGGCTGTTTCCACCAATTCAGGATTTTACTCTGGGTGGGGCATTTAACTCTGGACTTTTCTGGGTCAGGGAGGGGGGATCAGAGTAGCTAAGTTTTATTCTTCCATCTTGACTTCTGGAAGTTTGGGTATGTAATTTTTTAAACATCCAGGCTGTGGGCTGGTAGCCCCAGGTAAAGATGCTGCCCCTGCTGCAGGCCCTGCGTTTTCTCTTACCCAGCTCTGACGATATTCTGTCCTGTGGTGAGATGGCTGCAAATCACTATTGGAGTCAGTGAGTCTACTGGCTGGCTGGGGCTTCTTCTTAGTCTGCCATACTCTGCTCTCAGATCTGTGCTGGTGCAGCTAGTGTGTGCTCCATGTTCTCCCTGCCCAAACCTGAGTAGGCACTTTCCTGGGCTGGGAATCTGCCACACTCTGTCTCCCAGTGGGTTCTGTCACTCTTAAATCCATTCAAATTCACTTTTTAGCTTTCAGTGACAGAATTATTGGAGGAGTTTGGAAAATTTACTGCTTCCTTTCTGCCATCTTAGCTCCACCAATCCTTATGTGCTCATTGTTAACTGTTGCTGCAAAATGAGAATAACAAAAATAATGATAATGATAATAAAGATAAGTTGAATTTTGCTATTTGAGGTTAAATCTCACGGGGCTGTAAATTGATATTGTTCTGAGTTTTATTTCAGGTAGCACAGTGTGAACTGTCATTAAGCCAATAGTCCACCATTCAAAGGGAATGATATGTGCTGACCAAAGGGAATGTAGTCTTATAACTGCCACAGGTGGAGAAATGTCAGTAAGAAAAGTCAAGGGGATCACCTTGTTTTGGCAAATGTAAAATCCTTTTGACTCAGTTTCCTAATGTGCTATTGCCTTTATGAAGAGGAAACTTTTTTCACCACCCTAGTTTTGAGCCTGGCTATGATCTCCTGTGAATAATGAGAAACGTTGCCATATTATTAACTGTTAATCATGACTGTTGCCTGGTATCAAGAGAGCTAAGCCGTTTTCCCCTGTTATGACTTATTTTAGCTCAGTCTGTATCCTTGAGGGGCCAGTCTTTTTTCTTCAATGTAGTCTAACTTTATACACACATAAACATATGCATGTATATAATTTCCCCCAATTACATGTTAATTTTTTTAAAAAATTAGATTTTTAAAAAATAAATTTTGAGTTTCAAATTCTATTTCTCTCTCCCTCCCCACTTCCTTCTGAGATATCAAGCCAGTGGTTCTCAACCTTCCTAATTCTGTGACCCTTTAATACAGTTCCTCATGCTGTGGTGACCCCCAACCATAAAATTATTTTCTTTGCTACTTCATAAGTGTAATTTTGCTACCGTTATGAATCATAATGTAAATAACTGATATGCAGGATGTATTTAAATTGAACATAACCCATAGGTTGAGAACAGCTGTAGTAAGCAATCATATATGGGTTATATATGTGCAATCATGTAAAACATTTCCATATTAGTTATTTTATATAAGAAGACTCAAATAAAAGAAAGTAATAGCATTCTTTCATCTCTATTCAAATAATATCAGTTCTTTCTCTGGAGATGGATAGTATACTTTACTAGGCCTTTGGGATTGTCTTGGATTATTCCATTGCTGAGAATAGCTAAGTCATTTACAGTTCATCATACAATATTGCTGCTACTGTGTACAATGTTGTTCTGCTTCCGTTCACTTTGTATCCATTCATGAAAGTCTTTCCAGGCTTTTCTGAAATCATATTGCTTGTCTTTTCTTATAACACAATAATATTCCTTCACAATCATATACCACAACTTATTTACCCATTCCTCAATTGATAGACATCTCTTCAGTTTCTTAGACTAAGACAAAAAGTTCTCAGCCTCCACAAAAAGAGGTGCTATAAATATTATTGTAAAATAGGTCCATTTTCCCCCCTTTTCTGCTATCTTTAATATGTAGACCTTGCAGTGATAATTGCTGGATCAAAAGGTATGCACACATACAAAAGGTATGCCTTTGGGCATACTTCTAAATTGCTCTCCAGTATGGCTGGATCAGTTCATAGCTCCACCAATAATGCATTAGTTCCCTAGTTTTCCCGTATTCCCTCAAACATACATCATTTTCTTTTTTTGTCATATTAGCCAAACTGAGAGATGTGAGGTAGTATCTGAGAGTTGTTTTTATTTTTAGTTCTCTAATCAATAGTGATTTAGAGCATTTTTCATATGATGATTAATAGCTTTGATTTCTTTGTCTGAAATCTGCCCATTCATATCCTTTGACCTTTTATCTTTTGGGGAATGATTTGTACCTTGTACTTCTATAAACCTGACTTTATCCTCTCTATATTTGAGAAATGAGCCCTTTATACTTTTTGGAAGTGTAAGTTGGAAAACTCAGTTTTCTGCTTTCCTTTTAATTTTGGTTGCATTGGTTTTATTTGTGCAAAACTTTTAATTTTATATAATCAGAATGATCTATTTTACACCTATAATTCTCTTTATATTTTCTTTGGTCCAAAATTCTTCTGTTACCTATAGATTTGACAAATAAATCATTCCATATTCTCCTAATTTGCTTATGGTATCACTCTTTATACTCAAATCATATACCCATTTTGTCCCTATCTTGTTATATGGTGTGAGATGTTGGTCTATACCTAGTTTCTGCCATACTATTTTCCAGTTTTCCCAGTAATTTTTGTCAAATAATGAATTTGTTGGGTTTTTTTGCTTTTTGGAGAGCAATTGGGGTTAAGTGACTGGCCCAAGGTAACACAGCTAGTAAGTGTTAAGTGTCTGAGGCCAGATTTAAACTCAGGTCCTCCTGACTCTGGGGCTGGTGCTCTGTTCACTGCACCACCTAGCTGCCCAAATAATGAGTTTTTGTTACAAAAGCTTGGATCTTTGGGCTTATCATATACTAGATTACTATGGTGATTTACTATAATATAATGTGTACTGAATCTATTCCACTGATCTACCACTGTTTCTTTTTCTTTTTCTATTTCTAACCAATATCAGATTGTTTTGGTAATTACCACTTTATAATACAGTTTGTGATCTACTACAGCTAGACCACCTTTACATTTTTTTATATTTATTCCCTTGATATCCTTGACTATTCTTCCAGATGAATTTTATTATCATCTTTTTCTATCTCTATAAAACAATTTTTGTAGTTTGACTGGTATGGTAATAAATAAGTATTTTAATTTAGGTACAATTGTCTTTTTTATTATATTGGCTTGGCGTACCCATGAGCAATTAATATTTTTCCAATTGCTTAGATCTGACTTTATTTATGTGAAAAGCATTTTATAATCCTGAGTTTGTCTTGGCAGGTAGACACCCAAGTATTTCATATTATTTACAGGTATTTTATGTGGAATTTCTCTTTCTGTCTCTTGCTGTTGGGCTTCACATATAGAAATGATGGTGATTTATGTGGGTTTATTTTTTTTCCTGCAACCTTACTAAAGTTGTTAATTATTTCAGGTAGTTTTTAGTTTATTCTCTAGGAATTTGTTAGTATAACATGTCATCTGAGGAGACAGTCTTGATATCATTGTAACTATGTCCCTCCTTTTCCTTTCCTAGCAAATTTCAATAATCATGGCAGGCTAACAGTGGAAGTTTGCTGTTATAATACTAAATGCATTAATTAATTTTGTTGTTGTTCAGTCATGTTTTAGTTATGTGTGACTCTTTGTGACCCCATTTGGAGTTTTCTTGGGAAAGATACTGGAGTGGTTTGCCATTTCCTTCTCTAATTCATTTTGCAGATGAGGAAACTGAGGTAAACAGGGTTAAGTGACTTATCTAGGCTCACACAGCTAAGTAAGTGTCTAAGGCAAGATTTGAACTTGAGAAGATGAGTCTTCCCAACTCTTGACCCAGTACTCTATCCACACTGTGCCACTTAGCTGTTACTTATTAATTAATAGATTGAAACTAAAATAGCTATGAGTTACTATAATAGGATGCAAGTATGAAAGATATTACTGTTTTCAATCTGAATTGGTAGTCAATTCTATATCCTAAACAACTAAGTAAATGAGTTCTTAGGCATGCCATCTACTTTCTAATAGCTATATATTCATATATAAGATTAAGTCTTTGAATTATCTCAGGGTGATATGGAGATAATACACTCAAAAGGGAACATTAAGACAAAGATGTAAAAGTTTTCTAATTATATGGAATAGTATAATTAAACATATATAATAATACATACACATCTGTGTATGTGTGTGCATATATGTATTTACACACATATACATGTGTGTGCAATATATACGTGTGTCTAAACATATTTATATATTTATACATACACACAGTTCAGGTAAAGGTAGAAACAGCAACTGGTAGGTAGAAACTGAAATTCTTTGACATCTCAGGAGAATTATGGGTTCCTAATTTGTTAAAAAGATCAGAACCATAAGTTTTGAGCTGGTTTTCACTACATGAACTAGTAATTGGAAAACCAAATTTAGGAGGTCAGTTTTGTAAAAAAAAAAATTTAGCAGAATGACCTAGAAATCTCTACAAGTGACTTGGAACCAGAGAAACAGAGCTACTAGGAGGAGCTCCCTTCAAAGCTACCTTGAGAATGAGGCCTATTACAGAAGATCCAATGAAAATTCTTCACAGGTACTAAGACAACTGCCTGGAAAATCTGGGACTCAAGATGAAATGTGATGATTAAATGTACGTTGGGAGTGGGTTACCAGGTTACATGGAGATAATGCTATTTAATATGGATGACCATTGTTGTATTGCTTTGGCTTTTTGTTTCATGGTATTTCTGTTTGTTGAAAAGTTTTTTATTCTTAGGGGTTGTATGAAAGTATAATTCTGCTTGTACTCTTTCTGCCTCTCACCATATCACTGTTATGCCCCATAAAGTAGACTACCATTCTATCCAAAAATCCTTAATAGATAAACATTTAAATAAATGGTCCTGGGAGGGTTGAGGATCCTAGGAGCAAAGTGGGAAATGTTATAGTAAAGAAAGAAAAAAACATTAATAATTCCAATTTGCTTTCTCCCCCCTTTTCCCTTTTAAATTAATTTATTTTTAGTTTACAACATTCAGTTCCACAAGTTTTTGAGTTTCAAATTTTCTTTCCCTCCCCCTTCCCCCAAGATGGCATGTAATCTGATATAGGTTTGACATATACCTTCATATTAAACATATTTTCACAATAGTCAAGTTGTAAAGAAGAATTATAACCAAAAGAATGAACCACAAGAAAGGAGAAACAAAGCAAAACAAAGGAACAAACAAACAAAAGAGAGCAAATAGTTTGCTTCAATATGCATTCAGACTCCATAAATCTTTCTCTGGATGTGGATAGCCTTTTCCATCATGAGCCCTTTGGAGCTGTCTTAAAACCTTGCATTTCTGAGAAGAGCCAAGTCTATCAAAGTTAGTCATCACAGATACAATGTGTCTGTAATTGTGTATAATGTTCTCCTGGTTCTGCTCCCCTCACTCAGCATCAGTTCATATAAATCTTTTCAGGTTGTAATGAAGTCTGCTTCTCATATGTTATAGCACAATAGTATTCCATTACATTCACAACTTTTTCTTTAGCCATTCCTAAATTGAAGGGCATTCCCTTAATTTCCAACTCTTTGCCACCACAAAAAGAGCTGCTATAAATATTTTTGTTCATTTGGGTCCTTTCCCTATTTGTATGATCTCTTTGTAAATACCATAGAAGTGGTATTTCTGAGTCAAAGGGTATGCATATTTTTGTAGCCCTTTAGACATAGTTCCAAATTGCTCTCTAGTTCAAAACTCCAGCAACAATGCACTAATGTTCTAATTTCCTCACATCTTCTCCCTCATTTATAATTTTCCTGTTTTGGCATGTTAACCAATCTAACAGGTGAAATGTGGTACCTAAGCTTTGTTTTGATTTGCATTTCTCTAATCAATAGTAATTTAGAGCATTTTTATATGATTTAGATATCTTTAATTTCTTCCTCTGAAAACTGACTGTTCATATCCTTTGACCATTTATCAATTGGAGAATGACTTGTATTCTTACAAATTTGACTCAGTTCCTTGTATATTTTAGAAATGAGGCCTTTATCAGAGACATTGGTTGTAAAAATCCTTTGCCAATTTTCTGCTTCCCTCCTAATTTTGGTTACAATAACTTTGTTTATACAAAACGTTTCAATTTAATGTAATTAAAATGATCCATTTCGTATTTCATAATGCTCCCTATTGTATAGTCATAAATTCTTCCCTTCTCCTAAAATCTGACAGGTAAACTAGTCCTTGCTCTCCAAGACTGCTTATAGTATCAGCCTTTATGTCTAAATTGCGAGCCCATTTTGACTTTATTTTGGTATATGGTGCAAGATGTTGATCTATGCCCAGTTTCTGCCATATTATTTTCTACTTTTCCCAGAAGTTTAGTGAGTTCTTATCCCAGAAACTTGAGTCTTTGGGTTTACTAAATAGTAGATTACTATAGTTATTGACTACTATGTCTTGTGTAACTAACCTATTTCACTGATTCACCACTCTATTTTTTTGGAGGGGGGAAGGCAAGACAATTGGGGTTAAATAACTTGCCCAAGGTCACACAGCTAGTTAAGTGTCAAGTGTCTGAGGCCAGATTTGAACTCAGGTCCTTCTGACTTCAGGGTGGGTGCTATTCATTGCTCTGCCTACCTGCCCCACACCACTCTATTTCTTAGCCAGTACCAAATAATTTTGAGGATTGCTGCTTTATAATACAGTTTAAAATCTGGTATGACTATTCCACTTTCCCTAGCATTTCTTTTCATCAATTCCTTTGGTATTCTGAACCTTTTGTTCTTCCAGATGAATTTTATTATTTTTTTCTAGCTCTGTAAAATAATTTTTTTGGTAGTTTGATTGGTAATTATTTCTTATTGGTGGTAATAGGTAATAGGTAAATTGATTTAGGTAAATATTTTATTAGCTCAGGCTAACCATGAGCAACTCATGTTTCTCCAATTATTTAGATCTGACTTTATTTGTGTGAAAAGTGTTTTGTAATTGTGTTCATATAGTTCCTGGGTTTTTGGAGGGGGGAAAGCAAGGCAACTGGTGTTAAGTAACTTGCCCAAGGTCACACAGCTAGTAAGTATGTCAAATGTCTGAGGCCTGATTTGAATTCAGGTCCGCCTGACTCCAGGGTCAGTGCTCTATTCACTGAGCCACCTAGCTGTCCCTTCTTTGACTGTTCTAATTTCTTCAATTTCTTTTTCTTCTCTTATTGCTAAAGCTAACATTTCCAGTATCAAATTGAATAACAAGGGTGATAGTGAACATCCTTGTTTCACTCCCAGTATTATTGGAAATGCTTTTAATTTATCCCCATTACATATAATACTTGCTGATGGTTTTAGGTAGATGGTACTTATCATTTTAAGAAATATTCCATTTATTCCTATGATTTCTAGTGTTTTTTTTAATAGAATGTGTGTTGTATTTGGTCAAAAGCTTTTTCTGCATCCAGAGAATCATACGGTTTCTACTTGTTTTGTTGTTGATCTGATTAATCATACTGATAGTTTTCCTAATTTTGAACTAGCCTTGCATTCCTGGAATAAATCCTACTCGATCAAAGTGCATAATTCTCATGATAAATTGTTGGAAATTGGTCTATAATTTTCTTTCTCTGTTTTGGCTCTTCCTGTTTTTGGTATCAGTACCATATTTGTATCAAAAAAAAGAATTTGATAGGACTCCTTCTTGATCAATTTTTCCAAGTAGTCTATATACTATTAGAGTTAATTATTCTTTAAATGTTTGATAGAATTCACTTGTAAATCCATCTGGCCCTGGAGATTTTTTCCTAGGGAGTTCATTGATGGCTTATTCAATTTCTTTTTCTGAGACTGGGTTATTTAAGTATTTTACTTCCTCTTCTATTAATCTGGGCAATTTACATTTTTGTAAATATTCATCAATTTCACTAAAATTGTCAAATTTATTGTCATACAATTGGACAAAATAATTCCTAATTATTATTTTAATTTCCTCTTTGTTGGAGGTTCCAATTTGCTTTTTAATTTACCATTTTGTGAAGTTAAGTTTTAACTTCTTGTGAGCCACCAAGCTTCAGGGAAATCATACAACTAATCCTCTGTTCCTCCCTTACTACCCTTCCATATCATTTGATTTTGGAGGAAATTCCAGTCCTCTCCACAGAAATAAGGTGACTTAATCCCTACATTCTGGTTTTCTCCCACTCTCTTCAACCTACAGTCACTGTAGAAACCAAGGTTCAGTGTCCTTGGCTACTAAGAGCCTTGGATCCACTTTTTTTCCTGTAACTGACTGCATTGCTAAATAAATTCTTATCTGCATGTAACTACTTGGTATCTTTATTCCACCAAACATTATCTCCCAACTAGACATTTTTTACTGACTTTCTTCATGCTGGAATTCTCTCTTCATCTCTACTTCCATCCTCCTCTTTGAGTCTTAACTAAAATCTCACCTCATGACTACTCTTAATGCTAGTGCCCTTTTTTCAGAGATTATCTCTAACTGATCCTGTATATCTTGTTTGCCCTCTTGTTTTTGTATCCCTCTCATTATACTGTGAGCTGCTTAAGATCAGGGATGGTTTTTATCTTTATCTCTTGCCCTAGTGTTTAGCACTGAAGCAGTTGGGTGGCTCAGTGGATAGAGTGCTGGGCCTGAAATCAGGAAGACTCGAGTTCCAAGAATCAGATGCTCATACCTGCGTGGCCCTGGGTAAGTCATTTAACCTCTGTTTGCCTTAATCACCACAGAAGGAAATGGCAAGCCATCCTAGTATCTTTGACAATAAAACCCCAGAAGGGGTCATTAAGAGTGGGACATAACTGAATGATTGAACAACTAGTACTTTAGTACAGCGCCCAGCACATTATGAGTACCTAATAAATGCTCATTCATTTGTCTACACCTCATTTCTAGCGACCAGTTTTCTGACTGTTCATGTATAATTCTTTCCCCTCTTCCCCAGCTTTCCAGTTTCCTTTTCTGTGTTGTCTTCTCACATTAGATTATAAGCTCCATGAGGTCAGTTACTATCTTCCTTATTTGTACCCCCAGGACTGACAATGAATGGAATATAGTAGGCACTTAATAAATTGAATTTATTTAATTGAACCTGATATAGAAAAATGACCTACTGGCTTATTCATAGATATCCCCATCACTATTTTGTCTGGTTATCTTCCTTGATCTTGAAGTAGTTGTATGACATGGTTGTGCTATAATGCTTCCTCCTACTCCATCATTTTTGATGACCTTCCCTATGCTATGTTTTATACCATTTATTGTTGTTACTATATACCTATGTACATAATTTATTCCTCTACCTCCCCCATCCATGGATTATAATCTCCTTGAGAAAAGAAAAAGTTTTGTTTTTCCTTGTACATAGTAAACACTTAGATGTTTGTTGAATAGAATGGAACTGGATAGTATTAACAATAATTAATAATTAACATTTATGTAGTGCAAAGCATTTTACAAACATTATATAATTTTATCCTCAAAACATCACTAAGAGGTAGGTGTCTTTATTATCCACATTCCATGTCCCCAGATGAGACATAAGTTAACTAATTTGATCACACAATGATATTAAGAGTTTATCTCAGGTCTTCCTGATTCCAAATCTAGCATTCTGTCCTCTTTATGCCAGTTTTTCCCCCAAAACTCTAATGAGTTCATTCACTCCCAGCTACCTCACTTACCCCTTTAAGTATAATATTAGACTCAGATAGCTAGAGTGGCAATTCTCAGACCTTGCCACATGGGGGCCAAGGCATCCTCAGACTCTCTGCTAGATAAAATGAAATAGAATGCAGACAAATATACTGTTTTCACTGAATTACTGCTTTTGCATGGGACCAGTGGGTTATATGGTTGTAATTTTTCCAGGCCAGCCATACCTTGCCTAACCCTTCAGGTGCTAGACAAAGTTCTCTTTTCATTGCAAATAAACTTTCCTTTCATGAGTATTATCCATATGTACATATAGATATATTTGTTGAAGTAATAGAACCATGGAATCCTTGTATTTTAGTACTGGAAGGAACCTTTAAAATCTAGTCCATCTAAGGCAATCTCTTGAATAGGAACTATTATCTTTTCTTAAGGAAAAGATAAGGAAATAGGGTCTAGAGCAGTGGTTCTCAACCTGTGGGTCATGACCCCTTTGGGGGTCGAATGACCCTTTCACAGGGGTCACCTAAGACCATCGAAAAACACATATTTCCGATGGTCTTAGGAACTAAGACACTGCTCCTCTATCCATCTCCAGGCGCGTCTGCCCACATGCAGATACACTCACATACAAGTATTAAAGGGTTGCAGCATTACGAAGGTTGAGAACCACTGGTCTAAAGGATAGTAGTATTAGGTGAACTAGAAGAATGGCTAGACCCAAGATGTAGTCATTAATTGATTGATATACACTGATCTGGAAGGAAATAAAGGAATAGATGGGGTTTTTTTTCATTTTTTCTTTTTTATTGTGATCTAAACAATTATCAACAAACACCAACAGTTCAAAGTGAAAAGAACATGACTCTTGGCTCCCAGTTCATGGATGGTGGAGGCGCATCTTCTTTTGGTAATCCTAAAGCCAAATTCATCTAGTATCTTGGGTTTAACGCACTAGAAGTTGGATGAGGAAGTTGCCAAAGCTATTGGTGAATGGAAAGGGCTAAGAAACATAGTGAAACCCTCCATTCAGAACTGATCCACCCAGACTGAGGCAGTTATCCCTGATCATCATCAAAGCATTGAAAGAACTAACCTACATTAGAAGGAAGCAGAAAAACACCAAACTAGGTGAAAATAGCAGTCTTTGTGAAATTATCTATATTATCTGAAAGATTAGGCACTGGTTTCTAGTAAGTTACCTCTTTAAAGCCATTAAAAAGATCACTGACACAGTCCAATGTATAGACTGCAAAATCAATGGTACATATCTTCATGATATCATTGTTGGCATTAATAGTGATGCTGTGGAATGCTCAGCTAGTTAACAGTCACAAAAGAGACTCTTGCAACAAATGAACATTTGATGACAGACAAAAGGTCTTCATTTTTCGCATTAGAAGCCACTAGGAACTGCAGGAAATAACTGTGCTAAACTAATTTCTTTACAAATCATTTTTACCCCTTCCCTCCAAAAAAAAGTGCTGGCTACTTTACAATTTATTTGAGGGGGGCAGGGAGATTGAGACACCTTAGCAGTGGGACTGTAGTTGAGAATCAATTGTTTAGGCATTACTGTCCAAGGACAGTCATCTTTATAGTTTGAAAGTTGAGAGTCTACCCATTAGCTTAAAAAAACCTTGAGCAGATATTCAAATAAGAATTCTCTCAATTCAGACTCTCAGGGATCAATAAATTTGGAAGAGTTTCTAAAGATAATAATCCTTGCCTATAAGTCTTTGCCCGAATAAAATCATGGGTGATTGTACTGGCTTAGGTTAGTGGACCATGCTAATGAATGAAGTTTTATTTATTATGCTTCCTAAAAAAACAACAAAAAATATACAAAGAACAAAGAAGACCATATGAAAAGCTGTTATTTTCTGTTATACATAAATTTAAAAAAGAAATTATCTATTTTATTAAGTAGTAACAAAATTATAGTATCCTCTTTTATACTTTTTTTTATTCTGTGAATTAAACAAATGTACTGATGGTCTTTTTCATATCTACCACTATCTGATAACCCACCTGACTACCCCAGTTCTAAAGAGAGGGCCTCACTTGACATGTGTGTGTACATATATATATATATATATGTACACACATATACACACAATACATACATATATACATATAATGCATATGTGTTTGCATGTATATATACATATATGTACATATGTAATATATACACACAAACAAATAACTCACTGGTGATATCTGAGAATACATGTCTGATTCTGTCATTAAATCTCATCGCCTTTCTGCCATGGGGTGGGACCTTTGCTGATTCACCCTCATTCTTTTAAATTGAAAGTTGGTTGCTGTTTTTGTCAAGAGTTATAAAATCTTTCAAAGTTATTACCCCTCACATTACTATTGTGGTTATCATGTAAATTATTCTGATTCTGCTCATTTCAGTTTGCAACAGTTCATTCAAGTTTTCATTTCTCTGATTCTATTACATTAAGTATTTCTTAGGGTAAAATAAGAAATGAATGAAAATGCATATTTTAAGCATTTGCTGTATGTTAAGCAATGAACTAAATACTGCTCATATGAACAGAAAAAGCTAGGCCATTCCTGCTCTCAAGAGGCTGCCACTCTAATGGGGGGGGAACAGCACATAAAGCAATATTTATATGCAGGGCAGATAGAGAAGCTAGGAAGTACTAAGGGTGAAGTATGGTGGTGAATATTAAGGCCTACATAGGGAGTTTTTATCCTGGTATGTGGTGTTATGTATCTGGAATAGTATTTTACTGCATTGGATTGCCTCTAGATTTTGTTTACCTAATCTATTTCCATTGATTAACTTTTATATTTTTAGCTAATAAAGCAGTACATGTGTCAAATATTCATATTATACAAATCTTGAAGGACTAACTGACATGTTGGACAACAAAGAAAAGATCTCAGAAAATCTCAAGAAATTATAAGGATGGGTTAAATCTAGTTAGATGAACCTTGATGGGCATAGGTGTCAAAACCCACACTTGGGTTCAAAAAATGGACTTTACAGCTACAACATGGTGGTAAATGTTGCTAGACAAGAAAAAGACACTTTTAATGCTTAACTTGGATCTGGAAACTGGAACCTGATGATGAGACTTTTATTTGAATTGAATTTGAGATTTCTAATGACATCCTGTGAATTACATCAATCTGTACTTTACCTAATTTCCGCTATTTCTGTATAATTTTCTTGTTTGATTTTCTGAAATATAGTGTTCAGGATTTAATTTCATTGTGTTGTTCCAGGAGACCAAAAATTCTCAAATTGTCTCAATGCATTCTGACTTCAAGGTTAATTAGGCTGGCTTGTGGCAATCTGAATTGCTCTTACAATTCTGCTACTTCGCCTTACTACTTCCTATCACTGAATTTTGTAATTTTCTTCTGCCATGCACTGTTTCTGAATTTCTACTACTACATTAAAAGTTTCCCTTATCTATTCTAAGGACAGAGATGTTTTTTAAAGGAATCTGATTTTAATCCATATCTTTTCCTTTAATTTTTCTGTTGAGGTCATCAACATCCCTGGGACTTTTTGCAGGCTATCAGGTCTGGGTTCTGGCTGCCCAGCAGGAAGTCTTCTCCAAAACAACTTTTCAGAGGAGACAATGACCATTGACCAAAAGATGAACTCAAGCTGTACCATAAGTTGGACTTTGAATGAATTGTTTGGACAGTAGAGAACTGAGATGAAGGTAAAATGTCTGATCATCAGTCCAATGAAGTGTTGCATATTTTTTTGTCTTTAGTGTCAACCTGCCAAGAGAGTATAACGTAAGATGGATCACTGTATCATGTTTCAAGCATCTGTCAATAAGTGCTTATTGATTTTATGTTTTAGACATTTATTTCATGTCCTATACCTTATCTCTTTCATCTACTGAGTACTGTTCTAGAAGGAATCTCATTGATACCATTTGAAAAGCCTATAGACATAGGTCGTACATACGCTTCATTTTATAGATTTTCACTAGAATTCCCAATGTGTGGGCATATAATGATCCAGGAGGCACAAGAAGAGTCTGACTCTAACCTTTGAGGCCAGGGTCCTCTGGAACATGAACTCAGCATGCATACATTCAGAGTTGGGACCCTTCCAAGGAAGATGTAACTCCCTCCCCTTCACCTCAGACCATGGATCTCTATAATTATATTTTCAAATGTTCAATTGTATCTTTGACCTCATCAATTTAGTGGTTTCCTCCAGTGCTAAAAATCAGTACTCATCCATGCCTGCCTATCCAGTGTGATGTTTGTCTCTTTCTTCCAATAAGTTGCTCATAAGACTGAATCAATCATATCATAAACCACAGAAAACAATGGAAGGCAATCCCCGTTTAAATAAAGCTTGGCAAGACAACCAACCATTCAAGGTCACCTAACATTCAGGAAGCCTTCCTTCACTTTCCCTTGACATCTCAAGGGTGACAGGGCTGCAGGCACAGCTGTCCACCTGTCATCCCTCCCACGAGGTTCTGCACTGTTTGTATGAATCAGGGATGGGTTGGATCCAACTCTAGCTGCCTTGTGAGAGCCAATTTAGAAATTTTCAGTGCAATCGCTGTGTCAGAGCTTTATTTCTTGGTGATTGATTGGCTTGATTTAATAAAGTGTAAATAATGCAGGTTAAACTCCAAACTGTTTGTACATACTATTTTTTTTCTTGAGAGCCTGCTTGTTAAACATTTACCAGCACACTCCTGTATTAGTCTATAAACATTGCTTGAGTTCACCAAGAGTCACCAAGCAGATCCAATCTGGTCCCACTTCTGTATGAAATGATCCCTAGGGCTCTTCATTTTCTAATGATGATTATGAGGAGATAGGATGGCTGGCATGCATAGCTCCTTACAAATATCTCGTTTTATCGTCACAAGGCAGGTGCTGTCGTTGCCCCCGTTTTAGTAGTGAGGAAACAGAGGCAAAGGAAGGTTAAATGATGTCCAGGGCCACACAGCTCGTTAGTGTCTGAGGCCAGATTTGAACTCAGGTTTTCATGACTTCAGGTCTGACTCTGTAACTACTGCTCCACCCTGCTGCCTTCTAGACCCTGGAACGACTAGGGGGTCTGCGGTGGTGGCTCCCAGAAGACCTTAGGTCAGCACTGGCACTCAGATCACAGATGCTGATAAGGACAGTAGTGTAGTACAAGGAGCTTTGGGCTGAAAGGGGAAAGCCCTAGGTCTGTCTAGTCCCGACTCTGCCAGGAGCAAACTGCCTGACCTCGCAGAACATCACTTCATTTCCATGGGCTGCAGTTTTCTTATGGGTAAGATGAGAGGTCTGGACCTGAGGCTCTTGACATCTCTGCCATATCCACGGCTTTCTGATTCTATGAGGCAGGCAGGTAGAAAGACTGTGATTTCTATGGATTGCTCACAAGGGGGCAGAAAGTCATCGCAGGAAGGCCGGAGGCATCTGCAGCATTCCTTCTCCCAAGGATCTCTGGGAAGAATGAATGAGAAGACCCGGCTGTAGTGCTTACTGAGTCAGCTCCATGCTCAGGGTCAGAGCTAGGAGTGGGAAAACCCTTCCTGCACACATATGCCCCCAGCCTGGGCCAAGCTCCCTCCCCCAAACTCTCCTTTACACGTATGCGCAGGCTTCAGCACTGAGAAGTTAACAGCAAGTGGCATCTGTGGGGAGTGATGCTCTTTTCATTATTCAGCACCTCATCCCAGGGCCGCTGGAATCTGACTTTTAGGCTCCTTAGGATACCAGGCATGTGCACTTTGTCACGTCATCTCCTCAGCTCCCTCCCTTCTCTCCTCCTGTTGAGAATTTTCCTATTTTCAATTTCCTAGCCACTGTCCTTTGCAACCTAGGATTCATCCTTCACACTGTATTCTCTGCCCCGCCCCCTCCACACCTCCCTCTCTTCCATCCAATCAATTGCCAAGGCTTATCAATTCTACGGCTATAATATCTCTCCTACATGTCCTCTTCTCTCCATTTATGTGGCCTCTACTCTAGTTCAGGCTTTAATTGCTGCACACCCCGACTATTATTTTAATGAGATGTGGGGAAAGAAGAATAAGGGTTTCTATGCGCAGGCATTATACTAAGGCATTTGAAAATATTTCATCTAATCCTCACAACAACCCCATGAGGCTGCTGTTATGATCCACATTTTACTGTTGAGGGAACTGAGGCAGGCGGAGATTAAATGACTTGCCTGACATCATGCACCTAATATGTGTATGAGGCCAGATAAGTAGATTGCCTCTAGTCTCTCATCAGCCCTATCCATCCCCTACATCACAGCTAAACTGATATTACTAAAGTACAGCTCTGACCGTGTCACTCTCCTTTTCAACAAACCCGGTGACTCCCTCTTGTTTCTAGAATAAAACACAAATTTCTCTGACTTTTAAGACCCTTCACAGACAGTCTGGTTCCAGTATACATTTACAGGCTCATCACGTTATTTTCTTTCCCAAACTCCATATTCCAGCTCAGCTGAATAACTTGTTATTCTCTCTGCCCGTGCTTTTGACTCAATCCTGAAAAGCTCTCCCTCCTCCCCTTTATGTCTTAGAACCTCTCATTTCCTTTACAGAACAGAATAAGAAACATCACTTTAAGGAGGCGTTTTCTGATTCCCTTCTGCTGATTGGATGGCTCCTCCTAGAACCTTGGTTTAAGGTAGTGTTTCTCAACCTTCCTAATGCTGCGACCCTTTAGTATAGTTCCTCATGTTGTGGTGACCCCCCCAACCATAAAATTATTTTTGTTGCTACTTCATAACTGTAATTTTGCTATTGTTATGAATCTATCTGATATGCAGGATGTATTTTCTTTGTTACAAATTGAACATAACCCACAGGTTGAGAACTGCTGGTTTAAGGAGACACCCCTGGTCAGTCACATCTTCATTTCTCACCAGGTTGAAATCAGGCCTGTTTCATAATCTCTTCTCTCTTCCTTTACACAACCCCCTTTGCTCCTATCCCTTATGTGTTGTTCTCCTTGATTAGAATGTAAGCTCCTTGAGGGCAGGGACTATCTGCTTCTATTTGCATTTTCAGTGCTAAACATAGTGCTTGACAAATAACAAGTTCTTAATAAATGCTTGTTGATGGACTTCTCCCATTATTAAAGCCTTTCAAATTTGTATTTATTTTGAATATATCTCTTATTCACTTACCAATAAGCTTTTAGTTTTGCCCTAATATAATGTAAAACTTTCGAGGGCAAGCCTCTCACTTTCGTTTTTGTATTCTGAATATTTTTTGCACTGCTTGACACATATCGAGTACTTAATAAATGGTTGTTTATTGACTGAGCAATTGAAGAGGGGAAGGGCAGAAGACTAGAGAGAAAACACTAGTCTGTCCCATGCTACTATTGATAAATTTCCAAATTTAAGAAGTATTGCTTAACCTGGAACAGGAAAGAGAGTTTACTTCAAGACTAGATTGTTTGGTTTATTATGTTTTCTCCTGCAAATAATAATTGCTTACATCTTTATAGCTAGCATTTAAAGGTTTAAATGCTCATTCCTTTCATTAATCATGTGAGATAGGCAGTATACTTTTTTTTTTTGCTGGACCTATAATTCACTGGTAGAAGGAAATTCCTGGCAATTAAACTCCCCATTCCAGTGCCAATAGGTACCTGATCTTTAACCTATATATGGTATTAGAGAGTTGGTTAAGGAACTGAGGTCATAGAGCTAGCAAGTATCAGAGCTGGGAATTAAATCAAAGTATTATTTGTTGGTTTTTTAAAAAGCATGACTGATAGAGCAAAACAGCCTTACAGGGTTCTTGTCCAAAAAGCTTCCTCCTATGTGTGTGTTACATCTGTAATGGAACATTGAACAGAAGAGTCTCTAATCAACATGAAGCCTCCCAACTCTTCCCCACTCCCCACCTCTGCCTCATCAATCAATATGAGATTGTAAGGCAGGACACAGACTTTTTTTTAAAACCAGGACACCTACCTTGGAGTGACACAAACTCCTTGTTGAGAGAACATGGAGAGCTCCTCTGATTGGTCCCCATGCTGCTTCCCAATGATTGATTGAAGCCCAGGAAAACTGACCCTTGTAGAGAAATTGCTTTCCCTGTGGTCTTTTACAGAGAGGTCAAGTTCCAAGTTCTCTCTTTCTTTCTCTCTCTCTCTCTCTCTCTCTCTCTCTCTCTTTCTCTCTCTCTCTCTCTTTCTCATACACACACACAATTTCATGAATATATATGGCATACATATACAAACACATATGTATTATACATATATTATCTGAGGTACACTTTTCTTGTGCTTTAATTTATTTAGATTTGCAGATCAGAATGCATCAAGGAGAGAGGGAGGGAAGGGATAGCTGGGGAGGTGAGTAGAGAAAGGATTTCAGGGGCCAAGCCAAGCCATTTATCAGAATAAAAGCAGAGACTTGCTTGAGTTTTCCTCCAAACACCTGTAAAAATTACTCTAAATAAATTCTAGAGCAGTAGAACTCACAAAATGACAAGAGTGAAACAAATTTCCAGACCAAGACAACATGGAGAGATTACAGGAAAGGTCTGTTGCACTAGTTTGAGAGAAGAGCACAAAATGTGTCCAGCACAAAATGTGCCAGCACAGAAGAGATCCCAGCAAACCTAGAACAGGCCTCAGGGAACTGAACCACTGGCAACTGTGGTGGTTTCCAGACTTCTCAACCCACAAATGCCAAAGACAACTCAGAAGGTCAGTTAGAAAGGTCTGTCAGACCTGGGTGAGAGAGGAGCAGGCCCAATCCTAGCCCTGGGGCAGTAGTGACAATAGCGGCTGCTTCCAGAGCTCTTGGTCAACAGACAGTGGGGGATTGAGTGGCTGATGAGAGGGTGATTGCAAGGATCTCTTTGCTGGCACTGAGGCAGGATTCTCTTGCTTGACTTGTGTTTGGATCTGGGTCACAGTCCTTGGTGGCAGTCCTGGGACAAGGACCTGGCATGGCAGAGCTTGTGGTAGTGGTGGAGAGGGAATTCTCCTTATGGTTCCAAGGTAGAAAAGAATACTTTTGGTCACTCATAAACTAGAGCACAGGCCAGGAGAAGAATAAGCACCTCTCCTTTAATCATACCTTGGAAGAACTAAAAATTTACAGGTCACTAGTAGTATCTCTGAAAACAGTTGCACAAAACTCCTGGAGCTTGGGACAATGCACCTTCTACACTGGAAGCAGAATTAACAAAGAATTAATAAGTCAGGTAATTGGTTGGGGAAATGTACAAACAGCAGGGAAAAAAATCCCTCAGACTATAGAATCTCACTTTTGTGACAAAGAAAATAAAAACATACAACCAGAGGAAGACAACAAAGTAAAAAACTCCTACATTCAAAGTCTCCAAGAAAAATATAAATTGTTCTCAGGTAGTGGAAGAGCTCAAAAAGGATTTTGAAAATCAAGTAAGAGAAGTAGAGGAAAAATTGGGAAGAGAAATTAGAGTGATGCAAGAAAATCATTAAAAAAACCCCAAGTCAACAGTTTGCTAAAGGAGACCCCCCAAAATACCAAAGAAAATATCAACTTAAAAATAGATTAACCCAAAGGGCAAAAGAGATCAAAAAAGCCAGTGAGAAGAAGAATGCCTTAAAAAATGGAACTGGCCAAATGGAAAAGGAGATCTGAAAGCTCACCGAAGAAAAATATTCCTTAAAAATTAGAGTGGAGCCAATGGAAGCTAATTACTCAATGAGAAATCAAGAAATTATAAAACTATACCAAAAGAATGAAAAAATAGAAGACAATGTGAAATATCTCATTGGATAAACAACTGACCTGGAAAATAGATCCAGGAAAGATAATTTTAAAATTATTGGACCACCTGAAAGCCATGATCAAAAAAAGAGCCTAAAGAAAGGATTTCTCCTTTGCCACTCCCAGAAGCAATGGTGACTTAACAGCAGAAGGATATGGTAAGTAAAGATCTGTGCTCCTCCTGTCAAGCCTGACATGGCAGTTTCTAGACCTTAGAATTCCTGTCTGCCTTCTTATTCCTTTCTGTTCCCTTCCCTGAACATATGTCAGAGATCCTGAGAATGGAGGCATCCAGTATTGGGATTAGCTCATGGATAAAATTGAGAGTTCCTAAAGTGAGTGCCGGCTGCCTATAAGAGAACATTTCCTTAATCAGATGACTTTTAGACTTGAGAACCATCAACAGGATCACTCTTCAGCTGAAGAATTAAGAACACCCAATGAGAAACCAGGAACTTTGTACCTCTGTGATAATGGCTGTGAGCTGCTCTACTAGTATAGTTCTGGGGTGAATGAGAAATATTTGGTCATAGTCTCACAAAGGATTTTTCTTTTCTCAGGCTGCATAATGACCTTATATTTTAGTGTTTTATATTTCCTGTGGGGCATATAAGTGGTTCAGTTAATAGAGCACCTAACTTAGTGTCAGGAGTATCTAAGTTCAAATCCAGCCTCAGACACTTACTGACTGTGTGACCCTGGCCAAATACTTTGACTCCATTTGCCTCAGTTTCTCATCTGTAAAATGAGCTAGAGAAAAAAATAGTGAACCACTCCAGTATCTTTGCCAAGAAAACCCCATGGACAAGAAGTCCACGGGGTCATGTAGAGGCAGACATGACTAAACAAGATTAATAACAATGAAATATTTACTGTATTTTCTTTCCATGTTTACCTAATGAACTCTTTAACTCATACATTTTCCATAATTAATACAATAAAAAGCTATCTGATATACCTGATATCCATATTACACGGTGAGTACCCTTTGTGGAGTACCCACATAAGGGGAAACCCTAAATATGAGCCCTACTTGAGCTTTATTTTAGAGATTTCATTAGGACTTGGCTTCATGGTAGGGGCAGAATCAGAAAAGAGAAACTTACCATCTTTGGTTGAGAGAGAGTTCAGAGCATGAGTATCACATCCAGTCTATGTGAGTTCAGAGATCCATGGGCTGGGGGCTCTGGGCCACTGGGTATAAGATTATGCAAGCATCCTCAATAGTTACAACTACAAAGATAATTGTGTTCAATGATTCCTTGATTATCATAACTGAGTAAGGTCTACAATTGGGAGAATATTTGCTAATTCCCAAAGATGCTCTTAACTATCATAGAGAATGGGCCAAGCATTCTCTATAGTAGAGGTTCTTAACCTAGAGTTGAAGAATATGTGACTTTTAAAAAAATTTATAACTGTACTTTAATATAACTGGCTTCTTTTCTTATCCACCGTATGTGTCTTAAAACATGATTCTGAGAAGGAGTACAGTGGCATTATCAGACTGTCAAAGTGGTCTGTGTTACTAAAAAAAAGGTTAAGAATCATTTAATAGGCTGTGAGGTTCTGGCAATAGCTACCATTTTCAGATACCATTTCTGTTCCCCACCTACTAGTGCCTTCCCTTTAAAAATGTGGACCCTACAGTTCACAAAAGAAAAACGAAATAAAAGAAGAATGTTTGAATTATGGCATGTTGTTGAAGGAAAAGTCCATTAAATTAATCCATTATTATATGTATCCTGTAGACACCCTAAAGATGGACAAGTTGGGTCCAGAATTGAATAGGTGGAAGAGATCAGGTTCTATTGTATTTGTGAAATTATGCAAGGCCTACAATGACCTCAAGCTGTTCCCTGACACCAAAACACCTTTAACATCCTTCAACACCCCTAGTTTCCTAATGATGCAAAATGGCTGATAATTATGGAATGCTATAATCTCAGAAGAATTAAAATTGCAGGTGAAGGGCAATGTAAAGACTCAGGGCAGGCATAATTAATCTGTAGTATATTATCATCTATGAATTATTCATGAGAAGTTGGAAGAAAACATCACCAAGGACACGTATGACTAAACAAAGAGGTGGACCACTCATGTTGTGGCAGGAAGGGCTGTAACAGATGGATTTATGACACTGATAGCATGGAAATCTTCTAACATGTCAGAGAGATCCTTCTTGGAAGATTTATGGAAATACATGGACAAGAATTATACTGGAGAAGAAGATGTAGATGGGTTGTGGTATGCACAACTGCAGAGATTACCTATACTGGTGATATCACAGATTAAAAAAAGTATTTAAGCAATGATGAGAACAGAAGCAGAGGCAGAAGTAGAAGGTAGGAACAGGGGAAGAATGAGGTTAGAGGGCTAGTAGCTGTTTGTAGGTTCTGGGAACCAAGATTTATACACGTACACAATACATATCCTTGGTTTTTAACTAGGGATCACTGTGAAAGCTGGAGAGTAATCCTCCCCACCACATGCATACACATATACACACTCATTCACTCCATCTTTTCACTTCTACCCAAAAGCAGACAAATAGCTTCTGGTCCCAGTGGGTCTAAAGGACTCTAAAGCAGTGGTTCTCAACCTTCCTAATGCCGTGGCCCTTTAACACTCATACGTTTGTGTATCTGCATGTGGGCGGACCCACCTGGAGACGTATAGAGGAGTGGTGTCTCGGTTCCTAAGACCATTGGAAATATGTGTTTTCCGATGGTCTTAGGTGACCCCTGTGAATCCTGTGAAAGGGTCGTTAGATCCCCAAAGGGGTTGTGACCCACAGGTTGAGAACTGCTGCTCTAAACAGTTCACTCTATTTGGATCCATGTGCACAATATTCAGTCCTAGGAGAACATGGCCCTTAAAGAAAGGGGTTAGCTATTTATATCTCCATCCTAAGTCACCAAGGAAAATTGCTTAAAGCTTAGGTTTGGCTGTGTCTAGGGTTTTTCCCAAAAGAGGAGTTGAAAGGAACTTAATATAAAATGTAGGTCAGGTATGGGGCAGCTATTTATTTCCTCCACAACAAAAAATTTGCTTAAAACTCAGAAGACTCAAAAGTATGCATTGATAGAGATTTAAACATGAACCATTAATATCACCCCTATCATGCTCTCTTAGAAGATTGATAATATTTCATATTTTCTAGGAGTATTGAATAGGTTTTTCACTTTGACTTCAGCTCTTCACAGTATCCCTCAAAGGATATTGTCTTCTTGCAAGTCTGGTCAGATTTGGTTAGACTTCTACTTTTTAGTAGTCATCTTTAAGAGACATTCTAGGACATTAAGGGAAAGAACTTCTGTAGCACAGAGGGCAACAATGACTCCTGAGGTAACCACTTCTCTAGAGCTCATCTCAGGATCACTATTCATAAGGCAGCCAGAGGTCTGAGATGACATCTCAGGATAACTTGGACAAACCCCTGCACTAAGTGGATACATGTGAATAGTTTAAATTTCTGCTAGTGCTGAGTATTGTGGCCCTTCATTTACCCTTCACAGAAAGTCCACATGTTCTGGAGTGAGGGAGAAGAGAGCATACCAGAGAGCAGATTCACGCCTTTCTAGGTTTACTGAACTAGTAGACTCTTTCTGGTTCACTGGCTAATCCTTTTTGATACAGTTTTAATGTAGTCTTTTCTTCTGCCATGGGGGAAGAGGGAGAGGCAGCACACAGAACATGGTTAGAAACCTCTGGGTGTGCATGTCTTTTTATCAAAGGACTCACAGAAAGGGACAAGACAGATGCGTGATCAGAGTGGGCCCAGCTCTAGAGACAGTATGTGTAGCCCTGGTAGGGGCCCTGTCCAATGTATATGCCAAGGGCACCACTCTGTCCAGAACCCATCATAGGGATTCCCCTGATGAAACCAATGGCATTTGTTTAATGCATTACAGGTTATTATTCCCTGTACATATCTACATGAATATATTACAATGGATCTGTGATTTCATCAATGGGAGAAATTCCTCCATCCATGCAGAATATAACCCATCCATTTCTAGTCTATGTATGTCCTCCCACAGGTTCTCCACCAAAGATTTAGTTGAAAGATTGCCCTTAGGGCTTTTTTACTCTTTGCCTGGATGGCACAGTGGATAATATATTGGACTTGAAGTCAGGAAGTCTTAAATTCAAATTCAACCTCAGACACTGTGTGATCCTGGGGAGGTCATTTAATCACTCTATGCTTCAATTTCTTTATCTATAAAATAGCACCTACTTCCCAAGGTTGTTGTGAAGGGAGAAGTACCTTTTAGGTATGAGGGATGGCTAAACAAAGGCACAGAGATAGGTGATAACAGGTCAATTTCAGGGAATGGCTAATAGGCCAATTTAATTAAAATAGAATATGCCTAAAGGAGATGATATGAATTCAGTCTGAAAAGGTGAGTGGTAGTTAGAGAACTTTTTAATGCCAGGTTCAAGATTTTATATTTGACAGACCATGGACCCAGAGACACTGGACCACTGAGCTCTTTGGTTGGGGAGTGCCATTGTCAGAGCTATCTCAGAAATATGAATTTGACAGCCATGTGGAGGATGAAGGGAAGACCTTTGTATCACTTTTGGGTCACAGGTAACTTTCATTCCTCAGAGAAGGAGGTATTCTGAAATTTATATTCATATGGCATCATTGGGAGAACATTGGTATTTTTAAAAAGGGACTTTTATAGGCCAGGAAGTACTTTGGGATCATTAAAGGGACCATATAATTTCCCAAATACAGTCCAGACTACTCACCTTCATTCAGTTCTGTTATTGTGGATTCCATGGTGCAAGCCCTCTCTTGTTCTGGGGCTTGATGCAGTCAGCATATCATCCTCAAACAGGAGCTCACGAAGAACCTCAGCACCTATCAGTGATCCCTTTTACGTCTGGATGCTCTGTAGAACGTCCTCCATGGTGATGGCAAATGCTTTTTGGTATGCATTTCTCTCTCTCTCTCTCTCTCTCTCTCTCTCTCTCTCTCTCTCTCTCTCTCTCTCTCTCGTGCTTGACTTGATATTAACAACCCAAGGGTCACTGAGCAGAGATAGCTCTGTGCTTGCATTTATTAAGGAGTTTTGTAGGATTTAAGCATATGTATAAGGAGTACTCTTACTGGAGAAAATCCACTTTTGGAGACAGCTACCTTTTGCCATGAGCTAAGTGCCTTTTTTTTCTTTGATCAATACACAATAATCACAACAGAACTTTGTATTCCCTGCATTTTAAAATCAAGTTTCTGATAATAAATATGTGATCTACTGTGGAAAATTATTTGTAAAACCTTGCTTTTTTCTTTCTTATTTTCATAAAGGGTATTTGCAATACCCATGCAGATGATTCTCAATGACTCTATGAAGATGAGCATGCAGTCATATAGGTTGGAAGTTGTTGATTTTCCTCAATCATCTTTTCTGGGTAGTAATGCTAACCTTTGATCATAGGAACATAGATTTAGGGTTAGAAGGGATATTAGAAGCCATCTAGTGCAACTCTCTCATTTTCCAGGTAAAGAAACTGAGGCTTAGAGACATTTAAATGTTCTACCCATCTCCACATAGCTAGTAAGTACTGGGGGAGGGATTTGAACTCAGTTCTTCCCGATTTCTTCCCATTATGACATACTGCCTTTCAATATACAAAATTTTATTATGTTCATGGTTTATCCCCTAAAGACATTTATTTTGGTAAGACAAAGAGTAGCTTTTAACACTTTCCTCGAACAAGAAAGTCACTCATCATTATGTTTAAAGCATACAAAATTTCTTTATGAATACAGTAATAGAATTACTGTTATTTAGTAATCTTTTTTTATGTCAATGATCTACACTCATGTGTCACTAAAGAATTTTATAGATGTAACAGGGGAAGTGAAGATTGGCCAGTAATGGCTCAATTCTTAGAAAAGAAATCCTTAACCTTTTTTAATGACATGGACCCTTTTCCTAGTCTGGTCAAACATATAAACCCTTTTTCATAATAATGTTTTAAGTGCAGGAAATAAAGTATTAGATAATAAAATAGCATTACAAAATATAAGGTATTATAAAATAGTATTGTAACAATAAATAGTATTACAAAAATTATAGTAAAATAGCATTAAAAAGGAAACCAATTATACTAAAACATATTTATCATTTTTTTTAATTTGAAAAACAAGTTCATGGACCCCAGGTTGAGTCCCAGTCTTGGAACATGAAAAATATTTGCTAACTGCCAATATAGACGGAGCCTTGGAGAGAACTGGTTTCCAGAAGTATGTTGTGGAGGGGTGCTTTATTACCCTGTTTCAGGGCATATGCAAATATTTTCTGACTTTCCTGTCATTTTATTGCATAGTCATGAAAAGCCTTTTAAGGCAATACTAAGCTGGAACTGAATTCCCAGTGCCAAAGGAGTCAAGAACTGCTTCAGGCTTCTGTTTGGGGAAGGAATCTCAGGCTCTCTCTTGCATCTGGCTGCCATGTGGTCATGTGGCCATAAACAAATGGTTCTAATGTTTCCTCTTTTGAAGGTGACAGTATTAGAAATAATGCAGACCATGTTATAACATTGTGAGCTTTGAGAGATCAAAAGAGCCATTAAAAGTCCAGCAACTGGAGCTGGTGATAGGCTTTCCTTCTCCTGTTCCAGCAGCCAAGACTGAGCAGTGTAATGTGTACACTTCATGGCAGAGTAGCGTGCTCGTCACAGCCAGGAGAGAAGCCAGCCTATCCAAGCAAGGAACATTTCATCAGCTATGCCACCCCGAGAAGTGAACTTTATGGGGGTCAGTTTGGTAGCAACTACTTTAAGTGAAAACCTACTCCCTTTTGGACACCAAGGTGAGTAGAGGAAAGAGCATGCCCCCAATTCAGTATGTTGTGTTTTAGTTCTTGTTATACATCATAAAAATCCTCTTTAAAATGCTAATGACTATTGTTGAATTGAGTCATTTTTCAGTCGTGTCTGACTCTTTGTGACTCCATTTGGAGTTTTCTTGGCAGAGATACTGGAGTGGTTTGCCATTTCTTTCTCCAGCTCATTTTACATATGAGATACTGAGGCAAACAGGGTTAAGTGACTTGCCCAGGGCCATACAGATAGTAAGTGTCTGATGCCATAGAGAAAGAGTCTCAGAAGAAAGTCTCAGAAGAAATAAAACCTTCTTGATGCCAGGTCCAGCTGCCTCCAGTGGATGTTAACTGGTTAATTGATATTGGGTAGATGTTAACTGGCCAATTAATATTGCGAGGAGCCCAAAAGATGGGGGCTTTTGAGCAACAGAATTAGATACCCCCACCCCATAGGGTTACTTCTAGAATCCTGAAGGGAGCACCACCTACTACTCTCTGAGGATCCAGTCTGCCACTGTGAATGGAGGTGGAAGTGTGGGAGAATGAGTCCAGAGCCTGTGCTACATAGAAATGGTGACAAAACTGTTCTATCTTCTATTTGTTTTTTTTTCCTGCAATTTTCATCCATGAATGTTCTTGGGATGGTATGATTTAATTGGGTCTCATACCAAGGTTTTTGTTGACTAATTATCTTATAAGGTCACACTAAAAATCTGTCACCATTCTTCTTCCTTTTGTTCGATGGGTTGCCATGGACAAATAATTAACCACCTAGCGGTCAACCTACTCATGCTCTCTATCATTAATTAGATTAGTTCCTAAATAGCAGTATAGTCTATTATCAGGGCCATACTCAGAACCTTTGAAGCATGATAGAACCTGTCAGAGCTTCCACTCCGTGGCCCTACCCATATTCCAATCTTGGAATTGAGGGTCATTTTCAAACCTAAACCATACATCATATATGTATATTATGGGACTTTGGGGAGGTTCTCTCATTTATCCCTTACAACATTGTGAGACTAGACAATTTAAGTATTATCTTTCCGTTTTATAGATAAGGAAAGAGGGTACAGCAAGTCAGCCTACCTCTCTGATCCTCAGGTTTCCCCATCTACAAAACCGGAAGTTTGGACTAAATTATACCTATGGTCATTTCCAGCTCTAAAACCAAACCAAACCAAAAACCAAAACAATTAAAACCAACCTATGATCATCTCCCAAGTTAAGTGTCTTTCCCACCATCATATAGATAGTAAGTGGTATAGGTGGGACCTGATGCTGTATCTTCTGACTTCAGTAATATCCTCACCACCACACTGTCTCTAATGCAACCATTATTAAGACAGATGATTCGCCTGCTAGGGAAAGGTAATTAGAAGAAAATTCTGGACTATGAATCAGAGAGTCTGTGTTTTAGCCCTAATTCACCACTAATTTGTTATATAACCTTGGACAAATCACATCTGCCTGAACCTCAGTTTCCCCATTTGAAAATGATAGCCTCCCTTAAAAGGATAGTTCTCCCAAGGTAAAGAAAGAGTTTTTGTTTGTGGATTTGCTCATTATTTTCGATGAAATCTTATGGCATTGCCTATCTCTCTTCACCTTTCTGCCCCTCCCCATTTAGGTGTTAATGATTCTGAGAGTGCAAAGGAGAGAGCAGGAAACAAAGCTCAGGGATTTGAACTTGCTAATTCAAGGTCAGAAAAAGAACGTAAAAACTCAGATAAATTTGCTTCCAAATTCTGCATTCAGACTGTATCTTCTCTTCCCCGGGGCATAATTAATTTCTATTGACCAAAGTCTGTCAAGATTCTTGGATCTGGGTAAATGCAGCACATCTGGAATATTGTTATCCATTATGCAAACAGTGCTTTCCTTCAGACCCAGGCAATGGCAGAAAGTGTGCTAAGCCCCTAGAGTGGTGATAGTCAACCTCCAACAAAGCACTGGGGGAGGGAGGAGAGGAATCAAGAGTAATCAGGAATCTCCATTTCCTTGCCAGATGTCTTATTCTTCCTTTCTTCCCCTCCTCCAACTACCAGATGTGTGTCCTATTTCCTCCTTAGAATGTAAGCTTGTTGAGGGTAAGGACTGTGTTATCTCTGTATCCTCATAGCTATCACAGTGCCTGGCAAATGGTAATTACTTAATACAAGTTCTATCTATCTGTCTATCTATCTGTCTGTCTGTCTGTCTGTCTATATCTGTCTATCTGTCTATCTGTCTGTCTGTCTGTCTGTCTCTCTGTCTATCTATCTAAGCTCTCTACTTGCTGTGTGTTGGGTCAGTCACTTACTCAAGACTCTAGATTACAGAATAATATATCTTCACAAGGAAGATAATTTCACTGAAGAAAGTCTGGAGGAAAGCATATGAGAAGCATTCTTCGAATTTTAAATAAGAGGCAGCTGATAGGAGGATAAGAATTCAATGAGGAAAGGAACAGAGACTACAGGGTCACCCCAGAGGGTTCAGTTGATGTTGGTACCATTGTTATTACTCTGCTAAAGTCCTTCTCTGGTGTTGAATCATGGTATATAGGTGGCCCTGGACTCTGGAAAGCTAGTCCAGCAGAGTACAATCTCTGAAAGGTCCCATAAAGCTAGAAAGATTTCCAATATGAGTTTGGCAGTGTACTCAGTGCTTGTCATTAGCTAAATCTGGACGAGCTAGGCACCAGAAGGTTGGCCAATAGAGGAAAGTTTCTTCTTTTTTTCCACAGCAACTCATGAAGTTACCCACTAGGGACCCACACAGCTTTGTGGACAGGAACAAATGTCAGAGGGAGGCATCATGGTGTACTGGAAAGAACAGCAGGGTTTGGAGTCTCAGGACCTGGGTTTGAACTCCAATTGTCTTGTTTCCTAGCACTATGGCCATGGGCAAGCCACTTTTCTAGTTTTTCTCTTAAGTTCCTGAATAGGATTAGATAGGTATTCTCTAGGATGCTTTTTAGTTCTAAATGCAATGTTGTATGATTCATTTAAAAGAAATGCTAGCCAGCTTCTTCCTGGGGTACATTTCTTATATCATTTCTACCCTCCAGAAGCAGGGCCTTTGTTCCTCTCTAGCCTTCATCCCATCCTCTGGATCCTGCATTCATCTGGGGCCTCTGTTTGATTCCTTAGACACTTTTTCTGGGCAGAATGGAGGCAGAGCTTGAAGCTGCCCATCTACTCTCCCATCAGTTAGCAGGACAAGCATGGAGAAGGGAGGATCAAAGGGGAGCCCCAGCAAAGAAATTCAGGATCAGCTTTCCATCATTCCTATGCCAGCAACCAGTTCTTTCCTCACTTCAATTAAACAAGGATTTATTAAGAACTAGGTACTAACAATATGAATATGGAAACAAATCAATCCTTGCCATGAAGGTGCAGATAAGCTACTGGACTTGAGCTAATAACTCACAGGGTTATTATGAGGAAAGTGGTTTGTAAACCTTGAAGTGGGGTACAAATTGGGGGCATGTTCTTTGCCCCCTCTCTTTCTCTTTCCCTCTCTGTTCCACTCTTCCCCTCTCTTTCCTTTCCTTGCTTTCTTTGTCTTTATCTCTTCTCTCTCTTTCCCCCTCCCTCTCTCCCTCTCTCTGTTTCTATCTTATCTCTGTGCCTGTCTCTGTCCTGTCTCTTTGTTTTTGTTTATCTCTCTGCCTCTGTTTCTATCTCTCTATTTGTCTCTCTATCTGTCTCTATCTCTGTTTCTGTCTCTGTCGCTCTCTGTCTCTCAGTCTTTCTGTTTCTATCTCTCTCCCAAATATACACATTCCAACTGAACTCTGATGACCCTCTGACAACCACTTTGTTCTTATTTTAATCCTCCCACGTCCCTACTAAGCGACAGTTTTGGAAGCAGAAAGACCTGGGTTTCAAGCCTTGCCTCTGACACATACCAGCTGCATGACCCTGGGCAAGTCACTGAGCCCCTCAGTGGCCCAGGCAAACTTATAAGCTTCAGAGGAGATGCTGTGTTTTCTTAATGGACTGAGAATTCTTTCTGTACGGATAAAAGTATGATACTGAGGGAAAATAAACAATCCTCCTAAAGACATTATATCTAAGTCAGTGCACTGCAATCTTTCTGCAAGGGCCCTACCCATATTCCCCAAGCAGGGCCCCTGGCACTTTCTGGCAGCCCACACACTCTCCCCAGGGCAAAGAGGTTTCTGGGTACTCTTCTGCTAGGGGTTTAGGAAAGAATAATGTGTGCTGTCCCTGTCTTAATTTTGTAAGTACATCGATTCCCACCATTGGAGGGAAAAAAATCAATATAGACTATGAGGGGAAAAGGATCTGCTTGGTTACATTTGACAACTGGGGCTCTTCTAGACAGATACTTGGAAAGGGCCTGTTAACCTCCATTCTTCTATCCCAGCCCAGGAGAGCCAGGGGCCTAAGTTTCAGACTGGCTGCTGTGAGGATGGGGTAATGATAGAGGAGGGAGGCTTATATGGGAATGAAACAGAGCCATCAGATGTAAACCTTAGTAATCTCTTTGTCAGAAAGTTAAGGAAACAGTGAGGGGACTTGACTTTCCTGAGGCCACAAATGGGAACAAAGGTCCTCTGACAGTTCAGACTTCAATGTTCTTTCTACCCCATTATGCTGCTACCTTAATGGCCTGATTTGGGGGAGAAGGTAGCAGCAAGATTCCACTCTCTACCTTCCTCAAATTTCCCTTCACCTACAGCTGACTTTTGCCCTAAATGCCTTTCATTTGTATCCAAACTTTTCAATTTATAGGAACAACAAATGAAAACATCCTGTGGAAAAAGAAGATAAATTCTAATAGGAAATGATTTTCTGAGATTAGGTTTGGATGGAAAAGAAGAAAAACAGCATCAGGGCATTGGGCACCTAAAAAAGATTATAGGGAGAGGAGCACCACTGGGGAGAGACAAGAGGAGAGTGAAAGGAACATCAGGACCATGAAGCAGACTCTCCTTCTCAACTCTGCTGAGGATTAGCCTGGGCAGTGACACAGGTGATATTCATTCATTCCTTCCATAATGAACAAATGGATAGCCCTTTACTAGGTGTTTGGAAATTGTGTTCTATGTCACGAGACTACACAAATCTTCATTGTGTTATAAACTTCCTGTGGGCAGAGAATAGTGTCTTACTGACTGGTACACCTAGTGGTGGATCTAGGAGAAGAGGGGGAGAGAGAAGGGAAAGAAGGTAAGAGGAGGTGAGATGAAAGGGAGAGAGTGGGAAAAGGAAGAAAGCAGAAGAGAGGGGAGGCAATTTTGATTTACCTGGAAATATGTATAGGTCCTATTTATATTTACTTGCATTTTCCTTTCCTTGTCTTTAGTACTGTAGTAGAGCTGAAGGGGCCTAGGGGACCATCTCTTGGAGTATGTGCATATATTGACATTCCCAGACTGATTCTAGCTGAGCTGGTAGAAGTTCTGGGGCCTGCTTCTTATCTCAGGGTAATGGGCTCTAAATTTGAGATGTTCCTTAACTGACTAAGTTGCTGAAATAGGTCTTTGCTGGACCTTTTAGCTGTGACTCTTTACTTCATGTGATTCCAGGGAAGTCTGGAGAAAGACACTCCTTGTCTACTCTCATCTCTGGCAACTCTGCTAGTGTTACCTAGATGAAATATGGACTCAGCCAGATGGTCTTAAGCTGGAGGACCCTGGCTATCTTGGCCATTTTGGTGTTTTTTCATTCCTGATCTTTGACAAATATGAATCCCATAATGGTTGTGTCCAGGGCTGGTCATGACCTTGTGAATTCTGAAAGGTCTAGAGGCCCTGAGAGGCTTGAAAGAAAGGGCTTCTGTATCTTGGCACAGCAATATCAAGGGAAGCTTCTTCATCAGACAGGTCAGACAACCACAAAGAAAGTCAAACTTGATCAGATAGTACATATCAAGGTGAAAGGTAAAGTGCCTGATTGTATAACTGTTTATATTCCAATGAGTCTTAAATACTAGCTTCCCTCAATTGATAACTGTAGTTACTGAATTCTGTTCTAATCATTTTGTTAATGAATACTATGGTTCTTTTACGTTTAGTATTTATTTCTGGGCAGGAATAAGACTAACTCATACCCAACTGATAACCTCTTTTACATCTCACCTCTAAGACTCCGAAGTCTTAACTATTAGTTAACTATTAGCAAAATCCTTGGGATGACTGGGTTGTTTTTATTTGTTAATGATTTAGTGAATGTGAGGAAGGAGACCTAATCTCTCTAATTACAATACCCCTTAGGTTTTCCCAAGCCTGAATCTGGCACAAACCACAAAGCTGAGTATAGCACAGGGAAGAATGAGTGCCCTATGTCCTGTGGACTCAGCTAAACAGTGCATCTATATTAGCCTACCTTCCCCTTTGCATTGCTCCAACTTTGCTCCCTCAGTACTACCCCACCTCACCAACCCCTCTTCCTCCTCTTCCTTTTACCATTCATTTCAGGTAAGCAGACATTTCCCTGCCCAAACACCCCCAGTCCCTATCTACAGGGCGCAATGATAATCAATGAGCCTGTCAGAACATTAGTCATCAAGGTGGGTTGCAAACAGTCTATGAAAATGGCTGTTCTGATGTGTAGTAGACAACCACTGAGATTTTCCCCAGATGTAGATTTCCAAGAAAACCAAATGCAAGGAATAGGAAAATGAGAAAGGGGAAAATTATAGAGCTATGACCTGAATTTCTTTGGGTTGAACCTGTTTACTCAAGTCCTCTGGGGTGTATTTCCATGGTTGAAATAAATTATAGCATTTTGGAGCGCCTGGAGTCAGGAAGATTCATCTTCTTGGCCTTAGATACTTTCTAGCTACGTGACTCTTGGCTAGTCACTTAACCCTATTTGCTTCAGTTTCCTCACCTATAAAATGAACTGGAGAAGGAAATGGCAAACCACTCTGGTATCTTTGCCAAGAAACCCTAAATGGGGTAATGAAGATTCAGACATGACTGAAAATGACTGAATAACAACAAGGCAAGTCTACAGCTACATTTGAATTCAAATGTGAGAGGAAAAATCAGATCTGTAATTAGTGCCACAGTAGAATGGTCTAGCCTGTATCTTCTCAAACAGCTTTCCTTCTAGTAGATTAAATATTCATTATTCCATTAAATACTCTTATACCTTGAAATTCAAAGGAAGGCATTAAATATTCACCACCTGCCCCTAGCACAGGGCAAAGAATAAATACAATTTCAGAAAATTTGGAGAGGTCATCAAGTCCCTTTCTCTGGACTGAGGCCACCAAGCCATCCCAGCTAGCTAGGAGGCTAGCCTATTTAAAGGTCTCCAGGGAATGAGGTTCCTCTACTTGACTTGCTGGTTGGACAAAATGTCTTAAGAACCATAGCAAGTTCTTTCTTATGTCTTACCTAAAACCTTCCTGCTACTATTTCAACCCAGTCTAGGGACATGGTCCAACTCAGCACCAAGAGATACAAAGCTGATGTAAATCAGTGCAGTGGATTGTTTGGTAAAGGTCGTAATAAAGGGCAAACTAAAACAGAATCCGATTCTACAGAGAGGGCCATGCCACAGAATAATTGGAGGATTAGCAACAGAAAAAGAGAGTCTAACCTTTAGTGGCCCTGAGAGCTTCCCTTTAATAGGGCCAGTGGTCCCACCCCCAAAATCTAATTTTGTTATCCAGGTCCCAACTGTGAAAAGTCAGGTAAAGAGGTATCATTGAGGAGTAAAGAGGCCAGGCTTCTATTCCTTACTCACATACTCTATGACCCAGTGACATTGACCTCCCAACTGCTCCTTGAACAAGACACTCTCATCTCCTGACTCCAGGCAGTTTCACTGGCTGACCCCGTGCCTGGAAAGCTCTCCATCTTCATCTCTGCCTATTCACTTTCCTTGGCTTCCTTCAAGGCCCAGATTTAATCCAACTTTCTGCAGGAAATCTTTCCCAATCCCTTTTAATGCTATAGTGCCTTCTTTCTATTGACTATACCTAATGTATCCTGTATGCATCTTGTTTGTATATAGTTGTACATGTTGGCATGTTGTCTCCTCTGTTAGACTTGTGCCCTTCAAGGGCAAGGAACTGTCCTTTGCTGTCCTTTGTGTCCCTAACGCTTGACGTGGAGCCTGACACATGGCAAACACTCAATCAATACTTATTGACCGGCTCACAATTATTCTCTGACATCTGACAATTCTCCATAGCCAGAGTGAGTGATTCTCTCCCCCCTCTCCCCCTACTAAATTGACTGGACCTTATTTGGCATTGTGAAGATTCAGGCCTAGGGTCCCAAAGACCTTGCTCTGTGGTAGATTTCACTTCTTCTTTCTTCTTTCAGTTATTTATTATGGACTTCTTATTTCATGTCTCTATAATATTGATCATTATCACTAAAAGATTGACTATAAGGCAGTGGTTCTCAACCTTTTGGGCGTAATCCCTTTGGGGGTCGAATGGGACCGCTTAAGACCATTGGAAAACATGTATTTCCAATGGTCTTAGGAACTGAGACACCCTTCCTCTATCTGTCTCCAGGCAGGTCCGCCCACATGCAGATATGCCCACATATGAGTATTAAAGGATCATAGCATTAGGAAGGTTGAGAACCACTGCTATAAGGTGATTTCCTACCCCACTCTCCACAGGAACTGGTGAAAAATAGTCATTGAGGGTTCATGACTTGCACTTAGTAAAGGGAATACCCACAGCACTAAAACCGTAGGTCTTTGCAACACTGAAGTTGTGATAATATTCACATTTAATGGCCAATAATAACAGCCGACATACAGTGTTTACTATGTTCTAGGTACTGTACTAAGCACTTTATAATTATTTTCTCATTTGATTCTCCCGACAACCCCGGGAGGTAGGTGCCAATATGTTCCCCATTTTACAGATGAGGAAATCGATACAAATGGAGGTTAAGTGACTTTCCCAGGGTCACACAGCTAACAAATGTCTGAAGTCATATTTGAAGTCAGGGCTCCCTGACTCTAGGTTGAATGCTCTATCCACTGTTAGGAGTAGGTAGGTGTGTTTAAAGCACAACTTTGTAAGGCAGGGAATGCAAATGTTAGCATCCCCATTTGAAAGATGAAGGAACTGAGGGTGTTTTTCCTAGAGTAATACAGCTAGCAAGTGTGGGAATCAAGGCTAGAATACAGGTCTCCTGATACCCAGTGTAATTAATGTCTAAAAGCAAGTAGAAAATGTACAGCAGACCAAAATTTAATTGAGTAGCTTATTTTGCCTAATGTAGGCTTAGTTTAAAGGTTTTTTTTAATGATTACCCTATGCTGGTTGGCAATATGTTATTTGGTGATACAGTTGAGGGCTGTGTTGATAACAAGCTGTAGGAAACCCTTCCCAGTCAATGATGAGATTTTTCTTTCATTTTTATCCTGAGGCTTAATGAAAATATTATTCCTTTCATTCCATTTCACATGAAGTCACAGTTTGCTCCATTTGGTGGTCAAAGTCATTTGCCCTGAAGTATTTCCCACAGGTGTTTGATGTGGGTATTTCTGATTTGTTCTGATGTATTTTATCGTCTTGTGCTGCTAGATTATGAAGTACCTCTCCCTCTGCTGTAATATTTATCCTATCTATTGGGGCAGCTAAATGATGCTGGATATGGAACCGGGAAGAGTTGGGGTCAAATCCTGCTCAGCTGTGTGACCGGGGGCAAATCACTTAATTTTTGTCTGCCTCAGTTTCCCATTTGTAAAAATGAGACTAAGAACAGCACCCACCTCTTAGGATTGTGGTGAGGAAAAAATGAAATCTTTGTAAAGCACTTTGCCAAGCTTAAAGCACCATGATGGATGCTGGTTATTATGTATTGGGATGATCACCAAGTGGATTCAAGCAAGATTGTCTTGTAACCAACCCTATGCTGCCTTTTCTATTTCTGAGATTCATAGGAATAGCTTCATCACAGGACAGCTAGGTGGTATAGTGGATAGAGTGCCAGGCCTGGAGTCAGGAAGACCTGAGTTCAAATCCAGCCTCAGACACTTATGAGCTGTGTGACCCTCGGCAAGTCACTTTAACCCTGTTTGCCTGTTTTCTCATCTGTAAAATGAGCTGGAGAAGGAAATGGCAGAACCAGTCCAGTTTCTTTGCCCAGAAGACCCACAAATGGGGTGATTGAGTCAGATACTAGTGAAACAGCTGAACAACAGTCACATCATACTAACTGGGATGTTAATCTAGTCAACGGTATTGCTAGAGCCCACATGGTCCCAGTTCCAGGTTCCTGCTAGATCTTCACAGCAGCTCTACTGGTACCAGGGCACAGAGTCCCTGACATAAACCAACCTTAATGCCATGGAGAGTGAGATGGACTTTAAGGTGTGTATTATGAAGAAACATCATTCTTTTCATCTTGTCCAGTGTAGTTCTAATAGAAATAGTCCTGTCCTGGTATCATTTTAAAAAATTTAATGCTTTGCAGACTATTGCACAAGTAATGAAATAACTGCTTTTTTTGTAGTAGAATTAAAAACTACACCAGGGCCAAGCATTAGCAACTTATTTCCAGGAGTGACCACCAACCCTCCCATGCTGGTGCCTCAGCACTGGCCACCATGCCAGTTTGAGTGGTATCCTCCTAGGCCAGGGCCTGGATTTTTCTACTCTTCCTGCCTCTTGCTAGAGCAAGAGTTATAGGGAAGAACGAGTCCTATACTCGTATTATTCTTTTAAATGTGACATTCTGCAGGCTATTGCACGGTCAACAAAACAACTGCTTTCTTTAGTAGAACAAAATATCTGGATGCTCTGGGCACTAAAATTGCCTGAGCTGTACTCCTTGATTTCAGGTCTGTATCTGGACGGGCCTTATACCGGCCTCTAAATGTGTACTGGTAAATACTTAACAGCCGTAGACAGGACACATTTTTAAATCTCATCTGCCTTTATTAACATTATCTTCATCACTTTCTTAAGCCTAGGGTAGACCAAGGGCAACTAGGCCTGAGGGCCAAATCTTTTGGTCTATTTTTGTCTAGTCCACAAACTAAGAACGGTTTTTATGTTTTCAAATACAGTAATTTTATTTTTAAATGAAAAAAATCATTTTTAGCTCAAAGGCTATATAAAACTAAGCTGTGGACATTTGGCCTATGAGACATAGTTTGCTGCCCCTTGGTCTAGATAGTCAACAGAACAATAATAAAGTCCTGATTTATAGCATTAGTTGATATCCAAAGTGTAATTACATTGAACATTTTACAACTTCTTTCAAACCTTATTTGAGCTGGATCTAACAACCCCTCCCCCATCCCTTTCCATACCTGGGCTATGCTAGCCATTGCTGGTACCACTAAACAGTAGCAGATAAGATGGTGGGAATGATATGCATCTCATCCCGTTCCCACAAGATTTTGATGTTTTTCTATTAGGTTTCTGTATTGTGAGAGCTTTTTGTTCTGCATAGGTTAGAGTACGTGAATTTTCGTTATGCCTCTAATAAAGATGCTCTTCACATGTCTTTATGAGTTAATCAATATCCACTCCATTATAGATATTGCAGGCCAAGTATTACCAAATCAGTCAATATCCCAGGTTTGAAACTAGAATGAAATGAGACATTCATAGTCTATCTAATAGTTAACAAAAGGAGATTTACTTAGCTATAGCATGAATTGAACATTATGATCAGGAAAGAACCTAGGATATAGCCTTGATTCAACTGAGTGCAGCATTCTTGTGCCAAAGTTGGTCATGCTGCTGGTCTGTGGATATAGACCTGAAGTCCCTTGTGTCCTGATTGATTTTGTGCTCAGACTACTAGAAAGACGTGTCTGAGACTCAGTGTCCTGAGCCAATTAAAAACTGAGGACAACTTCAATACTTTTAAAGTATTAACCAGCTTGGGACAGCTCCTTAGGACATTGTGCCTACAACACTCCACCCCTTAGTGGTAGGTCCTAAAGGTGTCTTGGAGGACCTTCCACCACTTAAATAGTTTTAGGATTGTTTTTGAACATCCTTTACCTTGGGGATGCAAGAAATATGACATATGTAAGAGAAAAAGAAGAGAAAAGAAAAACTTAAACAGAAAAATGCTTGAAATGGATCTGTAAATGTGAGTTATTACAATTATGACCCAAGAAACAGTATTGTCCCTGAAGACAAGAAAGGTGAGTATATCCAGAAGACAAGACTGGTGGTCTGTAGTGTCAGATAGCTTATTAAAAGTATAGGAAGATAAAGAACAAGGAGGAAAAAAGCTGTTGTGCTTTGAGATTAGTTTTTAGAGGGAGCACTTTCAGGTTGGGACAAGAATCTGATTGCAAGATGTGGAGGACATGATATTTGTTGAATGTGTAGTTAAAGCTATACAACTGGAAAGAGTGGCTGTAGGAGATAATAATAGCAATGGTAATAATAATAATAATAATAATGATAATAGCATTTATATAGCACTTTAAGTTTTTCAATGGCAGCTATACACCATAGTGCATAGAGTGCTGGGCCAGGAGTCAGGAATACTCATCTTCCTGAGTTAGAATATGACTTCAGATACTTACTAGCTATGTGACCCTGGGCAAATCACTTAACCTGGTTTGCCTCAGATTCCTCATCTGTAAAATTGGCTAGAGAAGGAAATGGCAAACCACTCCAGTATCTTTGCCAAGAAAAACCCTAAATGCAGTCATGAAGAGTTGGATGTGACTTAACAAAAGTCTTCAAAGCATTTTACATATGTTAACTTTCCCTTGTTATGGGTCTCTGCACCAAAGCTGGATGATCACTTCTCAGGTACGTGGTAGAAGGATTCTTGATTAGGCATTGGTTGGACTAGGTGGCCTTTGGTTTCCCTTCTAATTCTAAATCTCAAGATCCATGACACCCATTTTCAAGATCTGGGAACTGTGACTTAGACAAATTTAAGTTGTTTATTATATCAAATAAGCTCTAAAAACCCTAGAATACACTCCAAAGTCCTATATAAATGTCAGCTATTATAATGATTGCTTTCCTTGATTAGGTTATCCATGTCTTCCCTTGTTTTAAACCATCCCATGATTCCTCTTCATTCTCTCAGTAGAGATAGCTCACTGGCCTAAGTAGGCTGTGGCAATAACCCAGTGGGACAACTTTGGAGAGCTTGTTTGTGTTCCTTGGCTTTCCCCTGCTTTCTGGTTCATTCTATAAGAAAATCCAGACAACTGGCTTTACCCCCTATCAGCTGTGCCCCCAGACTGCAGGGGAAAGTCGACAGCTGTGATAAGGGAAAGAGATAATTCCACCCTTCCTGAACCAGCACAGATGGCCTGCGGTAGAGAGAAGGAGCCCACAATAATCTGCCTTTTGGAAAGTTTCAGCTGATTCGTTATTTTGTTTGCAAACAATGTCGACTCTTAAATCCAGAAATAAGAATAATAATAACAAGGGTGCCTTGCATGCCCATTGCCGGTGCCCTAGTGGGAACTCTAATCACAGCAAAGCTAAAGAAGTAGTATATCTAGAGCAAGGTGATAGAAATGGTGAGAAGAAGACAGACATAGCCTTGACCCTGACCCGAGGTAGGTGGAGTCATCTCAATAGAATCACAGTATTAGCCTAACCCAGATAATGCCAAGGAAATAATTACCTGCCTCCATATAGATTTTTAGAGAAATTTAATTTTTTTTAAAAAAGACTTTCATTGGTATAGTGAATAGAGAGCATTGACCTAGGTGTTAGAAAGTTCTGAGTTCAAATTCTGTCTTAGACACTTATGAACCGCATAACCCTGGGCAAGTCATTGCTTAGCCTCAATGTCTTCATGATTAAAAAGAGGAATAATAGGGGGTGGCGAGGTGGCACAGTGAATAGAACACCGGCCCTGCAGTTAGGAAGACCTGAGTTCAAATCTGGCCTCAGACACAACACAAAAATCTATCCCTGTGACCTTGGGCAAGTCACTTAACCCCAATTGCCCTAACTTCCCCCCTCCAAAAATACCCCCTCCTTCCGTCCTCCTTCTCCCTCCTTCTACCCATAACTCCTGGTCCTCCTCTCTGATGTCAGGCAGACAAATGTAATCTTTCTTCCTCCTTACAACCCTTTAAATACTTGAAGATAGCTAGTTCCTCCTTCCCACATTCCTGACATTGACCTTCTAGGGATGTAAACACTTCTGATGTAATTGGGTGAAAATGTTCTGAGCACTTCTTTCAGTCTTCGTATTCTCTCAACTTAGTGGGTTAGTGTTCTTGTAATAAGCCTGATGTCATGGTCCTCTTCAGAATGAAGGACAAACGACCTCTGTGAGTAGAAAAGGAGGTGGCCCATTGGGGACCAAAGTACCCAGTTGGGCAACACAGGTTGCCCTCCCTCCCTCCCTCCCTCCCTTCCTTCCTTCCTTCCTTCCTTCCTTCCTTCCTTCCTTCCTTCCTTCCTTCCTTCCTTCTTTCCTTCCTTCCTTCCTTCTTTCCTTCCTTCCTTCTTTCCTTCCTTCCTTCCTTCTTTCCTTCCTTCCTTCCTTCTTTCCTTCCTTCCTTCCTTCCTTCCTTCCTTCCTTCTTTCCTTCCTTCCTTCCTTCTTTCCTTCCTTCCTTCGTTCCCCTTAACTGCGTGTTCTTCTTTGTTAGGACAGAGGGAATTATCAGGGAGTGAAAATGATGTAACAAAGAAAAAAGCATCAATAAAATGTGCATATGTGTGTTTTACGGAAAGGAAGATGTCTTGACTATTGAAGGGCTTGAGTATGAATCCTTTGTGTTTACTTTTGAATTTAATAAAATCTTTCCTATATTTGATCTTCTGTTAGCCTGAGTGGTTTGAATAGGAACTGAGGACCCATTAGACATGAGTTGCATTCTGATATTCCCAGGGGAAACCCTGGTTGGAAGCACAAACCAAAGAGATTTTGGAGAGAAGAGCCCCCATAATGAAACCCAATGCAAATGAACTCAGTGGGTTGGTGCCGAGCCATAAGTTCCACAAATATCTAGAGAGTTCCAAATATGTCCTTTGGATGTAATTATCTTGAGAGCAGGAATGGCTTTGTTTTTGTCTTTTTACCTACCTACTATATTCTATTGCCTAGAATATAGTAGGTGTTTGATAAATGTTTATTGAATTGTATTGAATGTCCAGAAATTCTGGCTAAGAACCTGACAATAAGTAGATTTGTTTAGTCTTCTCTGAGGAAATTGTTCTACTCCGATCTTCTCTTTACCCAAGCCCACAAATGGGGAAGGAGAAGAGGGAGGTGAGTAATTCCACATTAAATAGTATTAGAGATTAAGACAATGGCCTGCGAAACCCAAGATCAAAAGTCACAAGTATTTTCAAGGCTTTGACATTTGTGTCTACACAGTGCTGAATAACTAGCTGAAAACTGGAAAAAAAGACAATCAAATATCTACACATTTTTATCTACCTGATACTAGAATCTGAAAAATATGTAGATATTTGTGCATCTCAGGACTCATTACCAAAGCCCTGAGTTCACTTGGACTGAGTTCTGTCTTGCGGGTCCTTCTCTCTAAAATCTTTTTGATTTGTGCTCCCCAACCAAAATTTCCCCTGGGAACATTAGAATTCAACTCATATCTAAAAGGCTTCTATGCAAGCCCTCAGGCAAACAAAAGATCAAATATAGGAAAGGTTTTTTATTAAACTTAACAGCAAGCACAAAGGATTCATACCTAAGCCTATAGTCACAACAACTCCTTTTCCTTAAAACACATATATGAATAAATATTTTATTGATGCTTTTTTCTTTCTTACATTACTGTCATTTCTTGATGACATCCCAAAGTCAAACCCTCATATAATAAAGAAATAAAACAAACTAGTCTTTAGATTCTCTAATCCATCAGCTATACTAAAGAGATAGGGATGATTCACCATCACTTCTCTTAATTTCAAGATTGGTGGTTACATTTATAATAGTTCTGACATCGTTCTGATGGCTTTTCTTACATTATTGTATTCATTGTGTAGCCTGTTCTCCCAGTTCTACTTAATGTGGCTCTGCATCAGTTCTTACAAGTTATCTCAAGTTTCTCTGAATTTTTGTATTTGGTTTTTTTCTGCTGACATAATAGTATTCCATTATGTTCATACCCCATCTTTGTTCAGCTATTCCCCCATAAATGGGTGTTTACTTTGCATCCAGCTTTTTGCTAAAATAGAAGGTGCTACCATGAATATATATGTGTGTGTGTATATATATATGTGTGTATATGTATGTATGTATATACATACATATATGGAAGATGAACTCCCTTAGGTTTACAAAGGATATTTTAAATATTTTTTATATAAAAGGACCCAATATGGAGGATATTTCACCCATCTTTCACCTCCTTAGAATATATGCCTTGTAGTGGTATCACTGGATTAAAGGGTATATAAAGTTTAATGATTTTTCTGATAGAGTTCAATGCAATTCACCAAGGATTTATTGGGTACCTACTATGTGCCAGATATTCTGTTAGGTGTTAGAGATATAAAAACAGAAGCAGTCTGTTCTCTTAAGTTGTTTGCATTATCCTAGGAAGAAATGCCATGTACACAGAGATGTGTATATGAAATACTTATGGAGCAAAACCAAATTAACTTCAGGAGGTGAGAGAGCACTAAAAGAACTAAACTAAAGGAAGTAGCATCTGAACTGTCTCTTAAAGAAAACTAGAGATTCTCCAAGCTGAGTATTCTATATGCTGCAAGTAGTCTCTGCAAAGACCTATATAGAGGCAGCTGTGAGGCTCAGTAAGATAGTTTAAAGCACTCTGTAAACCTTAGGGTGGTACACAGTACCTATGGTCATTGGTGTTGTTGTTATTATTATGCTATAGTAACCAGGCCTCCAGAATGGCGATGATTTCATTCCTTTGAACCTTCTGCTGAATTCCTGATGAACTCAAACAACATTTATAGAGCAGTGCAGGGGTGTGTTGTTAAATGTTTAATAACTGGGCTCTCCAGGGGGAAAAAGTATGAACACACACTTTTAAGTTTAATCCATATTGTTGACACTTTTCAAAGTCTAGACAACCAACAAACCAAAAAATCAAACCTTGAATTGTAGCAAGTATTGACACCTGAGGTATAAATGCTCACACCAAAAATTTCACAACTAGATGTTATAAGGCAGTAGGAACTGGTTCCAAAACACCTTTGATTATAGGTAATGATAAATGGACCAGTTTGTCTGGTGCATAAAGGGAATAATGTTCAATCATTCCAAAAAGTTAGGTTAGAGCCAGTTTGTGGAGAGATTTCAATGCCAAACAGAGGAGTTTGTAGTTCATTCTAGAGGCAATTGGGAAATACTGAAGCTTCTTGAGTGGAGGAGTGATCATAGTCAAACCTGTATATGACCTTGGGCAAGGAATGAAAAATTGATTGTGGAGGCTAGAAAACTAAGTTGGAAGTTATGAGAACATTCCAGGCAAGCAAGATATAATGAAGGTCTGACCCAGAATGGTGACCATGTGAGAAGAGAGAAAGGGACCAATATGGGATATGCTGTCGAGGTGGAATGGATTGGTTATACAGAGATGAGGAAGAATGAATAGCCAAGTCGGTAATTCTTGGGTTGCAAACCTGGGTGACTTGAAGGATGGTAGTGACTGTAATAGAAAGAATTTAGAAGAAGATTTGGATTTGAGGAAAAATATAATGAGTTCTTTTTTGGAAATAATGAGTTTAAGATGCCTACCATACATCCCAGTGGAGCTGTCTAGCAGCAACTTTGTGATTTGGTATTTGAGATTATGACAAAGATAAGGGCAGGATATACTGCAATTTGAGAGTCATATACACACATATATGGATATGATAATTACTTATTTTCTAGAATGGCTGGCTCAACTGACAGCTCCACCAACACTTTATTAGTATGTATCTTTCCACAGGACTTCCAACATTTACCATCTCTGTCTTTTTGTCATTTTTACCAATCTGATGGATGTTAGATGAAACCTCAGAGTGATTTAATTTGCATTTGCCTTGTTTGTTTAATGATTGGGAACATTCTTTCATGTGGCACTAGTATTTTTCATTTCTTCTATTGCTCCGTTTTACTATTTTTTCAGTTCTCTGCAAAGCTCTTGGCTTTCTATAAATATGACCTATAATTGGGATAATTTTATAGCTCATTTTCCTAGCTTTGCAAAAACATGTGAAAGATGGGAAAATGTGATAGCATAAGAGACCCTGAAAGTATAGAAAAGATCATACCAAATCTAATCAGCATCCCTCATGGTGCCTAGTACTGTGGTTCACTCATAATAAATGCTCAATAAATATTTATTGAATGAATGAACTAATATATTTATGAATAAATTATCTGGAACACAGAATTGTAGAATTTCAAAGTTGAAGTCTACCTCAGATAATATAGTTCAATCCATATTTGTGGCCAAATGCCCTCAACATCTATGAAAAGTGTTCATTTGGCTGTGATTTAAGATGTCTAGTTTTGGAAACTTTACATTTTTACAGTTCAGTTTTTCTCATATCAAACAAAATTTGTCTTCAGTTGTCACTGATTTCACTTAGTTCTTCCTCTTGAAGCCAAACAAGACAAGTCTAATGACTCTTCCATGTTGTAGCTCTTGAAATACGTCAAGATCCTTATCTTGATAACTTAGACTTCTCTTTTCTTTCTCTTTCCCCATTGTGTCTGTGTCCTTTCTAAAATGTAGTACCCCAAATGAAATGAGATTGGTTAGTTGTAGCCTGACCATGGTGGAAAACATTTCTCTATTCCTGAACATTTATATCCTCCATGATGCAGTCTAAGACCATATGACTTATTGAGGTTTTCATTTTTGTGGCGCTATGGTTCAGAAGTCAGAGGTCCTGGGTTCATATACTAGTTCTGTAATTTACTGCCTATGTCATCATAGGCAAATCACTTCTCCTCTCCAGGCCTCAGTTTCTTTATCAGTAAAACAAAGGGCTTAGAACCCTTCTAGCTTTAAATGATAATTCTATGACTGATATTGAGATTATAGTCCACGTGTTCCCTTTGCAAACAACAATGACTGTCTAGCCATATGCCCTCCATCTTGTTTTTTTAAAACTTGATTAAATTTAGTTTCATTTTATTTGACATGATGTTTTGGATTGCTGAGGTCTTTCTGAATCCTGAGTCCATTATCTAGAATGTTAATTCAATTCAGTGAACCCTGTCCCTTCCCATCGTTATGTTATTTACCAATTTGATATACATGATATCTAAACTTTCATCTAAGTCAGCACTTCTTAAACTGTGATGCCCCCATATGAGGTTACTACCCACAGTTTAAGAAGCACTAAAGGGTCTCAAGTGGAAAAAGTTTAAGAAGCCCTTGTCTAAGTCATTGATAATTGAATGAATGAAAAGCATCTGTTAAGCACTTACTCTGCCAATTACTCTGCTAAATTGGGAATACAAATTCAAGAGTGAGACAAGCTCTGCCCTCAAGGAGTTTTTAACACACATAAGGGATTGGTGGCCAGGGAAGTGTGTTATGATTTGGGAAATCACAAGATGGATCTGTGGAGCTATGGCAAAGTCAGTTGGTATGACCTTTCCAGAAGCAATTACAGTATTCATTTTGTCACCATTCCCAAAGCAAAAGGTAGAAAGCAGGGAAGAAGGAGAGAGAAAAGGATATGCACAGAGTAGCAAGTTGGATGGCAAAAAAATGGCCAACATGGACGATTGTATGGAATATATGAAGCATGGTCTGGGCTCTAGGGCTGACTGGATAAAATTAGACATGTGCTTTTTCACTGGATGACTCATTAATCAGGACAGCATAACCTCAGAGACATGGTTCCAAAGTTGAGTGCATTAAGCTATCCCAGGCATGATCTCTGGGAGGGAAGTAGTTTAGAAGGAGTAAATGGCAAGGGCCAGTGACAAGAAGAAGGCTGGGGTGGATGGTCAGATGGGATATGTGAAGCATAGCATAAAGTCTTACTGTCATTGTTGAGTCATTTTCAGTCATGTTCAACTCTTCATGACCCGATTTAGGGTTTTCTTGGCAAACAGACTGGCATGGTTTGCCATTTCCTCTTCCAGCTCATTTTACAGTTAAGGAAACTGAGGCAAAGAGGGTTAAGGGACTTACCCAAGATCACAAAGGCTAGTAAGGTCTAAAGTCAGATTTGCACTCATGAAGATGAGTCTTCCTGACTCCAGGTATGGCACTCAATCCATTGTACCAACTAAGTCTGGGTCTGGCGGAGTAAACGTTGTGTGTCTGTACTAGTTGATTCATCAATCAGGAGAACATGAGTCCAAAGCTGAGTGGATTGTCATTCAGCAGTCAGGACAAAGTCTCAGGAGGATCTGTACTCTGGAGGGAGCAGCAAGAACATTAGCGGCAGGGAGATGGCCAGGGATGAATGATGGGATGAGATGTGGGCTAAAAAGTAAAAATAAAGACAAAAGTATTATTTTTAATTTTATATCAGGGCCAAGGCCACATCCCTGGGCACTCCACTAGAGACCTTCTTCCAAGTTGGACTGAGTCATTGGTAACTCCTCTCTGGATTCAGTTATTCCCTGGCTTCATGTTTCTATGATAGGAAGCCTTCCCCAGCCCCTCTTAATTCTGTTCCCTCTATTAATTTCCTATTTATCCTGTATATAGATTACTTTGTATATATGTTTGCATGTTCTCTCTCTAATTAGATTGTAAGCTCCTTGGAGGCAGGGACTCTCTTTTGCTTCCTTTCCTATCCCCAGAGCTACTTAGCACAGTACCTGATTAAAGTGCTTAATAAATGTTTATTGAATGGAATTGAACTAGTTTGGAGTCTATATTATATTCTAGTCCAATATCTCTTCATTGCATTTTCAAGTATAGTGTGAGAGTCTTCATCAAAGACTTTGTGAATATCTGGTTAACCTATAGACACAATATTCTATTGATCTACCAGTTTAGTTTCCCTATCAAAAAAGTAAATGAGGTTAGACCAGCATGATCCACTTTTGCTTAGATTCTGCTTATTCTTTGAGATCATCACTTCCCTTTTTAGCTCTTCATTCATCACTCCTTTAATAATACACTCTGGATTTTTGCCAAAGAAGTCAAACTCATTGGTCTATAATTTACGAAATCCACTTTCCCTTTTCTGGAAATTGAGAAAAAATATTCTCCCGTCTCCCATTCTGTGGAATCTCTACCACTTTTCTGCTTTGCAAATACCACAGAACGGCTCAGTAATTGCATCCAACAGTTTTTCCAGTGTTTTGGGGGTAGAGTTTATTTGGATCTGATGACCTAAACTCCTCTAGGACAATTGGGTCCTCTCTTTTTATCTTTGTTAAATTTCTGCTCCTTATCATGCATTTTTGTTCTGTCTTTCCCAGTCCAAGAAATTTTCCTTGATAAGGAAAATGAAAACAAAATAAAGCTGAGTAATTCTACCTTATCTGTCACCTGCATTTTGTCATCGTACCTACAGTGCTAGATCTGAAATTAGTGTGGGCTCACACCCTGCCTCCAACACTCCCGTGTGTGTGTGTGTGTGTGTGTGTGTGTGTGTGTGTGTGTGATTTTGGGCAAATCACTTGGTCTCTCCTGGTCTAAGTTCCTTCAAAGTAAAATGGGGATATTAATCAATACCTACACTACCTGTCTCACAGAGTTGTTGTGTGCAATCTTTTTTTTTTTTTGGAGGGCAGTTGGGGTTAAGTGACTTGCCCAAGGTCACACGGCTAGTTTTTTGTGTTAAGTGTCTGAGGCCGGATTTGAACTCAGGTACTCCTGACTCCAGGGCCGGTGCTCTATTCACTGCGCCACCTAGCCGCCCCTGTGCAAATCTTTAAGAGCTATATAAATGAGTTATTCTTACTCCATCCATTTTAAGCAGAAACTTTATCCATTTTAAATCCCAACTTTCCATCAACATTGATTAAAGAGATTTTTTCCCTTAAGTAGCCTTTGCCAGCCTCATTTCAGTCTGGGTTTGAACAGTCAACACTATTCTCACGACATTGTGCTCAGGTTTATATTCATTTTGTTACCCGCCCATACTTCAGTCTTTTGCACATGACTTCCCCAAAAAGCACTGAAAAGATTTTATTTAATGTAAAACTTCACTGCATAATGTCTAGTTTAATACCATCTTTCCTTTGGTAGGAAATAGACTAATCTTGGCTAAAATCAGTCTTACCTAGACAGAATCTCCCTACATTCTGACCTCCCACAGGGGTCTCTCCTATTCTTACTTTCCTGGAACACTTTCCTTTTTCACTTAACCTAAGATAGTCAGCTGTGCCAATTTTCTCTCTCAGCTTCTTAAAGAATAGCCTCCTTATTTCCCTGTTGGCCACACCTCACATTAGCCCTGAGCAATACACATCAGGACCACAAATCCAGAGCAAGGTCTGGGATGGAACTGCAAAGAGAGAGTACTCTTTCTCTTTAGGACACTTTCAGAGCCACAATCCTGTTCTGGAAAGTAGCCCTTATGGCACTCCTGGGATATTTCATCACCATTTGAATGGACAGATTCAAATTCTAAGTCATATTTCACATTTAATACATGGGAAATATTTCCAGAAATCCAAGGACACTTCTTAAACTAGAGTCTGTAAATACATCCACTTGAAGAAGCAGGCCACCAACCCCAGGAAATATTTAAGTCCTGTTGATCTTGGCCTTGGAGACAAAGCCTACACTCAATTTCTGCATTGCTTTTGTGGCCCAACCCAAGCATTTTCTTCTTGGCAAAGCCATAATTTTCTTTCACAAACTTGGCAAATGGGATGAACTGGGTCCACCCAGATGTGCTGCCTTTCTGGGTGGTTGGAAACAGGAAAAGAGCCCTCTGACACAAGTAACAGAAAGCATGCTCTGTATCCAGTGATCTGAACTGACAGTCAATCTTGGTTTTACACTGAGAACATTTATGGGTAAACTTGTAATAAATATTGTAATTGTGACATTGTGTGAATGGGCAGCTCTGGTTGCACCAATGTTGCCTTTTGGGTATAGACCCTCCAAAAAAAGAACCAGGACCGTTCTTGATGTGATGAAACAAAGAGACAGCCACATGACATAATTCATGGACCAGTGTATCCTGGAGTCAGTCTGCAGAATCATAGACTTTTTTTGACAGCTTGATTCTAGCCATGTACTTCCCCTCTGGGCCATTTTCCTTGCCTGAATAAGAAACAGTATACTGCTGTTGTACACATCTTTTTATTCCAGATTATTTCTGTTTTCTCTGGCAGCCATTTCTCAAAGACTGTGCTGTGACAGAAACTATAGAGTTTCTAAGCCAACTCCTCCTTCTTTAACTGGAAGTTCTTCCCATAATCAGATGTTGAATTTAAATGATTCTCCAAGAAACAGCCAGGCACTTGACATATGCCTTTCCTTATTTTGCTCATTGGAGCATCTGTATAGTTTGTTGGTTTGATAGGAGAATTAAACAGGGGAAAATACTTGGCCAGAAATATATACTTTGACTGAAAAGCTTACTGAGATCTCTGAGTCCCTCTTAACTGAACTGAACATATTTCTGGTAGGAGGCTTGAAGCTCTTCCATCCTATGATAAGTCTCAGATATACTTCCAAACTTTTCATCTATTTCTTCCTTCTGTCCAGGTGGTTTGTAGTAGATCACAATTACATCTATGTTTCTCCCCCAGGTTATCTTTACTCAAATGCTCTTTACTATGTCACCTTAAATCATACTTTATACCCACCAGTCACCCTCTATTGGTTCAATGCCAGTCAACATCTGTGTTAATTCTTCTGTGTGTAGAGAGTCCAATGCTAAATCCCATGAGGAGATGCTGAGCAATAGGTCTGAACTTTGTGGAGGTCCTGGCCAATTTAGAGTGGGCAGGGGGAGAGGAGAAACTGAAGAATAGACATAAAAGTCCAAGGATTCTTATAAACATATGCATAGTTGCTTTAATCTCTAGCTTTAACATTCTGTGTATCAAGGATCCTAAGGGCACATTTATATAGTATATATTATATATGAGTTCTTAATGAGTTCTTATGATATAAAAAACTTGGGGAGTACTTTGGGGGAAAAAAGTTTGGAAGGATAGAAAAGGACATTGATTGGCATATGGGCTGGGTATGAGAGAGAAATCACATCATCGTACAGGAATAAGTAAGAATACATATTTTGTTGCTATTTCCAATTTCTCAGGTCAGAGGAGCTATTTCATTCCTGGGATTATTTTTAGAACCTGTATTCTCTAGTGACCAAGGCCGAGGAAGGGGGCCATAAGGATAATGGGTATGTGTGAGGAAGAATTTCAGTGAATAAAGGGCACAGTTGTTGAGAAACAGCAATGACAAATGCCAAGATTTAACAGCCTAGGATGCAGGATGCATGGAAGAAAGTGTCCTTTAGACATGACTCAAAATAGCTGCTGACTCCTGAGTTTACTAGTTAAAATTAGCAAATGAGTCACAACTATCAATCTAGGTTTGGAAGTGTCCTGTCTTTAACAATTTCTAAAAAGTTTTCCCCTCCCCTAAAGGGTCCTAAGCTTAGGGGGACTTTGGATCATTGGATTTAGAACTGAAAAATCAGAGGTGATCTTACTAATCTTATTTTACAGATAAAATAAAAATAAAAATAAATTGAGGCCATGATAAAGGAAAAGATTTGATGCCATGCAGGCAGTAAATGACAGAACTGGGATTTGCTCCATAACCATTTCTATGAATTCTTTAAAAACTTATCCAATTCTATTTTTGTGTGTTTGTTTTTGCTTTTTGGAGAGCAATTGGGGTTAAATGACTTGTCCAAGGTCACACGGCTAGTATGTCAAGTGTCTGAGGCCAGATTTGAACTCAGGTCCTCCTGACTCCAGGGCCAGCGCTCTATTCACTGTGTCACCTAGCCACCCCCTATTTTTTTCAATTAACAAAAGTAGGTTTTCTCTCACTTCCACACCCTCTTGTCCCACTGTGCCCTACTGGAGAAAAGAAAACCAAAACCCTTGTACACAGTCAAGCATAGCAAATTCCCACACTGGCCATTCCAAAAAAAAAAAAAACCACCAACCAGCTCCATCCTCCACCCCCCAAAAAACCCAAACCCATATCTCACTCTGAATTCTGAGGCCATTCCCTCTTTATCAGGACTTCCATGCATTCTTCAGGGAAGTGTCATCTGTCCATCCAGTCCATCATACCATCTTTCTTATATCATTAGTATGGTTCCTCCAATCCCTGCCTATGCCAGGAATCCCTTGTAGATGGATCAGAATGGATATTATAACTTCTTCTGGTCCCACCTTTTGCTTTACCAGTAATCATAAAACCTGGGTTCCAACCTCTGATACCTATTAGCTGTGGGATCTTGATCAAATCAGTTAGTTTTGTTATAATTGAGGTTCCTCATTTGCAAAATGGAGATATAGTATCAGATGTACTACTTATCCAAGAATGGTGTTGTGAAGAGTAAATAAGGTAATGGGTATGAAAATCTTTGTAAGGTATCAGGTATTATAAAAAAAATCAAGCATCACTATTATATCGTTGCTTCAACAAATTCCCTTTTTATAAGGGAATAATTGCTTTCAATAAACTCCTTTCAGATTTTTGTTCTAGGAAGTCTGTGGATCTAGATAAACATTTTTGCTCTTACTATCAGACAATGAGAAGCAGAGACTCTGTGGTTCCCTTTTTCCCTTAAGGGCAGCTCAAAGCCCAATTTGATGCTCAGTTGTGCTAACTGACTCATCCCTCATGCCCAGTGTACCTGTCCTTCTGTTCCTTTTAATTGGGTTTTGTTCTGTGTTTATTTTCATAATCCTGCTGGCTTTTAAAATGAGTTTTAACTTACAAAAACAACTTCAAATCCTTTGGAGGAATAGACAGTGTATAAGTCACTAACAGATAAATAATTAGGTAAATTAGAGAGTGTCTCCACTACAAATGAACTCCTCCAAATGTACTTTTCTGCATAGTAAATATTGAATCTTATCTTCTTATCAACCTGTAGCAGAGGAGTTGGAGAGTTTTAAACCTAAACAAACCTAGGTTCTAGTCCCCTCTCTGACTAGCATGCTGCCACACACTTGTAAATCTAATCTGCATTATTAACAATATGTGAAGTATTTTGAAAACCTTAAAATTGATGGGGTGTTGGGGTGCTTATGTTTGTAACATCCAATTGTAACTTCAGTTTGTAAAAATCACACTTGTGTTTGGGTACCTATGTTTGTAATATCAGTTTGTGAAATCAGTTTGTAAAATCACACTTCCCCCAGCCTCAAAGCATTAAATCTACCTCTTCCCTAGGCCAGCATTTTGCCTAGCTGCAATTCATGAACTGTTTTATCCCTGCTCTGTAAAATAACAAGCTATACCTATGAAGCCTTCACTAAACCATCTATGAACAATCCCTTTAGCTTAGAGAAATGTATATCTCCCTCGTTCTAATGGCCAGCTGCACCTATGATTCCTTCAATGCACTATCAGTAAGCTAACTCCTCTCCAATTAGGCACATCCTGAATCCCCAATTAGTCTAGCTTTCCAACATTCATCTTTTCAAACAGGACATTGATGGGTAACAGACTGGACACCTTTCAGTCAGCTCTGACCATTAGGTGACCGAGTGACGTTTCAAGCCTAAAACTACACCTCCATGTAGCTCCCCCCGGTGGGCTTTTTCCCAATGAATTATGGGCAATATGCCTGCACAGTAGATATGAAAAGTATATATCCCTTTAAGCACTGACCACTCCTTAACTCCTCCCTAATCCCACCCTTACTCACCTAGTTAGCATAATTGATACCTGATTTATGATTTTATGGTTTTATAATCTATACTCCCTGGCTCCTTTGCAGGTTCCCTAAGACCTCCTGCCTGTTGTAAAGTGTAACAATAAACTTTTACAACACTGACTTAAAAGATTGCTTGAGTCCTGAGAATTCTTTCGAGACTATAACCCTCCAGGGATTCTTTGGGGTTCCTCAATCACCTACTTTTCTCACCTTCTCCAAAATGTCATATAAGTGTTGTTGTTATTGTTTATTTATTTCAGCCATTAGCTTAGCCCTGGACTAATAGACATTTATCATATTGTCTTTGAAGAAATACTTCTCTTGTTCCCTTCTTTACAAATTTATATTCTGTGTATATAATATACATATATAATATACCATATAATATTATACTATAGTATTTATTATCTATACACACATAGTATGTATATATGGAACAATATATTATTATATTATAATATAATTTATCATCTCTCTCTCTGTATATATAATACACATATGGAGTAAGAATGTTGAGAAAATAGCTGTTGTAGAGATAAAGACAGGCAAAAAGATGAACAGAATCTCAGACTTAGAAGAAACCTCAGAGTCTTATCCATCTACTTCATCTGGCCTTATCCAATATCTCTGACAAGTGGTCTTCAGCATCCAATTGAAAACCTAAGGTAAAATGTAGCCTTATATTTCCTTAGGCAGCTCATTCCACTTTTGAATAGCTCTAATTGCAAACAAACAAATGTTTATTTATATATAAACACTAAAGCTGGCTCTCTAAAACTCCTTCCCCTTGCTCCTCATTCTCTCCTAGGATGAGCCATTCTAATTTAATCACTCTTTTTAAAAAATGTGTCAGCTCTTTAAGTACTTAATGACTGCTCTCTTGATATTCCCCCAGTCCTTTCTTCTCCATGTGAAACATCCTCAGTTCTTCAATCAATGCTTCTACCACAGGGGTTCTTAACCTGGAGAAGGGTCTGTGAATAGATTTCAAGGGATCTGTGGAATTAAATGAGAAAAAAAATGTCTATTTTCAGTGACCTCTTACTAAAATCTAGCAATTTCTTCAATTACTATTTTTAAAAGTATCTCCATTGGTTCCACTTAACTGCCAAAAGGCTCCATGATATAGGAAAGGTTTAGAACCTCTACCTCCTTCTTCAGTCATTTTTCAGTCACATCGTAATGTTAATGGGATTTAAGTTTTTCCCCTGCCCCACAACTCCCATTAATAGGCCTCAGGTGAAACCCATTAAGGGAAGCTTGCTTAGAGGAGGCTTGCTTATAGGAAGACTTTCACATCTTTTGCTATTTCTAATTAGGCACTGAGTCACTAGGGTTGTGATGCTTTGTGGTCTGAGAAGTGTATATATACTCTGAGTTGATATTTTGCTTTGGGGGGCTCTCTTATGAGAAGGATCTTGTGATTCCTTGGTTGAGATTCTGAGTCACTGAATATTCAGAGCTCCCTGACTGCTCAGAGGTAAAGTCTCTCTTGATTTAGGGATATATGTAAAGTGTATGTTGATTCAAGCAGTCAGAGCCCTGTTATTTCTCTGCTTGTATTTTCTCTGTTTGTATATTCTCTGAAGTTCAAGGTGTTGACTTTTCCCCTGAACTAGTGAATGTAATTTAAAAAGATTGTTGACCGCTTAAACAGCTCTCTTTCCTAATAAAGCAGATCTAAGAACCTGTGCTAGCAGCCAGTGTGGTTGCCACTATACATGTCTAACTCTTCATTGACCCCATTTGTGGGGTCTTGGCAAAGATACTGGAGTAGTTTGCTATTTCCTTCTCCAACTCATTTTACAGATAAAGAAACTAAGGCAAATGGGGTTAAGTGATTTTCCCAGGGTCACGCAGCTAGTAAATGAGGCCAGATTTGAACTCTAGAAAATGAATCTTCCTGACGCTAGGCCCAGCGCTCTATGCACTATGATGCCACTTAGCTGCCCCATATAACATACAGCATCTGCTTTATAGCATGGTAGATAAAGTACCAGCCTTCAAGTCAGGACAACCTCAGTTTGAATCCTGCCTTAGACACTTAACTAAGTTGTGCAACCTGGGGCAAGTTACTTAACTACTCAATCTCAATTTCCTCATCTATGAAATGGGGAGGATCTGATACAGCAATATATATAATTGCTAAATAATTGTTAGCTATTATCATCAGTGCGCTTTTAAGTCTCCGTATCTTTCTGATTACACTGCAGTGTAAAAATGTGGCGCTCAGGTATAGTCTGACCAGAGCAGTACAGAAGAGAATTTGTACCTTCCTCATTTTGGACAAGATGCCTTTCTTTTTTTTTTTTTTTTTTTTTTTGGTTTTTTTTGGAGGGCAGTTGGGGTTAAGTGACTTGCCCAAGGTCACACGGCTAGGTTTTTTGTGTTAAGTGTCTGAGGCCGGATCTGAACTCAGGTACTCCTGACTCCAGGGCCGGTGCTCTATTCACTGCGCCACCTAGCCGCCCCAAGATGCCTTTCTTAATGTCGTCTAAGATTTCAGTAGCTTTTTGGGGCGTGGTGTTACATTGTCAATTCCTATTGAGTTTTAGATCCACTAAATGCATCCCACCCCTCCGAGTCTTTGGAGGATTATGCTTGACAGCCAACAAAGAATCTCAGAGAACAAACTAAAATATATTCAAGAACAGGGGCTGACTACTGATCTGAATTTCTCCAGTCAAAATGAAAAATCCTTTTTTAAAAGAAAAAAAACATGAAAAAAGAAAGAAGACTGAGAAATCTGGGGAAGAAAGATTTGAGAAAGAGTCAGCATTCACAATTTAGGGAGGACTGCCAGATCTGGCTTTGGGTCACTATGGAGGGAGTAGATTCGATTTAAAATTGAAGGATTATAACTGGGGTTCAGCAAGAAAGAGTTACCCACATGTCTGACATTAAGGACAAGTAACCCAAACTAGAGGAGAAAAAGGTCTAGATTATAATCCAATAAACAGTCACCAATTATTATGTGTAAGATCCCATGCTAGGTGCTAAGGGACGTATAAAGATAAATAAGCCACAATTGCTGCCCTCAGAGAAATTTGTTTTTCAGTCATTTTCAGTCATGTCTGACTCTTTACAATTCCATTTGGGGTTTTCTTGGCAGAGATATTGGAGTGGTTTGCCATTTCCTTCTCCAGCTCATTTTACAGATGAGAAAACTGAGGTAAACAGGGTTAAGTGACTTGCCCAGGGTCATATAGCTAGTGTCTGAGGCCAGATTTGAATTCAGGAAGATCAATTGTCCTGTCTCCAGAAGTGGTGATCTGTGCCACCTAGCAGTCCCTGAGAAACTATAATAATGTAAGGAAAATAACATTTACACAAATAATTATATATAAAACATGATAGGTATTTTTAAAAGTATCATTTCTATTTCTTCAGTAAACACATCAGGAACTGTGGTGTTAAGTGTTAAACTATGGTGGCTCCATTGTCATTGATGGAAAAGAGAACTGGTTGCCAAAATCTTGACCTATCTGCATTTTTCCATTTTCTATTTGTTTTGTTGTTGTTGTTCCTAGTCTCATCCACAAATGCTCTGGGGACAACTGGGCTTAATTGGATCTTACACCAAATTTTTTATAAAATTGTTTTTCCTTCCATTGCCTTATGAAGCAATAGATTCATGATCTTTAATTATCCTCCTCCTTAAAGTTTTATAGTCAAGTTTCTCCTTTCAACAAATGCTGTTCTTGAGCAAGATCACCAGCTAAGACTTTCTAGGCTTTTTTTGGTATTCTTATTTTGGTCATTAATTACATTAATTAAACTTCCTCAGGAAATGGTGATAATCTGTGTCAGTGTCTATTCTTTTACTCAATTTTATTTTGTATGTTTCAACATTTTATTTAAATCAATCAAGTTCCCAGACAAGGAGATAGCAAGGGTGGTAACTGATGGAGAACACAAGTGCTCTCTTGATGTACATGTCACGGCAAGAGAACTAGAGGAAGGCCTTCAGCCTAGTGGATGATCCACCTGGGAAGGAATTATGGGATAAGTGAATAAGAATCATAGGCTGAAATGGCACGGATGAATTATAACCTGCAGTATTAGAAGAATGCTGCATCAGTGACGTCGTCACCATGTAAACACAGAAAAATGGCACAAAGAAACTGTGTCTTGTCTAAGCACGGAAAGATTAATTACACCTGGGGATCATGGAAGGCTTCCTGAAGGAGGTGGCATTTGATCTGTGCCTCGAATGCAGAGACAGACTGAAGAGAGAGGATTGCAGTGTCATGTGATTTCCTTCAAAATCTTCAGTGGCTCCATATTGTATAATTAAGCTCCTCTGCCTGGCATTCAAGGTAGTAGCTAGGTCCCTTAGTGTCACTTTACCTTAGCAACTTAATCTCTAGTCCAGATTGTTCTCTCTTCAGGAAGAAAAGGTAAAAGAAATGAAGGAACACCTCTGTACATCCCAGGTTGTTCGGGTCAGTGAAGTATTCCTAAAGAAACAGAACCAGAGTTTTAGTAGGGGAAGAGGTATTGGGGTCTGTGATGAAGAAGAAAAAATAATTCTTATCAAGAGACTGGAGCATAGCATGATGTCACAAGGAAGAGGAAGAGAAGGAAACTAACAACTATTTACTTGGTGATTTGTGGCTATTTAAAAAGATATGGGGTCTAGATGCTCTGAGGAAGGAAAGAAGGAGATAAACATTTATTAAGTACCAATGTGTGCTTGTGTGTGTTTGTCCTTTGTCCTCAAAGAGTACCATGACATCAGGGAGATGATGACAGGACTTGCAGTTGACTTTGATTTGAGTGAGGGAGGGCTGATCTGAGAAGGAAGTAGTTGTGTTTCTACCAAGGAATGTCGTATTAATGCCACTGAAGAGGGTCTCCATCTAATAAGGGTCAGAGAAGTAATTCAAGAGTAGCAATGGTTGATGATTCTCTGCTCAGGTGTAGTCAGTCAATTGGTTAATAAGCATTTATTAAGCTTTCACTATGTACAAAACACTAGGGATACAAAGAAAGGCCAAAGACAGGCCCTGTTCTCAAGGAGCTCAGTTTAATGGGGAGACAAGATGTAAACAACTTTGTAAAGAGAGAGAGAGACAGAGAGAGAGAG
>CM053593.1:344545216-344628299 GCA_028646575.1 Pseudocheirus occidentalis | reverse complement strand
AGAGAGAGGGAGAGAGAGAGGAGGAGGAGGAGGAGCTACAGAAAGTCAACAGAAAGAAAGGACAAACATTAAAGGGGGTCAGGAAAGGCTTCTTGTAGGTGGTGGGGTTTTAGCAGGGCCTTGAGGGAACTCAAGGAAGTCAAGAAGTGGGAGTGAGGAGGGAGAGAATTCTAGGCATGGAGGAGAGTCAGCAAAAGTGTCCAGTACTGAGACATGGAGTGTTGTACAAAGGACAGCAAGGAGGCCAGTGTCTTTGGATCACAGGGTACATTTGGGTGGGGGTAGGGAGGAGGTAAGGTGTGCAAGATTGGAAAAGTAGGGGGGAGCCAGGTTGTGAAGGCTTTGAATGCCAGAGGATTCTTCATTTGAATCTGGAAGCAATGGGGAGCCCCTCCACAAGACTCAAGAAGGAGGTGACATGGTCAGATTTGTGATTTAGGGAGACCATGGTAGTAGTAGCAGGGAGAGATGTGAGGCAGAGAGACCAGATGGCAGGTTATTACAAGTAGTCCAGCGGCGAGGTGATGAGAACCTGCCCCAGATGTTTGATGTTTCAGAGGAGAGACAGGAGCATAAATGAAGGATGAAATGGGAAGAATCTGACAACAGATTGGCTGTGGGGGGTGGTGAGAGTTAGTGAGAAATCCAAGATGACATTGAGGTTGTGTGGGCAACATTGCCAGTGCCCCAACAAGCCAGAACCAGAACCCAAGCCCAACACCATAAGTTTAGGTTTATTGAGTTCTCCAGCAAGGGATCTCCAGCGGCACAGGCAGACTCCCCAAAGAAACACAAGGACAAAGCTTCAATTTAGGTTTCAATTTAGGCAGAAGGTGAGTTGGGTATGGAGTACTTAAGGATTAGACGGGACTGTTGCTGGGGGGCTCACAGGGTAGGAATAGGGGAGGCAGTACCCTTTGATTGGACAAGCTTGTTGCTGAGTTAGTAACAGGAAAGGCTCTTTTTTAGGTTACCTATCTCTTGTTACTCTGCCCTAACATATGGGACCACCCTTGCTATTTGAGCAGTAAGGAAGGTCTAAGACAGGGTTGGGGTTGCAGTACAAACAGAGTCAGGGGCAAGACAGAAGAACTGCAGTCAAAGTAGAGTTGCTTTAGCTTTCTTTGTTGTTCACAGTTGTGAACTTGAGTGACAGGGCGGGGAGGGGTGGGGTGGGGGCGCCAGGAAATGGTGGTGCCTTCAACAGCAATAGGGAATTCTGAAAGGGGGGAGGATTTGAGGGTGCCGAGGCTACTATTTGAAGACTTCAAAACAGCAATCCAGAGATCCATTGTCGTCCCAGGGCATGTATTTAAAACAACAGAAAATTTCCCAAGACTTCAAAATGGATGACTGCTACTCACTTCTGGCAATTCATGTGAACCATGGGCCAAATGATCCTGCCAGAAAGAACCTAAAAAGCATTCCCCCAAATTACAAAGTTTGGGACAAAGAAATGGAAACCATAAAGTTATAGGTTTTTTCACTTTCTTCACTGCCATTTCTTTACCACGATGTTGCCTATTTAAGATAATGTATGTAGAAGAGAAAAATTTATTTGAATGTCTGGGCCATAACTTGAAATATAGATTGAGTCCACCTAGTAATGGTGGTAAGAATGTATTTTCCAAGCATCTTGTGAATCTAATAAAAAATAATTCAAGCTAAAAATTGTGGTAGACTGGAAAAAAATTGGTTGTATACATGTACCAAGCCAAATATCATGGAGAGGGGTTACAATAAAGAAAGAAAAGTAGCCCTTGAGACACCCAGAGGAGAAATAAAAATCCAAGAAGGGAACAAATAGCAAAACCCATGACCACAAATGTGTAAAGATAAATCCTCAACAAGCAAGAAGAACTAAAAGATCTGAATACAAGAAGATACAATGGACCAAATGGGTATCACTGAGATTTGATAAGATAAAAATCATGGCCAGAATATGGCTCCAGAAAAGTATACCCATTCAAAAGAAACAGGATCCAAAAAGGGAAAATGTGTATAGTACATGCAAATTACTCAGATGTCACTATATACAGAAAACTGGGGAGTGGTTTGTAGGAAAGGGGGCTTTTGAAGGATGGAAAGGGATGTGGGCTGGCGTGTAAGACAGGTCTTGGAAACAATTCATATAATCATGCAGGACCAAGTAAGAGTATTTTATTTTTCTTTATACTTCCTCTGGTCAGTGAGTGGTAGGCTATGGGTGGGAAAGCATTGTATGTTATGAAATTATACTCATGGGAGACAATATGGTACAGTCAAAATAACAATGACTAGGTTGAAATCTTGCCTCTGGTGTTTACAACTTGGGTGATCCTGAACAAGTCAAGATCAAATTAATTTCATTGGGAGTCAGTTTTCTCAGCTGTAAATGGAGTAGAACCAGATAGCCCTAGACTATGATTCTGTGGATCAGAGGAAAAACCATGGTGGATAGCATTTGAGGGTGGTAAGATAAATAAAAGATAGTAAGATAAATAAAAAGGAAAAAAACAAGAAATGAGATTTTTTGTTGTTGGTTTTTACTGTAGACCACCTGGACAGAAAGAGGAAATACATAAGGAAATTTCTGGAAATGCACTATAAGCCCAACCCAGCGGCAATAAGATGGTAATGATCATGGACTTCAATTATCTAGACATCTACTGGAGTTTCCTCTGACAAAATCAAAATAGCAAACTCCTTTTAGACTTATCTTAATGATAATTTCATCCTTCAAAAGACAGAGAAGCCCACAAGGAGAAATTCTATTCTGAATCTGATTCTTTGAATTGCTAAGGAGGGAGTGATTGCTGGGATGGAAATGATAGAAACCTTGGGAGGGGTGGAAGAGAGTGACAACTCCTTTTTTAAAAAGAACATCATTTTAAATTTATTATGTATTCAAAGTTGAAATGATTCATGCTAAGGGAATTTCATGTTCTAGATTAAAAAAAAATCATTTCTTTTGCTGCTGACAGGGAGGTGATAGCAGAAACAAAAATGAAGATGAAGTTTCTTTGTTCTAGGACAAACCAAGGGTAGTCTTCCCATTACAGGCTTGAGCAACTGCCTTCTAGTGGCAACCATGAGAGTAATTGCTGCCATTACTACATCGTGCCCAGCAGTACAGAAAGTGGGGATTAAAAGAAAGGATAGCACAACACCTTGGGGATGGATGGGATGATGATAACAAAGAGAAAGGGCTGCTATGCAATACTGCTTCTGTTTCCTCATTAAAAGAGAATGGCCTTTGCACAGAAAAAAAAAGACAGAACAAAAATAGTAGGGATAGCCTAGATCATAGCCAAGATAATGAAAGAGGAAGGTAGTAGCTGGTTGCCCTGAATGAAGTCATATTCCTCTGAGCCAGAAAAGGCAGACCTTTTGGCAGCTAGGTGGCACAGTCAATGAAGGTATATGCATTGAGTCAGGAAGTCCTGAGTTCAAGTCCAGCCTCGGATAATTATTAGCTGTGCCACTTAAGCTGTCTGCCTCAGTTTCTTCAATTACAAAATGGGGCAAAAACTGGCAACTACCTCCCAGGGTCATTGTGAGGATAAAATGGCATAATGCTTGTAAGGCACATAGTAGGCATAAATAAATGCTTCCCCCTCTTCCTTCCCTCCACAATTTTTAGGTAGCCGAGTTTTGCAGTAGGTAGAGGGCTGGGCTTGAAGGCAGGAAGACTTCAAATCTAGTCTTGGACATTCAACTGAATGAGCAATCCTGAACAAATCCTTTAACCTCTTTTTGCCTCAGTTTTCTTATCTGTAAAATGGGGATTATAATAGAACCTACCTTTCAGGGTCGTTGTGAAGAGTAAATGAAATAATGGTTATAAAGCCCTTACCGTAGTGCCTGGCACATAGTAGGCTCTCTATAAAGGCTCCCTATGATAGTGATGATGATGCACTGAAAGACCTGATAGGCATAATTGCTAATTCCACAGTTAGTGGTATTTTAAAGATTGTTGACTATCACAGGCAAAAGCCTACTTTTGCCCGTTACTAATACTCTTGTTGAGATGTCCTTAATTCATGTATAGATGACCCTCATAAATATTTTGTACAGATGAGGTGGTATTATAGGTTGGTGTTTTCTCTGTCACCTTTTGGAATATTAATGAAGTTTGAGATTTTTTTCCATACCTTTTGTATTTCATCATCATATCTGGTATTTCATAATCATATTTATCCTTAATCCACAATAACATATAATCTTTATGTATAATTGATCGAATTTGGCTGAGTTTTAAGATTTATTTTCTTTTCTTTTTGCTTTTTGGAGGGCAATTGGGGTTAAGTGACTTGCCCAAAGTCACACAGCTAGTAAGTGTGTCAAGTGTCTGAGGCTGGATTTGAACTCAGGTCCTCCTGACTCCAGGGCCAGTGCTCTACTCACTGCACCACCTAGTCGCCCCTCAAGATCTATTTTCTAGATCTGGTTAGGTTGTAAGCCTTTTCTAGATCTCAGGGTCCAAAGTATGGTGTGTTTTCTTTGTATTCTCTGTTTTGAGCCTCCTCATCCATTCCCAGGTTGAAACATTACCTTTATATAGAGAAATCATATGTATCTTTCCCTTTAACCTCTTTCCTGAGCATGTTTCTGAACAAGATTGAAAGAACCAGCAGAGCTGGAGCATGAAAGAGGGGATGATTGATAGAACAAGGTCTTAGTGAGTGTGGGAAGGCACAGGTAGAGGTGTTTGCTTTGTTGAGGAAGAGACATATCCGCTAAAAACAAGAAAGAAGGAGAGGGAGGGTTAAGATAGACAGGAGTCTTAAGAGCTGTTGAGAATTGGAATTATGTGTTAAGCTGAGTCAAACTGGATTCAATTAATGAGTTGTTCATCTGTGAACTACCTACCTGTTTTTAGCTTGTGCCCTAAGATTTCTTCACACTATAATAATATATTTCGGCATTCTAATGACTGACTAAGCATGGAACATGTTGAGGAACCTATATAGCGGGGAGGTACTAGGGATGAACAAAGAAAGAGGAGCATAATATCATGGTCTAAGAAAGAGATCACCTCCCCACCTCCATCCCCCTGCCCCTGCCCCTCCTCCACCCCATGGATATCCCAATGTCACAAGATACTTTCTCCTGTGAGTGCCGTGGCCTATTTTGTCACATAGTATGATGTACCTATATTGTGCAGAGTCCACCACAACCTAAGAAGTTTGACTGGGAGAAGGGAGGGTTTTAAAATACCCTCCTCCCCAAATGATATTCTCCAGTAATCTCTCATTGTACCCCAGATTCCAGTCTCAGAGTTACATAACAGGTTAACCCCTTGGTACCTATGTTAATAAGAGTAGCTTTTTGTCACCTAGCCTAGACCACAAGGCTGAAAAGACTCTAGGAAGTTATGGTCTGTAATATGCCATATGGCTCTAAGAAGGCAGCTGGCTTAGGTGAATCCTACGAGCATAGAAGGGTCTGGAGGATCTGGGACACTGAAAATAAGTGGAGAGGGGGTACTAGAGACAAGTTTTACCTGTTTCAAAATCTTACTAAGGGTTGACTCCATTGGGGAGACATTAGGGCCTGTTCCTGGGACAGAAAGAAGTTCTCCCCTACTATTCCTTCTCTAGGTTTCTCTTTGCCCTTATCTGGGTCAGACACATTCTGGCCCCTATAGTCATTAATCTTAATTGGAAGTCAGCATGTGTTGATTAGAAACAGCATCATGCTAATTTTCATATTGTGTGGTCTGACAACTTCCTGCCTCCTTCTGTTTCTTTCTAGCCAGAGCTTGGGGGGGGGGGAACAATCTCTCTCCCTGGACCACAGCCCTGCAGCAAAAGAGATGCCAGTTGTGTGATTTGTTAGAGGCAAAGGGCAGTCATTCCCTGAGGCCTTACTTGGGTAACTCTTGTTGGGGATCTCAGTATTCCCTCTATTGCTTGGAGGAGCCACAGAAAACAGCCAGCTTGGTGAATGTCTCAGGGGAGTGGACAAAAACCTTAGTCACATTTAAAATTAACATCATTTGCCCAAGGGCTCCAGAGGGGATTAAAATGACATAAAACATCAAATCCATTTTTGTCCCTGACCCCTTGCCTCCACAGGGATCGAGGTTAATTTCAGAGGACCTAAAATTTCTTTCTTTTTTTTTTTTGCTGTTATAAACTTGGCAAACATTAATGAACACGAGCTTTTCCTATATTTAAAAAAACAGAGCAAAAAGGACTGGATATAAAGTCATTGATTTCTGCTGTTCACCCATATCTGACTCCAATTCTTCATGACCTAATTTGGGGTTTTCTTAGCAAAGATACTGCAGCAGTTTGCCATTTCCTTCTTCAGTTCATTTTAAAGATAGAGACAAACAGGGTTAAGTGTCTTGCCCAGGGTCACACAGCTAGTAGGTATCTGAGGCCAGATTTGGATTTAGGAAGGTGATTCTTCCTGACTCCAGATCAGGTGGTCTATCCACTGTACCACCTAGCCAGACACCCCTAATTTCTAATACACACACACACACACTTCAAATTTAACATGGTAGTTATAAAACTACTCTGCCTGTCTGTGGTCCCTTTTGAACTTCCATCTGCTGTCTTCTGTACTTTGTAAAATGATTCTATGATACTATTTTCTTTCTTCCTTTTTTGGGGGGGCATTACTCTACTTGTTTCTTCCCCCAAACTCTCCCCCTTTCTAAAATTTTAAAATCCATCCCTTGTAATAAATAAGTGTAGTTAATCAATCCCACACAATACTTGTCTTAAAACGTACATCATTTTACATCTCTTTTCTATCACCTCTCTCCCAAAAGATGGAAAGCATGGTCAGTCTTGTGAGTCAACAATCTCTCTCTGATGAGTGGTACTTGGTTATTACATTGAAAAGAGTTCTTAGGCACTTGGGAATAAGTAGACAGAGCAAGGGCTCTAGAGTCAGAAAGTCCTGAGTTTTAATCCTGCCCTAGACATCTCCCGACTCTACAGGATCCTGGGCAATTCACCCAGACCCTCTTATACTCGGTCCATCTGTAAAATGGGGACAATACATATCATACAGGTACTTCAAGGGTTAATAAGAACAATTCATGCAAACTGTTTTCCAAACCATGGAACACTGTACACATGCCTGTTATTTTATTTTATTTTTTGCTTTTGGGAGGGCAGTTGGAGTTAAGTGACTTGCCCAAGGTCATGTGGCTAGTTTTTGTGTTAAGTGTCTGAGGCTGGATTTGAACTCAGGTCCTCGTGACTCCAGGGCCAGTGCTCTATTCACTGCACCACCTAGCTGCCCCCACATGCCTGTTATTATTGCTATTTTTCCTAGTTCCTTTTATTTACAATAGAACAGACATCATATAAGGGCAGCTAGGTGGCACAGTGGATAGAGTGTGGGTCCTTGAATCAGGAAGACTCATTTCTGTGAGTTCAAATCTGGGCTCAAATATTTATTAGCTGTGTAACTCTGGGTAAGCCACCTAATCTTGTTTACCTCAGTTACTAATCTATAAAATGAGCTGGAGAAGGAAATGGCAAATCACTCCAGTATCTTTGCCAAGAAAATGCTAAATGTAGTCATGAATAGTCAGGTGTGACTGAAACAATCAAACATGACATAATATAAATAGTTTTCCTGGTTCTGCTCAATTAATTATGCATCAGTTCATACAACTTCTCCTAGGATTCTCTGATTCTCTCCCTTTCATCATTTCTTCCATTATATTCATATATTATAATTTGCTTAATTCTTTTCCCAATTGATAAGGACACATTTTGTTCACAATCCTTTGCTAAAACAATAAAACAAAGTGTTAAAAACATTTTTTTTGTATATGTGGGACTTTCCCCTCTTTTTTGGTATCTTCAAAGAATAAGCCTAGTCAAAGTGTATATAAAACTTAGTGAGTTTCGGGGTATAGTTTCAAATTGCTTTCCAGAATGGTTCGACAACTTCAAAACTCTACCAGTGATGCATTATTGTGTTTGTCTACACGCAGTTCCTCCAACAATTGTCTTTTCTCTTTTTTTGTCATTTTCACCAAAGTGATGAGTGTTAGGTTGAAGGTCAGAATTAATTTAATTTACATCTCTCCCATTATTAGTGATTTTGAATATTTTTTTTCGTGTGGTTGTTGATAGCTTGCCTTTTTTCATTGGAGAATGGCTTGTTTGTATCCTTTATTTATTGAGGAATGGATTATACTCTTATGTATTTATATCAGTTCCCTATATAGCTTAAATATTACATCCTTATCAGATAAATTTGCTACAAAGATTCTTCCCAGTTAACTGCTTCTCTTCTGATTCTAATTGCATTGTTTTTGATTGTGCAAAAACTCAATTTTGGTCATCAAAATTGTCTATCCCCTGTAATTATTTCTGTCCCTTATTTGGTCAAGAACTCTTCTCTTATTCATAATAGTAAAATGTATCTTCCCTGCTCCTTTTATGTTCATGGTTCGACTTCTATATCTGGGTTATGATGGAGATTAATGTGATATATGATATGAGATGTTGTGTAAATCTAGTTTTTTGGGGCAGCTTTCTATCTTTCTCAGTAGTTTTTGTTAAATAATGAGGCCTTACTCCAATAGTTGGAGTCTTTGAATCAATTAAGTTCTGTACATTATGTTTAATTCTTTCTAGATCTTGTATAGTTAATCAGTTCCATTGGTCAATTGTTTTATTTTTTTTTAGGTAGCATCAAATAGATTCAATAATCATTGCTTTGTAGTATAGTCTGAGATGTGTTATTGCTTAACCCTCTTCTTTCCCACTTTTTTCATTATTTCCTTTCATATTCTTGACTTTTTCTTTCTCCAGAAGAATTTTATTCTTATATGTTCTAGATCTATAAAGTAACCATCTAATAGTTTGATTAGTATGGCACTGAATATGCAAATTCATTTACCCTTGTCATTTTTAGTATATCTAGATGGCCCAACTGTGAACAATAAATACCTCTGTAATGATTTTGGTCTGTCTTTATTTTTGTAAAGAATATTTTTATGTAATTGGTAAGTGGAGTATGGAAATTTTACATATATATTCTGTAGTTGTCTTAAGTGGAATTTTATTGTTTATCCCTTCATTGGCTTGGTTTCGTTAGTAATATACAGAAATCTGTGGGTTTTATGAATTTATCACATCTTGCTGCTTTACTGAAATTATTGTTTCAATTAATTTTTAGTTGACTCTCTAGTATTCTTTTAGTAAACCATCATTTCATCTGCAAAACATGATAATTATGTCCTTATTTGTGCTTATTCTCTGAATATTTTTCTTGGTTTATAGTTAGTTCTAACGATTTTAGAATTATAGTATAGAATATAGTTTAGAATAATATTGATGACAATAGATATCCCTGCTTTGCCTTGATGTTGTTTGAAAGCCTCTAGCATTTTTTCCATCACAGATAACACTGGCTCTTGGTTAACTCTTTACTATATTGAGGAGCAGTTCTTTTTAATATTTTTCTTACAGAAAGGGGTGCTATATTTTATTAAAAACATTTTCTTCATCTATCAAAAGTTATATGATTTTGTTTTGTTTTGTGATGAATGTAGACTATTGTGTTCATGTTTTTTTCCTAATATTCAGCCAACCCTGCAATCCTGGTATCATTTTTAAAAATAGATTGTGGCCTCTTTGCTAATATTGTATTCAGTCTTTACATTGATGTTTATGACAGAAATTGATCTACATTTTTCTTTCTTTGCTTTATGTCCTCTTGGTTTGGGACTTGGGACCGTAATTGTCTGAAAGAAGGAGTTTAGTGGGACCTATTATTTAGTTGAGTTTCAAGAGAGCAAATATTCGTATCTGGAACGGACAACGTATCGATCAGATGAGCACCAGTCTAAATTCAGAAAAGCACATAATCAAGTTCGTCTCAGAGTTTTTGTCCAAGAAAGACTCCTAAAGACTCGCAAAGGGAGTGTAACGTGCATTAGTGGAGGGAGTACTCACACCTACAACATCACAGATTCTTAAAGAATTCTTGAAGAATCTGGAACTATTTTTCAACCCAGCAGTCTCGACTCTCACAGGGTTGCTGAAGCAAACTATGTTTTTAGCTTCCTGAGAAGAGTTCACTAGCGTCCGCAGAAATGTAAACAAACCAACAAATCACAACCACAGAAATGTAAACAAACCAACAAATCACAACCACAGAAATGTAAACAAACCAACAAATCACAACCACAGAAATGTAAACAAACAAACAAATCACAACCACAGGAATGTAAACAAACCAACAAATCACAACCACCAAAAACACAACTAAAGAAGAGCTTCTAGCTCATTGTGTAGATGCTTTGTGGTAGATCTATGAGAAACCACAGACAAGTATCATTCGATATCGAAATACAATCCTAAGTCCCGTTAGGAGTGATTGGAAGCTATGGATTATGCTAATCACCTTTACCATCTGGAAACACATAATCATTAGCAATACAATACTACATCAGGATCTGTTGAGAAGATGTCTGTGGGTGCTTCCTGATCTCAAAGACTGAAGGGTACAACAATTGCAAATAACTTCATTTGATTTGCCATTAAAAGGCTGCTATGTTTGAGGATTATCCATTTTCTTTGCAGAGTGTAACAGAAGTTGAATCTGTTTCTAACATTCAAAGGTTACCATATGTCAGTCGTAATGGAGACAATCTTACCCATAGGAGGGAAGGATGTGTTAATGTAACAATTACAGCAAGGTATTGGTGTCCTAATCAGAGGGACAGTGCTGGAGTCAGGATCTTTTCATATAATTTTTTTCATATACTTCTTAACCTTTATAAGGCCTGTTGACCTGTTTCAAAGGTTTGGTTAAAGAGACAGATAGTAATATAAAATTACACTATTTATTCCTTATTTCCTTAAAGCTAGCTCTGCTACTGTACGTGGAGTGCAGGACTAGAGTCCAGGCTGACAAACAAACAATGAGAGAGCTTAAGTACATTTTAGGACCATCCTAATTAGGGGTGGCTGAGTTACAAAAATTTATGATCCCCATAACGGTTTAAACACTGTATGAGAAAAGGAATTTCTTAATTGGATAAATGGTAAAAACAATAAAACAAGAGAGATGACAAAGTGCCAATTAAAATTACAATTCAGGACATCTTTGTTTCCTTTACCATTAACATTTCATAATAAGATATACGTTCATAAAATTTTAAGATAAGAAAAAGTCCCATTACTCAAGTTAATGCCTTGGGTTGAGGGTCTCATCCTGAAGGGCTATAAAGTAGGCCTCTTCTGGTTTGTTGACATAAGAAGAGGTATTCTCAGGGCTCACTCAGAGAAGCAAGACAAAGCTGGGTCTGAATTGGAAATTTATGATCTCTGGATCCCTGTGTTAAATCCTACTCCCAGCCTTATCTGGTCTCTGGAGTGGCTGAGATAGAGAGCTTTTTTTTTTTTTTTTTTTTTTTTGGTAAAACGAGGCAAAGCAGCCTCTTTGATTAATTCAAACTTTAGCCAAAATATGATATTACATGATTATCAGGCCTTAACAGGGCAAAATTTTTGATTGAATTCTACAGTCTTTCCCTCCCCCAGATCCTTTGAGTAGGTGTTGGGGCATTGTTAAAAATGACAAAATAATGAATGTTTGGTCAAAGTATCTTCCAGGTATTTAAGAGAAGTAGAAGCCAAAGGCATCTGGCTTCAACATCAGCATCAATCTTGACATGATTTAGCCCTTGTTTTGATTTGACTTTCCAGTTCCACATTCTGATTTCCCAGGATAACTTGTTAACAATTGTGACCCCTGGTTATGCTAGAGATATGCTACTCATCTCACTTATGTCTGGTGTCTTGATTTCTGTGTTTATCTCCTACATTGGACCCTGATATTGCTTCCCACTTCTTGAACTTTATAGCACATCCATTCCAGGTCTCATTTCCCACTTCTGATGCTCAACTCTGAACACTGAAAGGGGACAAATGAGCATTTCACTGCCTTCAGCCCATACTACCACAAAAATAGACACAGAAAAGGAGGAATGGTTTCTTTCTTGAGTCATCAAAATTGAACATTGAGTAAGTGGTAGAGTCCTCTTAAGACTAACTTAGAGGAGATCCCAAAAATTTAAAGTAGGTACCCACACCCTATTTTCTCAAATGCAAACCACTCTGACCACTGGTAATGTTAATAGGATTTAAGATCTTCTCTGCCCATTAAAAAACCTCACTTGCAACCCATTAAAGAAAGCTTGCTTAGATGAGGCTTGCTTGTAGGAAGGCTTTCACACCTTTTGCTAATTTCTAATTAGGCACTGAGTCACTAAGGTTGTGATGCCTTCTGGCTCTGAGAAGTGTATATATGCTCTGAGTTGGTATTTTGCTTTGGGGGCTCTCTTATGAGAAGGATCATGTGATTCCTTGGTTGAGATTCTGAGTGACTGACCATTCAGAGCTCTCTGAATGGTGGAGGTAAAGTCTCTCTCGATCCAGGGATATATATAAAGTGTATAGTTGATTCAGGCAGTCAGAGCCCTGTCTGTTGATCTTTATTTCTCTGCTTATATTTTCTCTGTGTTTTCTCTGAAGTTTAAGGTGTTGACTTTTCCGCTGAACTAGTGAATGTAATTTTAAAAGATTGTTGACCCCTTAAACAGCTCTTTCCTAGTACAGCAGATCCAACCTGTGCTAGCAACCATCCTGGGTATGCCAGTGTGGTTGCTGCTGTACCACCATTAAAGGTTCTCTGTTGCCTTCTCTCTCTGTACCCATACATAACCACTAGGAAATTCAACAAATAAAATTCAATAGGCATTTATTAAGCAACAACTGTGTTTATGTGCAGAATGAGGGATATAGTGTTTAGGCAAGGTACAATAATTCTGCCCTCATGGAGCTTATAGTCCAATGCCCTCATGGACCATATACACACATATGATACAAAAATAATATATAAGTTTGAAAGAGAGACAGAGTAAAAGACTTAAAGTAAAAGACTTATCATGTGTGACACCCATAGACAAACCATGCACAGGCATGATTCCCCACATGGGTTTTGGCCTGAAGAAGCTGATACAGGGTTCTATATCTGTGCAAGTAATCATGTGGTGCCCCAAACTTGAGGCTAGATACAACAAATTGAGCATGCCCAAAAGTACCTCCTGAATTCTACCCTTTATATTTCCTTATGTGCTCCTAATTCAAATTTTAATGAAATAGCATCAATCAATTCCCTCAAAATAGTAATTAATGAAATAGTCTAGTCTCCATCCACATGCAGATTCCTTGACCTTATTTTTTCTTTTCATCTTATCTCCAAAGAATTCACTCACTTGAATTTTAGATAGAAAAGGAATTTACTAAAAGAAAACAAAAGGTAAGAGTGTTAAAATCTAAGGCAAATTGAGTAAACCATAATGATTCATGATAGCATCTGAATGTGCAATTCCCACTCCCTTCTGCATTCTCTTCCTTCAATTTCCATGGGAACAGAAATCTTCAAAGGTCTTTTTCTTTGTAGATGAATGCTATCAAGTGTACTAGACTCAGGAGACCAAAGAAGATGTGGAGAATTACAGTTCAACATAATCTTCTAACTTTGCCTTCTTTTGTTATTGCTGGTGGTACTGATTTCATGGTGCCACTGCTGCAGAGACTTTAACTCAGCTCCTCCCCACTTGCCAGATGAATACCAAGAGCTGTCTGTCCCCTTAGCAAACTGACTTTGGGGAAGCCGCAGGGCAGACACCCAATCCAATCTCCTCCATCTTTTCCCAATACAAAGCAGATCTGCATAGGACATAATAAAAAACAAGAGCCCCAAAGAGCAGTGTCTGCCCCTCTTTTAAGTCCTTCCAAAATCTGATTAGATGTCTGCTTCAGACTACAGCCCTTTATATGGCAAACAACCCTAAAACTTTTCCAGCATCACACATCTGTCTTTATTTGGTTTCTAAAAATCCAGAAAATACAAGGGGTATATCTAGGGAACTTTTGTATAGCAGAAATATTAGAAAAGTGCCATGTGAAAGCTGGAGGGGAGAGGGAGATTAGTAAAGGCTTCCTGGAGGAGATGGTATTTGAGTTGGGCTTTAAATATAGGGAAGAAGACTTCTTTGGGTCTAGTGTGAAAGGCAAAGCCTATCTATTAGAAGCTAATTAGAACAAAGACAAGAATGGGAAAGGGAGAAGGGCAAATTCAAGAATAAAACCACTGGGAATGATGGCAAATTGTTATTAAGAAAAATATAGTACATGCATATTAATTAGAACACAAGGCAATAAAGGGGGGCTAAGAAAATTGGAAATTTTTCATCTTTTATCTCTGCCTTGCTCTTTGGTTTTCTTTCTCTCTATCTTTGAAACCTTCATTTGATCTTATTTTATCTGTTTTTTATGACAAAATTAATGACAGCAAAAGCAATAGCAACAACAGTAACAATGTTACTAGCTCACATTTCTCTCAATTTGAAAGATTTAAAAACATTTTCTTCATAACAATACTGTAAAGTAGGCATAATTATTACCACCTTCATTTTATAGAGAAGAAAAGTGACCTGCTCAGGGTGACACAGGTAGTGTCAGAGTCACAATTACAAGTCAGTGATCCTTTCCATTACGTTGTTGTTACTCTTACTAATTTCCCACTTGGTGTTAGTTATTTGGAGGTATAGTTATTGGATAGGTAAGTATTATAGAAGTTAGATCATGTCCGGGCAATAGCTTATTAAGTTTCTCATTTTTCCTATTAAATCTTGTTGCGTATCAGCTCCACTGGAAGGGTCCTATGCATGAGCCTGAATAAGAATATAAGAAGAAAGATTTCCTTTGAACACAGCAAGCCTTATTCCTCAATAAACTCCTACACTGTGCCTCTGATTCAGTTGAACCAATCTACTCCCTGTCGCCTGAATCCTTTTCTTCTTTCTGTCTCTGAGCTTTGATCATGCTTTTTCCCCTCCCCCTTCTAGCTCTCTGCAGTGAAGGTGAGGAGCCAGCCTCTGGCCATGGTACTGACAGAGACATGCCCTCATGTGCCTTGACAAGCAAATCCCACCCTCTCCTACTGCAGCTGTTCCTGAAGAGACAGACATTAGATTATAATAAACATCTCTACTCAGTATTGGCTATTAAAAAAAAGCCTTCACTTTTCTTCATGACCTTCTTTTGTCCCTTCCAGGAAACCTTCAGAACATAGCAATGACTTAGAGCAAGTTCTTAAAGACCCTCTGAAGAGCCCCTCCCCTCCATTGTCTAAATATATAGTGTCTTTCATTCATAGGATTCATTTGTTCATTAAATCAAGAAATATTTCCGTGTCTACTGGTATGCACGGAGCACTACACTAGACAGAGTCCCTTAATAGTCTAGTAGGAGATAAGACATAGCCACAGACATAATATTAATGATAAGTACATCAGAAAGATACAACACAAATTGTTGTATGAAGTCAAAATAGAAGGTTGTGAAACATATGGAGTGTTTCATGAATTTGGGTGTTATTTTATCGTATATTTGCAATTGAAATATACTTTAAAGATTGTCAAGTTTACCCTCCACCATCTAGATTTTGCAGATGAGAATATTCAGGCCCAGGGAGAGGAAGTGATTTAAATTTTGTGAATCTGCTCTTGGACATGGGAGCTGCTGCTTCTTAACAGAGATAAGTCAAGGCAACAAGCATTAATTAAGCACTTACTATATACCATGCAGTATGCTAAGTGTTGGGGATAGCAGGACAAACAAAAAAGACAGTTTCTATCCTCAAGAATCTTATATCAAAATAGTGAAAGACAACATCTAACACAGAGGAGAAAACTAATGAGGGAGGGTGCCTGGTGTGGGGGATGGTGGCAGAGGGGAGCAAAACATGGCCAGCCTTGATCCATCCCCAAAAGGAAGATCTCAAAAGGAACATGCTAACAAGAAAAGGGGATCAGTATGGTGAAAGGCTAATCCAGGGTAAAGAGACCTACAGGCACTGAGGGAGATTCTGTGGTGAGAAGGCAACTGAATTATGGTGCCAAAATCCACAGAGCCCAAAGCATAGCCTAGAGGAGTAGGTTTATTTAGTTTTCTTTGTTCCCTGGAGGGTAGAATCCCCTAAGGGACTGTTAGTCTACATTTAATGTTGAGGACTAGAAGAAAGTCAAGACTAAGCCCTAGGGCTATTTGAATCGCATATGAGTTGGTAGACTAGGATGAAAGTTGGCAACTTCCGTTTTGGATGACATAAATCATTACAAATCCCTGGCCATATCTACCAGTAGGGACAGTAGAATGAAGGAAAAACATCAGCTCTGACATCTACTGGTATATATCCATGATCTCCTTTAAGAGTTAGATAAATAGCAGTTTCTCTAAGAAGACTTCTTCAGGGCAATTCAGCATGCAATTATTAGGCACCTGCTGTATCCAAGGCACTAAAACAATTCAAAGACAAAACTGAAATAGTCCCTGTTGTCAATTAATTTCCATTCTACTGGGAGAAAGTCGATATAGAATACATAGTAAATAATTTGGGGTGTAGGTGGGGATGGCAACAAATAAGAAAGGAAAACATTTGTGTAGGAGATTGCATTTGAACTAAGCCCTGAAAGCATTTCCTTACACTAATCACTTCTGCACCTTCTCTCTAGATTTTACCAAGTCACTCTCATAACTGTGCCTTGTAATTAGTTATTTTTATTATCTCTGGGATTGCAGATCTTGTCACTTTGACTAGATTGACTGCCTCTTAAGAGCAGGGCAAGTAAAGTCCATTTCTTTTCTTGGATCCCACCCTTGTATCTTCTCTTGCATTCTACTGAGGTTAGCCTTCTGCACATAGTAGGTGGTAAGTGCTTGTTAACTAAGACCTATGCATCCTTTTGGAAGGAGGATGTTCCAGACACAGCTGGGTTGTTTTAAAGCTCCCTCTGGCCTTAAGCCAAGCCACCGGTTTGTCTGATTTGATTATATTCAAATAAAAACCCAAGGTTGTAATGCTTAATGAGCTGGAAAAGAATTAGCTGCTGTCCTTCAGCTTCCTGGAAGCATGTTTCTTGGACTGAAGCCTGGTTATTGTCTTGGTACCTTGTTAAGGCCTCCAGGGCACATTTCTTTGGAAGGAAACTGCATGTTAAATCAAAAGTAACTAGTCCCTATGCTAAAGTATGGCCAGCAGCCCCATCTGGGTGTTCTTGCTTCTTCTTCCGAAAAATGGTGGAATTATACTCATTATTCCATCTTGTTAGTTTCCTACAATTCCCACAAGGGACAGTTTGTTTGAAAGGCAGTCACTTCTCCATATTGACAATTCTTCATCATCCTTGTCATCTGTTCTGTGGGCCATCTTCCTCTGGTCCTTACTAAGTATATTCAAGGCACTATGTAGCCTGCCCTACCAAGAACATGGATCACAGACACATTCTCTGGCCTATGGGGTTTCCAGTGTAGAGAGTGCCAAGATAGACACTTAAAGAGGGACAAGGCAAATGAAAGTTATCTTGATAATGTAACAAATAGGTGTGAAAAGTGAGGATGGATGGATGGATAATTGGTGGATAGTGGTGGGAGCTCTCAGAGTTCTGCTATCCAGTAGGACAGATCAGGGTTGGGCAGGACCAGGCCTATCTCAAATAGGGCTATGGTGATAAGAATTTTTACAGTGATTCACACTAACTTCATCTCTTCCATTGATTCTGCATGTAGCCTGTACTTGTAGGTTTTCGACCTGGAATGAACCTTAGAAACCACCTAATTCAACCCTTCATTTTACAGATAAAGACACTTGAGACTTGGACAGGTGATTAAAGTCTGTCATTTATGTCTCTCTCTGTGTCTGTTTGTCTGTCTGTCTGTCTCTCACACACACACGCACTTTCTTTCACTTTCTCAGTAGGCTAAACGTATTCTGGAATATCCTTTGATTTTTCTCTTTGCTGCTTTTCTCCTCTATGCTCCAGTTCATTGTAAGGAGAATTTATTAAATAAAATCCTACTGTGTTTTCTGTGTCTTGTACTGGGCTAGGGACTCTTGCTTCCTGTTCCACTCTTTTGCTTTTTTTTTTAAATTCACTATTTAAACTATTTTATTATGCTTTTAACTTTAGACAATACAGAAACCAAATAAACACACATGTTCAATGATTTACAGTTAAAAAAAAAATAAAAACACCTAAAATATGGAAAGAACTGATCTAAATACTAAACACCAATACCGAATCACCCTTAATATGAACAATTTACAAAAAGTAGCTACATGTATTAAAACAATTACTCAAAAAAGTATTCTCATTCTTTTACTTGTTAATCAAGGGATACAACTTTAGAAGTTTCAGGCAGGGCCATAACTAGGGTGGTCCACTGTGTCCTTTCCCCTTTGTAGAGGGTCGGGAGAACTGAAGTGAAAAGAAACTACATAGACAGATAGATAGATAGATAGATAGATAGATAGATAGATAGATAGATAGATGATAGAGAGATGGATAGATGGATAGATAGATGATAGATACATAGATGGATAGATGGGTAGATAGATGGATGGGTAGAAGTTAGATGGATAGATAGATAGATGGATAGATGGATAGATGGATGGATAAATGGATAGATGGATGGATGGATAGATAGATAGATAGATAGATAGATAGATAGATAGATAGATAGATAGATAGATAGATAGATAGATATTTTCCTTCTCTACTTTGTGTCTGCTGCCTTCAGTGCTTCTTCCTATCCACAACAAAGGGAGACATTATTGCCAAGACCTGCACACAGCCACTGCAATGCTGATTCCTTCTCCAGTGCACCAAAAGGTGTGGGGAGATAAATTCATTCTTCATTTGCATTTTGAAAGATCCCACGATTTCACTGGTGGGCCCCTCAGTTCACTAATACAGTTAACAACTACTCCATATTTCCTGAGTTACTACACTTAAGACATTGATTGATTGTCTTGTACCAAACCTTTTCTTTGGGTGAGGGATCCTTTCACATTCAGCAAGGCTAGTCCTCCAGTGGTGTGGTTTGTTGCTAGCCTGGATTTGAAATGTTCCTCAACTAGAACCAGCCAGAGGCTATACTCCACTGGTATAGCCTTGAGAAACCAGCGAGGGTCATCTCCTTAATGAAAATAATGACAAATTTTAAAAAATATACATATATATATATATAATTTTAAGGTTTGCAAAAAAAACCTTTATATAATGTGATTTTCACAACAATCCTGTAAAGTTAGATGCTATTATAACCCTCATTTGCATAAAAGGAAACTGAGGCAGTCAGAAGTTATGTGACTTGACGGGTCACACAGCTAAGGTGTCTGAGGTTAAATTTAAACTCAGGTCAGTGTTCTGTGCACTATGGCGCCACCTAGCTGCTAATGTCACAAGGAAACAATGGAAATGGAAATAGGTTTTTTAAATGGAAGAACTCCTTTTTATTAACTATCATCATCATTATCATTACTCATATTTCCTTTGATTTACTCTTTGGCTGCTTCTTGGAGTCATAGAGGTAGTACTCTTGAATCCTGGTAGGTCCTACCAGATGGGAAAGAATTTTAAAAAGGGATCCTATGACAAACTATTTCTGCCCAAGGACCAGGGCAACTGAGTTTGGAGAGGTTCATTACTAGAGGGTTGAACTTTGGGAGCACAGAACCTCCGAAAGACCATTTGCTAAAGGACTATCTACAATAGGGAAGGAAGTGTTCATGCTGATGGATGAATGAATGAATGAACTAATGAATAATTGAAAAAACTTTGAAATGCCTACCTTGTGCCAGGCACTGGGCACACAGCTACAAAAATGAGATGGTCCCTAGAAAACTATCAAGGAACTTATATTTTGATGGAGAGAGTTAGCACATAAAGATGAATATAAAGTTTTGGTCTAGGGAATCACAGGAGTAGTGAGTGGAACCTTAGTGAAATTAATTACCATGTTCTTCACCGAAGCAATGGTAGGATTGGTGTGATTACTATTCCCAGGTCATGAGATTTCAAAAGTGGGGAAAAAAATAACTTCAGGCTCAATAGCAAGGTAGATGTGGTGTGTGAATGTGAGGTATGGTTCAGGCAGATTATATATAGTCAGTTGAGTGAATTTGCCATCATTTAACTCTTGAGACAACTCAAGCTCTGAGGCAGAGTTCCAAAGCTGAGTGGATTACTTTTTCCAGAAAGCAGAGCTTGGTCTCTGGAGAGCTGGTCTTGAGGGCATTTTTTTTTGTTTTAGGACAGGAGAGGGAACAGCTAAAGGGTAGCTGGCAAAATGTCTGAAGTTAGATAGATATGAAGTATGATGGAGAATCAACTAGATATAGTAGGTTATGTAAATTTTTATTTACTGATAAATCAAGAATTTTTCATTCATTCGTTGGGAAAATCTCATATCTTTTGAACAATTAAAATTATATCACCTTTGATTTATATAGTATCTTATGATACTATATAATGATCTAATGATTTTTATTGATTTAATATTAAGAATTTGGTTGTTTTTCAGTCATGTCTAACTCTTCCATGACCCCATTTGAGGTATTCTGGGCAAAGATAATGGAGTGGCTTGCCATTCCTTTCTCCAGCTCATTTTACAGATGAGGAAACTCAAGCAAACAGCATTCAGTGACTTTCCCAGGGTCATACAGCTAGTAAATGTCTGAGGTCAATTTTGAACTCAAGCAGATGAGTCTTCTTGACTCCACTTCCAAGCACTCTATAGCCTGATCACCTAGCTGCTCTTGGGTAAGAGCACTGGTCTTCATATCAGAAGACCTGAGTTTATTATCCATTTCTTATATGTATTATTTTTATGACCTTGGGCAAGTCATCTAACCTCACTGAGCCACAGTTAATTGATCTGAACAAAAAGAGTTCAATCATACTTAAGCTGCTTACTTCACAGGATCATAAAGAAAGCATTTTGCAAATCTTAATTTAACATATAAAAGTGAGCTATTATTTTCATTAATAAATCTCAGTCAGTACAAATTATTATTATATTTGCTTTACAGCTTAGAAAGTCGAGGAGTTGGTTCTTGGAACTTTTGTCTCTCCCCATCTTCTCCCTGTGCGAATGCTTTTTTTGGTGCCCAAGTGAAGGGATTTCATATTTAGCTCAATTAGTTCCAGCTTTTAAGATTCAGCCCATCACTGTATTCAATCAAAATCCTTTTAATTTTGGATTCTGTCTTCCAGTATATTCGACAGCTCTCCAAGTTTTGTGTCATATGCAAATTTTATAATCATGTTTTTTACTTGTCATTGAAAAAAAGGTTGAATTGGAAAGGGCCAGTAAAAAATGTCTGAAGTACTTGACTGGAGATCTTTTGCCAAGTTGATGGTGACCCATCAATGACTTTTCTCTTCATTTTCCATCAGGGACTCTGATTGGTTTCAACTCCACAAGTTTATCTTCTCTAGGAGAATGTGATCACCTGAAATCTCATCACTCTGAAAACTCACTTAACTTTGATACTTAAGACCTTCCCAACCCCCTCAGTTGCCTCTGACCTCTGATTGGAGGGCTGGAGAATGGGAAAAAATTCTCAAAAGCTTCCCTTTTAGAGGGCTCAGAGGTGTTTCTTTACTTATAATCAGTAGCTCTGCTTGGTTTCCATTCCATGAACATCATGCCCCCATAGTAGGTACCTCCTGATCAACTCCCCACCCCTTGTTTTTTCAGCTTCCTTTTGGGTACTCTCTTCTCCCATTTGATTATAAGCTCCTTGAATGCAGGGACTATTTTTCTTATTATTATTTGTATCCACACCACTTAGTGTCTGACACATAGTAAGTGCTTAATAAGTTTATTGAATTGAATTGAATTATTCTTTGGGTCTACTCATTAAACCATTTCCCAAACCATTAATAGCCCATATTTCTCCCTTCTCCATAAAGGTAGAATGAGACTGTCAAATGATTTGCTGAAATCCAAGCATACTTTGTCTATGCTGTTTCCCTTCTTTACCATCAAGCAACCCTGTCAAAAAAAAGGAGCTCAGGTTATCTTGATGTGACCTCTTCTTCATCAAGTGGTCCTGGTTCTGCATGATTCCTGCCTTCCTTTCTAAATGCTCACCCAGAAGTCACTTGAATAATACATTCTAGAATTCAGTTAGAAATGAAAATGAAGTTCCCTAGCTTATGCTTTGAAAGCTATGTTGTTTCTTTTTTGAAAGGGGATCAAGCTTACTTATCTTTGGCCTTTCCCCACCTCTCCATTTTCCCACAGTTTTGAAAAAAATGACTAATAGGTTTTCCATTGTATAGAATATTGGACTTCAATTCAATAAACATTCATTAAGTGCCTACAGTATGTCAGGCACTGTGCTAAGTGCTGGGGATATAAATAAGAAAAAGACAAATTTTGTCCTCAGGGAGCTTACAATCTAATAAGGGAAGGCTAACATACAAAAGGAAACTGAAATGAATGAAGAGTCTACCAGGGGATATGATTTTCTGTGAATTCAAAACTAAGCAGAGCTGCTGATAGAAAGGGAGAGTTACATGGGAATAAGTAGAATTTGGAATCAGAAAAACTTGAGTTCAAATGCTGCTTCAAATATTTAGCTAGCTGGTTACCCAAAATAAGCCTCCTGTTCTCTCTGTGACTCAGATTCCTCAGCTATACATTGGATTCCTCTGAGATGCCTTCTAGCTATGAATGAATGATAGGAGCTCAGCAATCACAGCTGCTAATTCTTTCAGTACTCCAGAATGTGGGTCATCTAGGCCCAGCACTTGGATGTTTTGAGGACACCTAGGAACTGTCTTACTATTGCTTTGTATGTGTGTATGTATATACATATATGTACATATGCACAACCTATGCTTCCATAGTCTTAAATATTTCATAAATACATTTGTATATAAACCTGCATATATATGCACATATGTATATATGTTTCCATAGTATTGTACATCTCACAAAATATATATTTCATATCAAACTTGCATATATATTCCCACATGCATACATATTTTTCCATAGTATTATACATTTCATAAATATATTTATAATTATGTATCAAATCTACATGTATACATGTATATATGTCCAAATATTTTTCATAGTATTATAATCTCAAATATATATAACTCATACACACATATATACACATATACATGTGTGTATGTATATGTGTGTGTCCATACACACATACACATACACACATACACACGGAGCTATGTGTATAGAGTGCCAGGCCTAGAATCAGGAAAATTTGTCTTCCTGAGTTCAAATGTGGCCTCAGACACGTACTAGCTGTGTAACCCTGGGCAAGTCACTTAACCCTCTTTGCCTTAGTTTCCTTATCTGTCCCAACCACATCAATATCTCTGCCAAAAAAACCCCAAATGAGGTCATGAAGAGTTGGACATGATTGAAACAATGGAACAATAACATGTATATATTCATAGTGTTGTACATTAATGTTTAGTTATATATAAAACCTACATATATGTATATATGTAAACATATTTCCATGGTATTATAGTCTCATAAATGTATATATAAACACACAACACACATACCTTCATTAGTTCTACTTTGTCCTTAACCAAAATCTCAAATCTTCCTTTTTCTTCTGAAGCCTTTTTAACCTTCATTTCAGTCCATTTCTTCTTCTTTTTTTTGGAGGGGCAATTGAGGTTAAGTGACTTGCCTAAGGTCACACAGCTAAGGTTTTTTTTTTTTTTGCCTTAAGTGTCTGAGGCCAAATTTGAACTCAGGTACTCCTGACTCCAGCTGCCTCATTTCAGTCCATTTCTAAAGGCACTTAGGAAGCACCTACTACATTACAGAAAACCTCAGGGACACAGAGACGTAAAGGAATCAGCCCCCAGCCTCATGGAGTTCACATTTCATTGGAGGGAGGAGGATACAAAAATATAGCTTAAGTTAATACCATATATCTGAAGTAAATACAAAGTCATTTAGTGAGAAAAAGGGAAGAATGCTAAAATAGAAAGCAGTGATAAAAACATCTTTGTTACTAATGTTCTGAGGTTTATTTATTCTTTTTTTGCCCAGGCCACCACATGGTATAGTGGATGGAATATTGCACTTGGGATTCATGCAGACCTGATTTCGAATCTTGCGTCAAACATTTAGCTGCTGTGTGACCCTGGGTAAGTAATTTAGCATCTCTGTACCTTTGTTAACTATAAAATGAGGTAACTGGGTGTCCCTTCTAGGTCTTAGTCTATGATCCTATGACCTAATGACTTCATCACCCTTGTCCACACTTTCCAGGTTTCTCCTGGAAATTTATTTTTTTGTCTATATTTCACCCGAAGGGAATAGTAGTAGTTAGGTCTGACTCATATTCAGAGGTTCTCTCTACCACGTGGAATCTCTTCCCCTGGAATGCCTCCTGACCATTCATTTCAGGGCATGTCTCAGCATCCCTTTGGAGGGAAGTCTCTAAGCCCATTCTTCTCTCTTGAAGACATCTGTGGGTCCATGTCATCATTCTTGGGGGCACAAGATGACCATTTTTCCTCATAATGCTCAGGACCACCCTCAAAAGAGAGAGCCTCATACCTATTACATAACTCAAAACATTTAACTGTCTTCCTTATTCACTTTCTCCTCTCTGTCTTTCTTCTTCCAACTTTCTGATACTGGGTAAATAAAGCTCCACTGGGGGCAGCTAGGTGGCGCCATAGTGGATAGAATCCTGGACCTGGAATCAGGAACGCTGACTCATCTTCATAAGTTCAAATCTGATCTCAGGTGACCTTGGGCAAGTCACCTTAGTTTCCTCATCTATAAAACGATCTGTTGAAGGAAATGGCAAATGACTCTAGTATCTTTGCCAACAAAGCCCCAAATGAGGTCAGAGAGAGTTGGGTGCAACTGTAACAACAACAACAACAACAACAACAACAACAACAACAACAATAACAGAATTCCACTATCTCTTGATTATTTTTTTAGAGGGAACTAGGTGGCCCCAGTGGGTCCAGAAGACCTTGATTTCAAATCCTGCCATTTACACTTATTAGCTGAGGGACTGTGGATAAATCACCTTACTTCTCTTGGTCTCAGTGTCCTCATCTGTAAAATGGGCATAATAACGGCACCTACCGCATTAAGGTTGCTTTGAAGATAAAAAGAGACAGCATGTATAAAGCCTGTTGTACATCTCTGTGAATGCCGGCTATTATTATGCCTTTCCCTTTAAAGCTTTTGCTTCATTCTTCCAGGGAACTACTCATTCTCCCTGATAACCTTTAGAATACAGAAGTGTTTTTGCTGTACTTTCACATTCTCTACTAGGGAAGATCAGCTTCTATTTGGGGCACTCAACACCGACTCTTTCTCACACATGTACACTCAGCAAGCACACTCAGGCACCTCCAAAACTCTGCTCTTCTCCACTTGCTAAAAGTGAGAATCTTTGGTCTTTGGCATTCTTTTGATGGCCAAATTACTTGTTTGCCACCTCTATTCACTAAACTGGGGGCTTAGGGATTGAGTGTTACCTAATGAGGCTGAATTCACTGTAGACCTTATCTCAAAATAGGATACTAGTTTACTAAGTTGCCTTTTGTCTCTAACTAGCATGAGGTTCCTGCCAAAGCCCTAATGAGGCTTTGCTTCCTTGTCGCCTTCACCCATCATCTGCAGGAAGTCCTAAAGCAGAAATCCATTTTATCCACTCCACATACCATCCATTCCCTGTGCTCCTCTCTGCACTGATCAGAGTCCAGATACCTTCTCCCATCTTGCTGATACTCTGTTTACTATCTTCTGTTCTCGTATGCCCCCCTCCCCAATGGAAACCTGCTCTCAGGAAAGTATTGTGTAACTTCATTCACATAAATGACTTCTAAGGTTAATGCCTTAGCACACATCAGGAGCAGAGAAGGATTTTACATTTTGAAAGGGATCGAAGCCTATTAATACAAAAGAATCTATCTCTAACAAGAGAATTTAGGCATCACTGACAGGTTGCGATTGGACATGTTACTTGGACGCAGGGAAATCTTCCCATCAGCTCTCAAACCATAGGTGCAAACTCATGAACCCTAGCCACAGACCTGAATTTACCTTCCTCTTAAAATAACAGACTTTGGCTTATACATTAGGTCTAAATATGCTAATGAAGGCTGAGAGGGAAGAAGCAATGACAGGCCCTGAATCTTATGGGGGGAAGTTTGAACCTGGGATAACAAGCAGTAGTGACCCACAGCAGATTCTTGGGAATCTTTGCTCAGTCACGTCTAAGAGATCAAGGCTTTACATGACGCATTTCTGGATCCTCCTTCCTTCCAATTGCCTTAATGTCTTTTTGAGAAGGGCCACCTCATGCTCTGATTCTTTAACAGAAGAAGAGAAGATGGATGATGAGGCCAAGAAGCTTGTTCTCAGTAAAGATGTTCTCAGTAAAGATGACCTAGGTGGTGAAGTGGATAGGATGGTGGGCCTGGAATCAGGAAGACCTGAGTTCAGACCCAACCTTGAACACTTACTAGTTGTGTGGCCCTGGGTAAATCATTTAACCACTTTCTGCCTTGATTTCTTCCATTGTCAAATGAGGATTAATAATATCACCTCCTTCCCAGGGCTGTTACAAGGATCGAATGACATATCTATAAAAGACCCAGCACAGTGCTTGGCACGTAATAAGAGCATGATGAGTAAATGCTTTCCCTTTCCTCCTTCCCATCCTCAATAAAGTAGGGAGTGGGTGAATATCTGCAGAGAAAGAATGAGAACGTGGTGGATCTGGGGCTTTGAGCAGATATGAAAAGTGTGATAGGGAGTCAATCACAACCCAATAATCTGTCATCTCCTCCATGTTAAGAAATAGTTCCTCCCATAGGACTGATTACAAGCCACTTATGACTGCCCATTCCATGGTTTTCTTCTGTGTTTTTCTGTATATTCACTATAGAGAGTCTATTCAGTGTGCCAGGTAGGGCCCTTACCTTACTTCTCCTGATGTTGTAAGGATAGTAGCAGAACATGCAGGCTGTCCATTAGTGATCCCTCATCCTCCCTGAGAGGCCCATCTTTTTCTCTGGTCATGCATTTCTCTGATGTCTTCCTTTACCCAGTGTCTTTCATCCACTTTCCCACTTGTAATGTGATGCAGCCTGAGTGTGCCCTCCATGAACTTTTTTTTAAAGATTTTTTTGTTGGAGTGGGGAAGGCAAGACAATTGGGGTTAAGTGACTTGCCCAAGGTAACACAGCTAGTTAAGTGTCAAGTGTCTGAGGCCATATTTGAACTCAGGCCCTCCTGACTCCAGGGCCAGTACTCTATTCATTGCTCCACCTAGCTGCCTCCCCTCCATGAACTTTTACTTTGTCCTTTGGATGATAAATTCAGAGTCTTTTAGAAACAAAGGTATTTCTGCGTAGTGTAGAGGGCTCAGTGGAGGGTAAATAAGGTGAACTGGTAGTGGTTCTCATCCCCATAACATTTACCAGCTCAGGAACAGGAGAGCAGAAGGGAGCTGGTAAAGGAGATTCAATGTGGAGGATTTGTGGGGTGTGAGATGCAGAACAAGGGATCAAGGGGTCCAAGAGTGGGAGACAACAATCCCAGCCTTCAGGGCTAAGGAAAAGAAATTGAAGCCAGAAGAGGGGGTGATGGATTGAGAATAAGGAAAAATTGAAGGAGCAGAAGTCATCTCAAGACTGAAAACAGGGTTGAGGAAGATGTGGGAAGACAGAGCATTGGGATGAGAAATGTCAGCTCCTTAAGCATGGGGACTGATCTTTGTCTTTGTTTATCTCTCCATTGTGTGGCTATTTCCTAACCGTGCCTTTTCCACTCACACCATCATCTCGACCCCCTTCCTAGCAGAACCTTGATTTCAAGCTACAGGTCTCCAGGTCCTAAGAGGTGAGCTTTTACCAGGGTCCAGGCCCAGAATCATACATCCCAACCAACTTCCCTTTTACATGCCCATCCCCCATTAGAATGTAAACCCTGGAGGACTGGGGTATCATACTCGCTTATTTTGTATCCTTGAGTCTGGCACATAGGGGCTTAATAAATGTTTGTTTAAAGAGTAAGAGGAAAATATTAGAGTTGGAAATGGGAAGGAAAATGCCTGGCAGAATAAAGACAGATAAATGGTACAGTAGATAAGAGTGCTAGGCTTGGAGTCAGGAAGACCTGAGTTCAAATTTAACCTCAGACACTTACTAGCTGTCTGTCTCAGTGTCCTCAACTGTAATGGGGGGTGTAGAAAGAGCACTTACCTCTTAGAGTTGTTGTGAAGATAAATGAGAGCATACTTTTAAAGTGCTTAGCACAGTACTTGGCACATAACAGGAGCTGAAAGGGAGAAGATGTTAACACTTCCTCTAGAGCGGAGGCAGAGTTCACAAGGAGGTTGATGAACAGGTCGATGAACCCGGGAGGTCAGAGCATTCAAACTAAATACAGTCATCAAAAATGAGGACAAGTCTTACGAGACTGTGATCTGGGTACTTAAGTCACAGAGGAAGGAGGGAGTTAACTGGAAGTTGAAAGATAAAAGCAAGAGTATCTGAATAGAGTGATGTAATCTAATCTACATTCAACTTTTTGGTGACTCTAGAGGGAAAGATACCAGCTGTTCCTTCTTCCTCTGTCTGCTTTTTAAATTAAAAAAAAATTTTTTTTGGTCATTTAGCTATTCATTTCTCCTCCTTGTTAGAGTCTAAACAGAGCATCTGGAATGGAAAATGGGACCTTAGATGAAGACTTTGGAAGCAGGAATCATAGAATCACAGAATGAGAAGAAAGGCCCTGGGAGGTCCAACTGTATCCGAACAAGCAACTCCCTCCAGAGCAAACCCAGTCTGTAATCATGAAATGGAATCTCCCCCATTAGAATGTAAGCTCCTTGAGGTCATACTACTGACTCATTTTTGTACCCCTAGTGGTTAGCACATAATGAGCATGGACTAAAGTACCATTCATTCATTCATTCATTCATTCATTCATTCATCTTTGCTCTAAGGCCTCTAGTCCCCCTGCTTTCTAAAGCAGCCCCTTCTTGAGGAAGTTAAGTGGCATGACAGATAGAGTGCTGGGCCTGGGTGAGGAAGACCAGAATTCAAATCTAGCCTCAGTTTCCTGTGAAATGGGGGAAATAATAACCCTTACAACTTTATAGTGTTGTTGTGAGAATTAAATGAGACTTGTGTAAAGAGCTTAACACAAGGTCAGGTACATAGTAGGTGCCGTATAAGTGCTTATTCCTTTCCTTTTGCTTGGGGTCAAACAAAGCAAGTCTAGGTCTCCTTCTCCACAATATACCTTCAAAGACTTGAAGATAGATGTCAAGTCCTTTCCAAGTTTACTCTTTTTCCAGGCACAATATCCCCAGTTCCTTAAGCAGATCCTGATATGGTATAAAGAAGCTAGGTGGTACAACAGACAGCAGCACTTTGGGTCTGGAGTCAATGAAACCTGAGTTCAAATATTACCACAGATATTTGCTAACTGTACCTGAGCTCAAATACTGCCACAGATACTTCCTAACTTTAAGACCCAAGAAAATCACTTAACCTCCGACTGCCTCAGTTTCTTCACCTGTAAGACCTATTTCCCAAGGTTGTTGTGAGGATAAATGTAAGACGATATTTGTGATAGTGGTTTGCAAACCTTACAGTGTTATGTTAAGTGTTAGTTGTTATTACTCTGATCCCTAGAACCTTCTAGCCTCTTTCTAAATACTCTTTAGCTTATCAGTGTCTAAAATATGGCATTGGCAAGAGACAAAATTATGGAAAGACAAGGATCTCCCCCCTCCCCAGTGCAGTAATTACCTAGCAGCTGGTGTTGAGTGAGCCTTGAAGTGCACCTGGGTAAGGGTGGAAAGAGCATTAATCAAAGTCATTCTGGGGAAAGTGATTAAAATTTCTGGCACGTGCTGCCAGCCTTTAGCTTTGTTGCTATTGTCTCTGCAATTAATACTTCGTTCTCAGAGAGCAGACAGCTCTCAGGGGAAGCTTTTCTGCAAAGTGATGACATATCAAACCCAGAGAAAGAGTGCCTTCCCCCATCCTACAGACAGACACAGACCAGTGCCCACTCAAGCATCACTGTTTACCTGGAAACACAAAGACAAGCCATAATTCCCTAGTGCTGATAGTTAATAGATTGACCCAGAGGGAGATGCACAAACTTGAAATGTGTAACCGGCTAGTTTGGAGAGGGATTTCAGAGGCTGCTGTGAATAGCTGACAAAGAGCTTGATGGCACTTCAGTGTGTCAATATTATTGACAATGATATCCCAAGGAGATTTTTTTTTTTGCAAAATGAGGTCACTTGGAGTTATTGTGTATTGGAAAGGTAACTCTCTCTCCTCTGTCATTCTCTCTTACCCTTCATTTCCCCAGTAGTTTTCCTTTCTTAATAAGTATTGAAGTCTGAACCAAGTCAGACAGTCCAGAATCTCCAAATTTGGGGACTTAGGGCTTGAGATTCCTCACCATGGTGATGGTGAGTTGTCTGAATCTCTTCTAGCCTGACTCTAGATTTTACATGGCCTGGTCTATAGCTAGGTTCTGCACAAAGTTTCTCTAGTCCCAGGTCTAGTTCCATGAAGGCCCAAGCAGTCAGAGAGTACATTTCAAGATAGAATAGCCAGTGGGCATTCAGATACCTTTCCCTAGTGATTCACTAACAAATGTTTAATAACAGGCTCTCTGAAAAATGTATATGAGATACTTTAAAGTTTCATCTGCATTATTGTTTTATTCGTCGCTTGTCTAGACATTAAAAAAAACAATAAATTAAACCCTGATAGGTAGCATTTGCAGATTTCTGAGGCATAAATGTTCACAATGAAAATTTAACAATCAGCTCTCTCAGGTTGGTAGGAGCTGCTCTAGCTTACCCCTGCCCTTCCTGGTAGTTTTGGATATATGTCTTCTTACTAGTGTGCTCACCTAGAACTGTCTTGAAAGGTGCCAAAGCAAAAGATGCCCAGGTGTAGTGAGCTGAATGGTTCTAAAAGCTTCCTTGTCCTCCAACTAAAAATACTAGAGTACTGTTGGCCTGTTATAAAGACTGAAATTTTCACTGTTATTTTGATAGGCCTCCCTAAAAAACAATAATGGTCCAATGGATTAAGTAAGGTATTGCATTCCCCAGGAGCGGTTAGCGATGAGAGAATAGTTATCTAAACATATTAAGGGGAGGAGAGTCTAGTTATTTGATTTTTCTGTTATTAACCACTGCCACTATAGGGAGGACAATTCACCTGCTGTGATAGGACAGAAGGTGTGAATGTTTTGACAGAGGAGAGGAGCCCCCCAAACCAGAGGAATGGCTTAGGCTGATCAAGTGCCACATTGGGAGGTCCTTGAAATATCAAGAACAGCATGAAGGCACAAAGTACCAAGAAAGCAAAAGAATGCACAAAGAGATGGGTAAGGAAAAGACATGGAAGATGAGAGAGGAAGGAGATACAAAAGATCCATTTCACCTACTTGACAATTTCATCCAGAGCCAGGCAGATCCCTGAGTATGGGTAAAGCATAATCCTCTTGCTATATTTTCTCATAGATTCCACTGAAAAATCTCCAGCCATGGATTAGTAACTCACAAGGCTCCTGAACTCCCCAGTAGAGTAGAATGCAGGTCTTTGAGGGCAGAGATTATGTAATTTTTTTTGTCTTTGAATCACAAGGATCATCACTAGTGTCTAGTATGTGGCAGGTGCTAAATAAATTGTTTTAAATGACTGATTTCCGGCAAGCACAAATTTAGCTGTGGAAGAGAAGCTGCAGAAAGAAACCTCAGCTCTCAGCACAAAAGGTCCAAATTCTGAGCAGGAGTTTGGAGACTGTAGAGATAGAGACCTCAGAATACAGAGTCTGCCGGTAGGGTGGCTTCCACAAGAGGAGAGCTCTTCTGGGGAAGGCCACCTAGCAGTTTCCTGTTTCAATCAATTATTCTTGTATAGTTGTTTCTTCATGCTGAATCTCAGTGCCTTGGAGAAGTTACTGGTTCACCCTTCCCTAGTGACATGTCTGTTTCTGTAGGCTTCTAAGTGACAAAGAGTGTTTTGGCCCCTTGGGAAAATGCTACACGTGTAACATAGTGGGGAACAGTATGCCTTGAGGAAAATGGTTCCAATTTGGGCAGGGAGAAACAAATTCTCCTTACCTGCCATAAACTCATGGAGGGCTGCCCTTCTTACATGTAGAAGAGCACCCATCTCTGATCTGGGCAGCAGAGGACCAAGCAGCGGAATCTCTGAAGACTGTCAGGCTGGGCTGATGATGTAATGCTTTGCAGAGTACCACCAAGATTAAAAGCACTGTGCAAATGTGGAATGCTAGTTTATTTCCCCACCACAGCTGACAGGCAGCTCCTGCCAAGCGAGATCAAACCTTGGAAATGTTTTGAAAAGCTGGTGAGAACAAGGCTACTGTCACACCTCACCCCAGTCAGGGTGTGGGGGAAACACTCCTGAAATGAGAGTCAGTCTCAGACACTGCAGCAGCTCTGCCGTTTCCACTGGTGATTAGGAGCCCAAAGGCTTTGGATTGCAAATGCAGAATGGGGGAGGTGCAGCAGAAAGGAGGCTGGAAAAAGGAACCAGGGAGTTTTCTAAAGGAACAGAATTGGGTTGGCAGGTGTGTCCCTAAGGATGTCAACTTTGGGCAGTTCCTTGTTCCAGAGAGAAAAGCTTCTCTAAGCTCCCTCCGCCAGGACCTCAAACTTATGTCCCCTTCACTGTGAGCTGGGATTAGAAGTTGCTTCATTACCTACATGGCCCCTTCTTCTCTATCTTTCGGGAATTGAACCATCTGCTAGGAATATCCCTTTCCAGCTCCTGTTTGCCTCTGCATTACTTTTTGAAAACATTTACAGAATGATATTTTTAAGAAGATAGAGCATGAACAGAAGTACATCATTCTCTGTCCTTCACAAGCTTGAGGAACACCCTCTCCCCTAGACCACTTCAGTCCCTAGAAAGAATAGGCTCCAACATAACACAATTTCTACATAGAAGTCTCTCCTACCAGATCCACTTCCAAGTTTGGCACAGACACTTGATGAGTCCTCATCTTACCATTAAGATGGGTCCCTCGGAGCTACCTGTCCTCATTGAGGGTTTGGCTGTCTGGATGTAAAACTGTCTAGGACTCCAGCATCCAGACTTGGTGACCTGATCCCTTGACCTTTAAAAATTTGAAAAGACAGAGTTACCTCAAAGAATAAACACAGATATACAAAGAAAAGAGTTCAATTTTCATGGACTGCATGTTGGCTTTGGATGGAGAGGAACCCTCCCCTTCTAACATGGTCTTTCTCATCCAAACTGCAGCTAGGCAGGAAAGACGAAGAGATAATCAGGCTTTCACCTTCCTATGGAGGCTTCTATCACCATTGATAGCTTTATGAGCTTCAGTCTCTTCAAGCCAGTTCGGGTTACCTTCTCACCATGGATATCCCCCTTTGCCCATTGGTGAACTCCTTTTGGGGACAGACAACAAACAGGCCATGCTTCGGTCCCTTCCTGTATTTCTCTCAGGAGTTTGCCACCTGATTCCATTGCCTTCTCACACTGGAACTTCCTTTAGCATCCAGGGCCTTCTCTCTCTGGAATCCTCTTTCATTCTGGGGTTCTGTTTGGGGTCTCCATTTCAGAAGCAAGCTGAGACCAGCCATGCCTCATTCACTTCCTCTCTGTGCTTCTGACTCTGTTAACTTTTCTACTACACTCCCTCCCATGTAGGTAGGCACCTTCTGCTTCCCTTCTCCCTCCTCCTTTTCAGCTGTCTCTTATATGCAGTCTTCACTTGGTAGAATGTAATCTTTTTGAGAGCAGGAACTGTCTTTCTTTGGATTCAGCCCTTAACACATACTTGGCCATTCCAACAACCTAATAAATGCTCCTTAAATTGCCTTACTGTCTTGCTTGACTTTCAGATCAATCAAATTTAATTCAATTAAAAATATTTATTAAGCATCAAATATGCCAAAGACAGCACAACATAGTAAAAAGAGAGTTGGCCTCAGAGTTAGGAAGGCCTGGGGTCAAATTCTGCATCTGACATGATCTTGGGCTAGTCATTTAACCTCTTGGTGTCCCAGGCAGATCTCGGCTCAGCTGCTAATCACCTCTGGTAAAGGGAATTTCCTCCCATACATGTGGAAATAGTCCAAGGTGCTGTGCTAAGCCCTAGAGATAAAATGATGGAAAAAAATGAAAACATACTCTTCCCTCTTCTTACTCCCATGCGCCAAAAACCCTCAAAGGAAAGGGAGAGTATACAGTATAGGAAGGCAGGAAAGGATGCTGTATGACTGGAGGCAGCATGTTCATAGCAGATAGGAAGGATGGCCTGATGAGACAGAAAGACCTGAGTTCAAATTCCATTTTAGATACTTGGTAGCTACATGTCCCTGGACAAGTCAATTAACCTCTCTGGGCCTCAGTTTCTTCATATGTAAGATTAGAAGGTTGGACCAAACAATCTTTATGGTCTCTTCTGGATCTAAATCCATTGATGTATTATTGTAGACTGTAGGGGTCCCCTGGTTGTAGTGTGTGACCATTTCTACTTATAAAAAGCAAGGTTACGTGGAGCTGGTTCAATTCCCCTCATTGCACTGATCTGACCTTGTCCTCATTAGAAATGCCCCACAGAGAGAATCTGTCCTGTGATGTAGAACAAAGGCAGAAAAAGATCCCTTCATGAAAAGAGCACAGCAAGTTACAAGGCCTGACTTTCTGCAGTGCCTCCCGCCCTTTTCTCCATCCACCCTTGCCAGGACACCGAGTTAGCCTCAGGGCTGTCGTAGGACGGAGCCCAGAAAACCCAAAGGAAACAAAGTTATCAGGGAGGGGACTTAAGACTTGTCTCCAGACCAGGATTCCTGGAAGCTGAGCCTCACTCAGATCCTCCACAACAGGGAGATCTAATTTGTTCATTTAACTGTTGTTTAATGAAAGAAGTCTTCAGGGCAGACATAATAGCTGTGCTTGTCATGAACAACGTCCTGTGATGGGCTGTGATTGGCTGTGATTTACAATGATGAAGAAGACATAGTTCTTGCCTTCATGGAGCTTACCATCACTAAAAGCTACAATGTAAGGCAATATCATGTCAGAGATGTTGAAACAAAGAACCAGAAGAAAACAGAGCGATTAAAACCTGTGACTTCTCTGGGACCTTTCAAGCTATTGTCTCATTTGGAAATATCTGGACTCCAAGACGGACATTATCCCACACTTATAACTTGCTCTGGGCCCTCAGTGCTCAAGTCACAATTCCTCTAAATAGTTCTTGGCGTATCTCTTGCAGTGGAAGGGAGGGATGTATCAGGAAAGGCTTCACAGAGGAGGTGGCACATGAGTTGGACCTTAAAGCATGGGTAGAATTACTAGAAAGAGGGGACTCTTCCAGAGAGGAGGAAAAATTCAACAAAGTAAAAAACAAATTGTCTATGAAGAATGGGAGACAGTCCAATTTGTTCAGAAGAAGGTGTGTCTAGTGGAATGGGAGAGATGAGGCTGGAAATTAAGACCAGGGCATGCAGCATTTTGTATTCCAACAAGCCAGGGAATTTGCACTTTATGGGGTCGACAATCTTCAATGTGCTTGAGGAAGTCTGGTTTATCTATGATGATGGTGGTGGTGGTAACTATAGCAATGACAACTAATATTTATATAGAGCTTTAAGGTTTGCAAAGATTTATTATTCTATATTATCTCATTGGAACCTCACAGTAACTCCATGAAGTTGGCACTATTATTATCTTCACTTTTCAGATGAGGAAACTGAGTCAGAGGATGGTAAGTGACTTTTCCAGTTTAGATTAGTGCCTAAAGGAGTATTTAAACTTGTGTCTTCCTCATTCCATGACTTGGACTATCTCCACTGTCCTAACTGACCACCTCTGTCCTCTCCCTTGGAAAGTCATTTCTCAAATATCAGAGACCTCAGGGAGTAGCAGAAAGGCCAGCTCCAATCTATTCCAAGTTTCTTAACCTTTGCTTTGTCTCATGGACCCTTATGGTAGGTTGCTAAATCAAATGAGATAATCTTTGTAAAGAACTTAGTACAGTGTCTGACGTATAGTGGGTGCTAGCTAAAATAATGTTTTAAATGTACAAATTAAACTATTCAGGATTACAAAGGAAACCAGTTATATTGGAATACAGTTGCTAAATATTTTTAAAAAGAAATTCATGAAGTTAGATGGAGGAGGACATAGGAGAGAGCAGATTGGGGGAGAGGCTTTACAGTGGGATCGCTGTTTTGGGGTTGTGGGTAGGGAAAGAGGGGTGAAAATTTGCAAGTCAAAATCTCATGAAAATGAATGATGTAAACAAGAAAATAAATAAAATAATTAATGAAAGCAAAAATAATAAAAAGAAATTCATGGTTATAAAATGCAAAACCCTCATTTCTATGCACTCTTGAGTTCCAAGTTTGAATGCTAAGCAAGATACCAACCTGTAAATCATTGGGCCTGTCACTTCACCATGATGTCATGGCTCCATCTGGGCTTTACAACACCGTTTACCATCCCAGAATGCCAAACAGTTAAACAATGATACATTTTATCCCAAATAATAATTCCTATTTTTATAGAGACTGAAGGCTTCAAAGCTATAAACTCACAACAAGCCTGCGAATAAGTGAGTGTGAGCATTATTACAGAGGTGAGAAAGCTCGAGAACTGATCCAGGGCCAGAGGGAGGAAGAACCAGCTGACCGCAGAGTCGTAGCTTAATCTGGGGTTGAAGGAACGCAAGGTTTGGATTTGCATTTGCCACAACTAGAACGGAAACCTCTTGAGGATGGGGCTTTCATATTGAGAAGAATTCCTCAGAGAGGGGAAGTGCCTTTTCTGAGGTCACATGTCTAGTAGGCTGCAGAGTCAGGATTGGGAACCCAGGTCTCCTGACTCTTGGCCTTATCCTCATCTCACTGCCCCAGCCTATCTTAAGCCTAGCAGTCAAAGGTGAATGAATTGTCTGGAGTGAAGCTCTTACTGCAGACATTCACTACACTCATCTGTCCTCTATTCAGAAGACCGCTTTGATCTATCAATCTGTTGGTATCTTGGGTGGCGGGTGGATAGGGCATTGGTCCTGGAGTCAGCAAGGTCTAAGTTAAAATCCAGAGGGGAAGGGGGAGGTGGAGAGTAAGCATTTATATGGTGCCTACTCTGTACCAGGCACTGCATTGGACATTTTACAAAAATTGTGTCATCTGATGCTTACCACAATTCTAGGAAGTAGGAGCCATTATTATCCTGATTTTACACATGAGGAAACTGAGGCAGACAGCGCTTAAATAACTTGCCTAGAGTCACATAGATAGTGTCTGAAGACAGTTTTAACTCTGTTCTTCCTAACTCCAGACCCAGCATTCTATCTACCCCTTGAACCACTCACTTAGCTGTTTGACCCTTAGCTGTTAGTCATTTGATGATACAACTGTTTGACTCAGTTTCCTCAACTGCAAAACGGGAGTGATCATTTTATCTACCTCCCAGGGTTGTCGTGAAGATCAAATGAGATATTTGGAAAGTGCTTAGCACAGTGTCCAGCACATAGCGATAGATAATAAATCCTTGTTTCCTTTCTTGCTTTCTGTTTAAATACAGGGAAGGGAAGGAGGGATGGAGAGAGGGAGAGAAAGCAGGAAAAAGAGAAGAAAAGGGGGAAAATGGAAAAAGAGAGAAGAGAGAGGGAGAGGGGAAGAAAGAGAATGAGAGAGGGAGAAAGAGAAAAGAGAATAAAATAGAGGAGAGAGGAGGAAAAGAGAAAAGGAGATAGAGAGGGAGAAAGAAAGAAGAGAGAGTGAGGGAGACAGAGAGACAGGGAGGGAGGGAGGGGGAGAGAGACAGACAGAGACAGACAGAGACAGAGACAGAGAGACAGAGAGAGAGAAAGAGAGAGAGAGAGAGAGAGAGAGAGAGAGAGAGAGAGAGAGAGAGAGAGAGAGAGAGAGAGAGAGAGAGAAGGAATTAGTTCCTAGATAATAGGCTCAAGAAATGCAGAGTAGGTAGTAGATATTAAAATGGAATGGAATAAGACATGCTCACTACTTTTAAAGAGCCTACATTCCTCTTGACTGGCAAAAGTAGATCAAGGTCTTGAATTCCTTGTACTTGTAAGCTAAGAGAATTTCTCAGTAAGCCACTTCTGCTCACCAGTCCCCAAACACTTCTTGAGCTTTCTCATATTTACAATTTTGCACATCTGTTCCATGTTCTTTTCAGTCCAACTCAAGCTTTGTGCACTAGAAACTCTTCCCAATTCCCACCCCACCTTCCATTTGGTACTGATCTCTCCTGATTCTTCCAAGGCAGGTGGATCCTTCCAAAGGCACAAAACATGCATAATTGAATTCCGAGTTTAGAATCAGCCTAGTCTTGGCTTGCCATGCTTTGGCCTTGTCTTGCTTGATTCCAGGTCTCCATAGCTCTTTTAGGACATCTCCAGCTGTGCTGCTGTACATGTAGCCCCCTAACTTCTTTTCATCTCTACTTTATAAATTGTTTTCCCCTTTAGAATATAAGCTCCTTGAGGTCAGGGGTTAACTAGAATGCTTTTATTTAACAATTAGCACTTATTGGGCTTAGCTCTGATGCAGAGCCAGCACTTAATAAATAATCTATCTATCCATCTATTCTTCTCTCCGTTCATTTATCCATCTGTCCTGATGGGGATATTTATTTCTTAGATCAATTTTTAAAATTCTTTTTGGTAGTCTGCCTGTCTTTGGCTCTGAGAAGCCTCACATCTCCCCCAAACATCCAAACTGTCACAAAAATAACTTTTAACCAAAAATGACCCAAATATTCTCCAAGTGTTAGAGTTGACATCAGGGATTCAAAGTTTGGTTTGGTCTCTTAGTTGCTATATGTTCCTCAATTATTTACCTGCTGGGCCTCCCTGGACCTCAATGAACTCATCTGAAAAAGGAAGGTGTAGAATGAGCCGAGCCCTAAGGGCCTTTCCAGCTCTGAATCTTTGCTTTTATGATTTTAAACATCCCATGTCCCTGTTGAAATCCCATTTCCTCCATAAAGCTTTTTGTGATTACCCCATCATAACGAGGTCTCACTCTCCTCTGAACTCCTCTGGCAACAATTGTCTGTGGAAACATGAGCAATTAATCACGCACTGCTATTTAAAGCTTGTGTTTTATTGGTTTTTCTTGTGTGTAAGTCTTAGAAAGAGCAGCGGATTTGTGGGTTGGAATACCAGACCCATGCATATTAACAGCGAGAACAGGCACTTAGTAAATTCTTCTTGACTTGACTCGACCTCCTTTCTCACCAAGGCAGCTAGGTAGTGCAGTAAATAGAGTACTGGGCCTGGAAGACCTGAGTTCAAAAGAGACCTCGGATACTTTATAACTCTGTGACCCTGGGAAATCCCTTAGTCTCATTTGCCTCAATTTCCTCATCTGCAAAATGGGAATCATAACAGCACCTACCTCCTAGAGTTATTGTGAGGACCAAATGGGGTAATCATCGTGAAGTGCTTAGCACAGTGCCTGGAATGTAGGTATCTAATAAAAATGTTTATTCTCTTCCCTCTTCTGTTACCTCTCTGAGTTTCTTCTCATTATTAAAATAATGTTAATATTATAATAATATTAATATTAAAATAACAAATACTTTCTCTTACAGGATCATTGTAAGGAAAGTACTTAATAAATTACAAATAAAAGTGAGTTCTTATTATCACCCCCAATTAAAATTGGAGTCATAGACTCTTAGAGTTAGAAAGGACCTTAAAGGTACAATGGAAAGCACAGTGGTTTTAAAGAGAAAGGACTTAGGTCCAAGCACCAGCTTTCCTTCTTGCTACCCAAGTGACTCTGTATTTGCTTCATTGTTCTTATTTGTAAAATGAGGGGGTTGGACTAGATGGCTTACTAGGTGCTTCCAAGCTCTAAATTATGATCCTGTGAACAGGATTACCAGCACCACCACCACCACCATCATAATCATTATCAGCAGCAGCAGCAGCATTACTACCATCATCATCATTATCATCATTATTATTATTTTTAGAGCAGATCTCTAGGGAGTCACACAAACCCCAGTCGATTTTATGTTTCTGGAGGGCAGGGACATAAATCACATACAGTGTCAGAATCAGACGGATCCCAGAAGTCATCTACTCCAACATATTTTTGAATAGAAATTCCCTCTACAACGTTGCTGACATGCTTGCAGCCCTTAGATCTTGGACTTCTATATAACCACAACACTCACAAATGCGGCTCCAACAATATTACATTACATGTCATTGGGAATTCTTTAAGAAAATAAATAAGGATAAGAGGAAACTTAGATAATATTACATATGAAAATGAAGTCAAAATGAGGCCTGCAGAGATCCTTATAGTTTGTTGTTCAGTGTTTTCAGTTGTGTCTGACTCTCCGTGGCCCCATTTGGGGTTTTCTTAGTAAAAATACTAGAGGGATTTGCCATTTCCTTCTCCAGCTCACTTTTACAAATGAAGAAACAAAGGCAAACAGGGTTAATGGACTCGCCTAGGGTCACACAGCTAGTAAGTTTCTGAGAGTGGATTTGAGCTCATGAAGATAAGTCTTCCTGATTCCAAGGCCAGAGCTCTTTCCACTACAGCACCTCCTGGCTGTCTATATAGCAGTCTCTGTTTCTATCTGAGTTTGACACTCCTGCCCCAGAGAATACTGCCTAGAGCCCTAGACGCTGCACTTAGTCTGTGGGCTTGCAGTGAGTGCATTGGAGAAGATGCTGGCCTTGGAATCAGAACCGCCCCTTATCCCCCAACCGGGTTCTAGCATTGGCTCCCATAACCAGCTGGGTGAGTCTAGACAAAGTCACTGTGTCTCTGAGCCTCAGATCCCTCATCCACAAAATGAGAGGGCTGGAGCTGAGGAGGTTCAACTCTGATAAGACTATCCGACATTAGGCTTTGATGAGGTTATTGTCTTGCTTTCTTTTTAATTTTTATTGATTTTTGGTATCACTTTAACTTCCTAGTACATCCCTCTCCACTCCCCTCACCAGTGAGAAAAGAAAGAGAAAAAAGAGTGTTTAATAAAACATAAGCCAAGTGTGACAAGATATGCAACATCCTACATCCCTAGGCCCCTGCTTCTCCAATGGAAAGAGGGAGGCTCAACAAGCTGGATCATTATAATAACACAGTGTATAGGGTTCTTACAATTCTTTCTATTTACATTTTTATAGTCATTTTCTGTATATTGTTTCCAGATTCTGCTTACTTCGATATCCATCAGTTTATCTCCTTTGGTGGAGTTGTTCCTTGTGTAAAGGGCCTGTGCCATTGGGTCCAGAATCCCAAAAAATCATTTATTATTATTATTATTGTTATTATTACTTGTTCATATGATGCTTTACAAATATTATTTCCCTCTGTCCTCACATCAGCTCTGAGAGGTAGGTGCTGCTATTGGCCCCATTTTACGGATGAGGAAACTGAGGTGAAATGAATTGTTTAGAATCACTCAGGTAGTCAGTATCTGAAGGCATAAGGTATTTGAACAGTTCCTCCTTACTGAAGGTCCAAGACTCCCCTCAAAAAGGCAGAACTGACCAAGTCAAACGACCATATCTTAAGATTTCTAAAAGGGACTGAAAGCCTGACTCTGAGATGGAAAGTGAGAACCAACTCACCTAAAATAAACCTGATAGATAGAACAAAGCCTCAAACACATAATTTCAGTGTTGGTTTGACTGCCAGAGGGGGGAGGGGAAACACCATCTAACAAAGGAAACAGAGAAAATGGAATAAGAAGGTCCCAAAGAAGCAACACTGGTCACCGGGAATGGATTCCAGGCTCCCCAAGTCTCCCTATACCTGCACCTTGGACCGTGTGGTATCGTGGTGGGTGGGGGTCGAGGGAAAGCCTTATGTTGGGAGTCAGGAGACCTTGCTTTGGTCTTCTAGTAAATGACAGAGCTGGAATTTTCTGTGTTACCTTGGACAAATCACTCTGGGTTTTTTTGGACCTCTTCAGTTCCTCATCTGTAAAATGGGAAAGACAATACTTACCCTCAAGGCGGGGGGGCGTTAGGATAAAAGGAAGTTGTGAATATGAAACCACATGGGGAAAGTAGGAAGCATTAAGCAAATACGAGCCCTTCTTATTATCTGGGACCCACTCTTGAACTTGAATGACTTCCTCAGCAAGCCCTCAGTCCACTGGGCAGGACTTCAGTAGAAAGGTGAGGCACTGGGTAAAAGCATTTATGTGACTTCTGTTAGGAAAATGCCACTTTTTACTGAAAGAAATTAGTAGATAGACACTCCTTCTGTCTCTCAGTCCCCAGAATTCTACTGAGTAAAGAAGCTTTGGTCCTCCCTACAGCCATCACATCTTGCTGATACCTTCATTACATTAGGAGCCTTTTGACAATGGCAATTATCTATTGCCTTTTCTTCTTTTCTCAGCACTCAGCAGTGTCTGACACATAGTAGGTGCTTCATAAATATTTATTGGTGATAAGCTATTCAAAGTCCAGAACTCTAAATCTAGCCCCTTCCTATGGGCTTCCTCTGCTTCTTTCCTGTCTGTCCTGTATGAGCTTGTTCCAGCACTGCTGTTTACGTATTGTCTCTGTTAGACTGTAAGATCCTCGAGGGTACGGATGATCTTTTGCCTTTCTTTGTGTCCTCAGTGTTTAGCACAGTGCTTGGAATATAGTAGGTACTTCATAAATATTTATTGACTGACTGACGCTGAGCACTCTGAGCACCCAAGACAACTCACTCAGGACGGGGCTTGTATACATGGAAAGATTGGAGCTGATATTTAGACTAAATCAACTGATCTGAAAGACATTTTTTTCCCCACTGCTCCAACAAGTTTTTATGAAATGATACTCTTTCTTCTGGGCATTATTCTTTGGCAGTAAAGGAACAGAAACCTCAGAGCCATGCTCTAGGGGGCCTTGTTGTTGTTTGGTCAATTTTCAGTCATGTTTGACTGTTTGTGACCCTGTTTGGTTTTTTGTTTGTTTGTTTTTTTTTTTTTGCTAAGGATACTAAAGTGGTTGGCCATTTCCTTCTTCAGCTCATTTTACAAATGAGGAAATGGAGGCAGAGTTAAGTGACTTGCCCAGGGTCACACAGCTAGTAATTGTCTGATGCCGGATAAGAACTCAGAAAGAGGATTCTTCCTGACTCCAGGCCTGGTTCTCTATCCACTATGTCACCTAACTTCCCTTCTAGTGAGATAGTTAGCTTAATCTGGGACCATTTCTCTCAGGGGTTGACATATCTAAAAATCTAACCTCCTCAAGCCAATTCCCTTGCCTCTTTTCAATAACCACAGAGGGTGATAACAGTAGAAAGCTCTTACTCAGAGGTTTCAGATTTCCCAGCAACACAAATGTAAAATACACTTCTTTTGCATCATTCCTAAATAAGGCAGGTGGTCCGGTGGATAGAGCGCTGGACCTAGAGTCAAGAAAACCTGAATTCAAATCTAGCCTTAGACATTTACTAGCTGGGTTTCCCCGGGTAAGTCACTTAACCCTGCTTACCTCAGTTTCCTCATCTGTAAAATGAGCTGGAGAAGGAAATGACCAACACCTCCAGTGTCTTTGGCAAGAAAATCCCAAATGGGGTCACGAAGAGTAGGACAGGACTGAAAAATGGCTGAACAACAACAATCTTAGTTGACTGTTCTGTAAAAGGGGGGTAATAATAGCATTCCACCTCCTAGGGCTGTGAGGTTCCAATGAGATAATATTGGTAAAGCTCTTGCAAACCTTAAAGTGCTATATAAATGCTGGCCATTAATATGATATGAACTGCTCTAGAGGGAAACACACAAACTCTTATCACGATGCAGTTGACAGAAGGATCCTAGTCACTGAGGAGAGTAATTTTTTCTTTATTCTCCCTAGCCATCTGGGCTATAAAATCAAGCTGAATCCTTGCTCTGTGATGACCTCTCCCTTCAAGGCAGCAAAGCACACCCAGAGAAGATCCCTGGTGTTGGAGGTTTCTATGATGCTGGCTCTTGAAGGCTAAGAGCCTCCACTGGGGGGCAACAGTCAAGGAGCACCGGTTCCGGTTCCGAGAACTGGTAAATTCTTTTTCCAATTATAGGCAACTCTGCTGACCACTGGCCTGGGCGCTCTGTCTCTGCAAGGCTTGTTTGTTTATTCCTTGCTGGGAAATCTTTGTCAAAGAGCCTCAGGGCATTTCCTTGTAGTCAGAGTCCTACTGCATTAACACTCCAGAAGAGTTGACCAAATTTCTGGATTAGTTTGTTGTCATGCAGAAACAGCCTCACTCACATTAACACCTGGCTGCCTGATTGTTAGGGACCTGATGCAGCAGCTCAAGGAGCTGGCTCATCATTTCCACCTCTACTGGAATTCTTGCTCAGCCTAATTGCCTGGCCCTGGGCTTGTCTTACACCTGTCTACCTGTCTCCTCAATTGTCTTCTTCATGCCCCCTCTGTACACTGGTTTATTATTTTCTGCTCTGCTCTACAAGTCACATTTACAGAGGCCATTTCTAATGAATTATATTAATACTGCAGCATTTAATTTAATTCTTGGGATAATAAGGAGACAGACTCCGGTGCCCAGTTTCCAAATATAGTTGGATTGCCCAGGCTAGGATAGAAGCACATAGGAGCTCGCTTGTGATTAGTGGAACAGTCCTAAAATATTCAGGACCTATTGTCCATGAATAGTCTGGGAATTGACTCTACAATCATTGCCCTATCATCCATGGTCATGGAACGGACATTCTTTGGGACATTGGTGTCACTAATTATTAGTGCTCTGATATTTATAGTGAGGAGAATTATGGCTGTAGTTTCTTTCCTCCATAGATCTGATGGCATTTGACCAGGGGTTACATAGGAACTCAGAAGTTTGATAAACAGGCTATTTTCCAGTTCAACTTGATTCCATTCCATTCAATCAACATTTCATGACATAGATTTAGCACTTGGAAGAGATTGTAGAGGACATCTATGCAATCCCCTCTTTTTACAGATAAGGAAATTGATCCCTCAGGAAGTTGTGACTTGTATAAGGTTGTACAAATGCAAGTGGAAAAGCAAAGACTCAGGACCTCTGATTCCACATTCAGTCCTCTTTCCCATCTGTCATCCTACATGTAGGATTATTAAAGGAAATGTGGTATGCTGGATACAGTGTTGGGTTTGGGGGATCAGGAAGAACTCAGTTCAAATTCTACTTCTAATGCTTACTAGTTGTGTGACCCTGGGCAAGTCAGTTTACCTCTGTCAGCCTTAGTCTTTCCAATGACAAAATGGGGCATAATAATAGCAGGGAGTGTTATGAGGATACAATTGAATAATACTTGAAAAAACACTTAGTGGCACATAGTAGGCACTTAGCTTTTCCTTCAGCAACCCGAAGCTGGGTTGGCTTCTTCCATCTTCTTTCTTGATGCTGGAAGCCAGAAATATCAAAAGCAACTTCTCCTTGAAGTGTCCTGAAGAAAACCGGGGTTCCAAGAATCTTGAAGAGACCTGGAAAAGGATGGAGCTCTCTGCCTCAGCCCACAGGGCCAGGTATCCATGTCCATGAAAAAGTGAGCATTTCATACCAAGGGGCTTCAGGACAGGGTTCACAGCAATAAGAGGTTCAAAGTACTGTGTGAGGGGGCTAGAGCTCTGGGCCAGGAGTCAGGAAGACTCCTTTTCCTGAGTTCAAATCTGGCCTCAGACACTTCCTAGCTGGATGACCCTGAACAAATCACTTACCACTGTTTGCCTCAGTTTCCTCATCTGAAAAATCAGCTGGAAGAAGAAATGGCAAACCATTCCAGTATCTCTGCCAAGAAAACCCCAAATGGGGTCATGAAGAGTCAGACACAACTGAACAAGAGCAACAAATATATATGCTGTCTCCCCCCCCACATATATACACACCTTTTTATACACATACATATATACACATATACCTATATATGAAGACCCAGTTATATATATATATGCATATATATACACACATGCATGCATATACATATATACATATGTATGAGATAGAGACCCAGTCATATATAAAGACCCGGTTATATATTCATATACACATACACATACACATAAATATGTGATGTACTCTATCAATCATCTGTCTATCCATTTATCTATCCATCCATCCATCTATCCATCCTCTCTCTCTCTCTCTCTCCATCCATCCATCCATCCACCCATCCATCCATCCATCATCTATCTATCTATCTATCTATCTATCTATCTATCTATCTATCTATCTATCTATCTATCTATCTATCACTGGGCCTCTCTATCTCCCCCAGGCTGGATGTGCAGCAGCCACTCAAGGGCTACCCAATATGTGTGTATCTGCATGTAACACAAGCATATAGTAATGTGTCATCATCTAGATGTACCTAGGTACACATGAGTGTATTAACCAGTACACACGCGTGTGTGTGTGTGTGTGTGTGTGTGTGTGTGTGTGTGTCTAAGCAGGCAGCTGCCAGGCACAGAGCACCCACCGGGCCTGGAGTTGGATGCCCCTGAGCTCAGCCGGTGCCTCAGACCCTTGCACTGGGTTGCAAAGTTAATGTCTCATCAGAAGTAACATTTGAGCCCAGGTCTTCTTGACTCCACAGCCTACTTCTAGTCTACACACGGGATGGGCTTTGCCTTCAGGGAACTTACATTCTTTTTTTGGGGGGGGAAGGACAAAATGAATATGGACAAGTAAATGTACAAAGTAAAAGCCAAGTAATTGGGGGAGGAACACAACCAGGAGGGGATCAGAACAGGCCTGATGTAAGTGGTGGCCACTCAGCTCAGCCTCACAGAAAGACAGGAATAAAGTTAAATGAGGGAGCGATGAGGAAGGAGGGAGGGTGTTTTGGGAATGGAAGAAAGTCTGCACAAAGACGTGAATGTAGGAGATGAATGGAAATAGAAAATGATGCCTGAAGGGGCACAACATGCTGGGGATTTGGAAAGACTGGCCAGAGCCAGAGCGTGATGGGCTTTAAAATGCCACCCAGAGGAGTTCATATTTTACCCAGAAGCCACTGGGGCCCAGCAGACCTTCTCAGTCATGGGAGGGATCTGGTCAGAGCTACATAAAGCAGCTGTTCTCAACCAGTGGGTTGAGACCCCTTTGGAGGTCAAATGACCCTTTCACAGGGGTTACCAGGGGTTGCCTAAGACTGTGGAAAAACACACATTTCCAATGGTCTTAGGAACTGAGACACGGCTCCTCTATCCATCTCCAGACGGGTTCCCCCACATGCAGATACGCCCATATACGAGTTATTAGAGGGTGGCGGCATTAGGAAGGTTGAGAACCACTGATATAAAGGGAATATCAATTAGGCAAAATGCACAGTGCATAGGTTCTGAAGCAATTCCTCAAGGCTTATAATATACTGAAGTATAGTGGTCTTTCCTGCCCTTCCCCAAACCACCCCTGTTAGTGTCTTCCCACTGAGATGACCTCCCATTTATGCTGTATATTTTTGAATATACATAGTAGTTTGCATATTGTCTCCCTCATTAAAATATGAGTTCCTTGAGGATGGAGACCATGTTCTTGCCTTTTATTATGGTTTTTTTTGGAAGGGGGAAGGCAAGGCAATTAGCATTAAGTGACTTTCCCAAGGGCACACAGCTAGTAAGTGTGTCAAGCGTCTGAAGTCAGATTTGAACTCAGGTCCTCCTGACTACAGTGCCAGTGCTCTATTCACTGCGCCACCCAGCTGCCCCATGTTTTTGCCTTTAAAAAAAAATCCCTGGTGTTTAGCATACTCCCTGAGAAGCTTAGTAATAATAAGCTTAGTGATGCTTGTTGACCCACTGACTAACAGTTAAAGGACATTGGATGCAAACCCAGCAGATCTGGATTTGACTCCTGACTCTGCTAATTAATGCCTACCTGACTTCAGGTAAATAATTTCTTCTCTGGGCCTCAGGTTCCTTCATAAGGCCTCTCCCTGCCTAAAGCTGATTTTTCTACTAAAAACACAACCCAGTTCCTTTTAGAGTAAAAGACCAAAAGAATTGATCCTTCAAGTCCTTTCTTTGGCTCAGGTTAAGCTAGGTTTAAAGGTGGTATTACCAATGAGTACCCACCTTTTCAAAGCAATGCCAACTATTCAGTGTCATACAAGGATAATCACAGTTCACATTTTTATAATTTGTCAAACTTTACAAGCTACTTTTCTTCCAACAACCCTGGGAAGCCCTGTGGGAGGGAAAGCTAACAAATCAGATGATAGATTTGCAGAAATCTTTACAGACTAGAGCACTGGGCTGAATCTCATAAGGTGACATTCAATTGTGATAAATATGAAATTTTACATTTAGGTATCAAAATAACCAACTTTTATTACAAGATGAGGGATGAACAGTTAGATTGCAGCTTTTTCGAAAAAGATATATGGGTTTTACTCGAGTGTGAGATCCATTTGAATCTCCTGTGTGGCAACCAATACATTCTTCAACTAGATGAAGAAAGGGATCGCTTCCAGAAATGAGGATGCCGTCCTAATCAGAATTCAACTGGAGTCCTGAGGGCCATCAGAATGGTTGATATCCTGAGAGATCATTTGAAGGAATTCAGGGTGTTTAGCCTGGAGAAGAGAAGGGGGAAGGGGTAGGGAAGGAAGACATGGTAGCCGTGCTCTAAAATGTGAATGATTGCTATATGGGGAACAGATCACACTGAACCTGTTTGAGCTCAGAGATCAGAACCAGGAGCAATGAGAAAGAGGCAACACTGGACTTGATGTAAAAAACAAAAACAGGAAACTTCCTAACAGACTTGTTGGAAAGGAAAATGGGCTGCCCCTGGAGGTGGGGGATTGCCCCTCCTTGGAAACCTTCAGGCAGATGCTGAATGACCATATGTCAGGGATGTAATAGCAGGAATTCCTTTCAGGGATGGGTTAGACAAAATGGAGGCTGATACCCCTTGTAGCTCTCAAATTCTGTGATTCTGTGAAATAGGTGATATGGTCATGACCCCCATTGAGAGAACTTTGGTAATTTAGCCATGTTCACACAACTAGTTGACGTCAGAGTAAAGACTTCAGCCCAGGTCTTGAGTTTCAAAATCTAGTGGTCCTTTCCCTAGACTACACAAGAGACCCTGGAATGTGAAGCATTTAAATAATGAGGCTTAGTTTCAGTGGGAAAGGATAGAATCTCAAGGGAGGCCTGGCTGCTTCTCTTAAAAGCCCAAGCAGTACTGGTAACTGCTGTCATGTATTCTCTTTGACCTTCTAATCAGATGGCAGCTCCATAATCATGCATCCTTATCAAAGGTCATTTCTACGACTTAATAAGAATAGCAATCTCCTGACAATGATTTTGTATTGCTTTTGAGTTGCACATCTCATCGGCTGACTTCCCCTTGCCCAAAAAGGTCAGCATGACATCAGTGTCTGGTATACACATGGTCCAGCTCTCTTTATCCTTCTAGACACACATTCTCAAATTCATCAGCGGCATCTCTGGTCGCACCCAGCAAGCTTTGCTGCCAGTTACCTCCCTTAGGCTGCCCCAAATACCGTTAAGAGACACAGACCTAGACTTTTCCTTGTGATGCAGGTTTCCATGGAAACCAAGCCCAAAGCCAGGGTAGCAGAGATGCAGGCCCACTAGGCCAGCGCTCAAACTACCTGGATTTAGCATTGGCTTTGCTGTGGGACCTCAGCCAGTTATTTTACCTCTTTAGGATTGTTTCCTTACCTGGAAAAAGGACAGGGTTTATCTAAATGATTTGGAGGTCCCTGGAAGCTTGAAGAGTATAGAACAGGAGATTTTTTAAGAACCCCTAAGTGCTGCTTCCATGATTTCATTCAGTCCTATGTTGATTATCTTTAAGACTTGTTTGGAAATATGCATAAACAGCAGCAGCATACAAGAATGATTTATTTAAAAATTCTACCAATGCCGATGCTTGTTTTCTGTGTATGTATCATGTCTCCAACAAAAACTTAAATTCTGGGTCATAGACAGGGTAACCCAAAAGTCTTGGTGCAGTTTTAAGCTATTAAAGCTTTAATAGCTTATTTAAATTATTAAATCAACTAATAACTAACTACCTGGGGTATATGGGGTATTCAGGAGGACTAACACCTCAGATATGAGGACTTGCTGAGTCCTTTTTCAAGGCAACTCATCTACTTTTGGTGTCCATCTTTCACCTAACTCTGATTTGTGGTTCCCAGAAGCTGTAGCCTGAGTAGCAGCCACATCCCAGTAAAACCATCTTGAATGGGCAGGCTACACTGGCCACAAACTTGTTGGTGAATTAGAGGATGTCTACCCCAAGTCTGTGAAGACTTTCCCTGGAAGGAAGAACGGGCAGATGGGGACAATTCCATTGGTTGTGGAGAGCTTAGAGGTTGGTCAGACATCAAAGATGCCTCTGTATCCTGCGTCAGTCATCCTGATTTTTGTCTTATTTCTAGTCTTCTATGACCATGGAAGAGAGTGAGGCTGACAGCTTTGTGCAATTCTACTTCATTTAACTCCAATCCACATACAAATCAAGCTATCACCCCGAGAACTTTTTGTTCCTTTTTGAAAATAAAGGACAAACAACAAACAACAATCATTAATATTATTATGCTATGTTGTCTATAATTGTATGTAACTGGTTATTTATAATAATGTTACATAATAATATATACTTATTTATAATAATTATAAATTATTCATCTATAAAATAATTATTAGTTAATTTCATGTGATTAAATCTTTACTAGCTTAAAACTAGTAGGACTTTTGGGATAATCTGTATATTTTTGTATTTTTCTCTATGCCTATAACAATGTAGCATGTAATAAATATTTAGGTAGATTATCAGTTTCATCAGCCTAGAATAGAGACTGTCTCCAGTGGTATAGAGTGAATAAATGAGTAATAAATGAATGAAAAACATTTATTAGGCACCTACTACATGCTGGGCATTCCGGCAGGTGCTAGAGATACAAATAGCAGAGAAAGTCCCTTTCCTCAAGAAACTTATATTAGAATATTATATTCTGAGACTTATGTGAACTGATGCTGGGTGAAGTGAGCAGAACCAGGAGAACTTTGTACACATATCAGCAACATTGTGTGATGATCAACTTGAATAGACTTAGTTCTTCTCAGCAATGCAAGGATCTAAGACAATTCCAAAAGATTCATGAGGGTAAATAACTATCCATGTCCAGACAAAGAACTTTGGAGTCTGAATGCAGATGAAAGCATATCATTTTATGTCTCTTTGTTTTTTTTCCTCTTTTGTTCTGTTTCTTCATCCAGAACATGACAAATGTGGAAATACATTTAATATGATTGTACATGTATAGTATATATCAGATTGCATGTCATCTTGGGGAGGGAGGGGAATTTGGAACTCAAAATCTTATAAAAGTGAATGTTGAAAATGAAAAATAAATAAATAAGGAAAGGAATAAAGGTAAGAACAGTTTAAAAAAATAATGTTATATTCTAATAGGGACATCACATGTAGGGAGTGGTGACCACAAAAAGGGACTTAGATCTGGACAGTCACAAGGATTGGATATGAAACAATAGGGCCAAATATTGGCGTGCCCTTTCTAGTAGCAATTTAGTGATGATTCAATCATTCTTTCCAGAGCAAGAAGGGGAAAGCAAGATCTGTGTATAAAGGGAAGGGGGACTATGAAGAACACATACAGTATTAAGACAAATGGCAAAATGCAGAAATTGGCCTAAAATAGGTTTCTTGATGAATTGTTTCAGGATGGAATGGGAAGCATGGTCAGGGAATGGCTAGATATAGAGTTAGGTGAGTTTACTCATTTATCTATCAGGACAATTCAACCCCAGAATTAACAGTTACAAAACAGAGTAGATTAACTCCTCCAGGCCATGGTTTCTGGAGGTCAGGTCTGGATAAGGGGAGAGTGGCAGGGAATATGGCAAGATGCCCAGGTTGGTTCTGCTTTCCTGATGGATTGCCAATCTTCCCCTCCATCCTGCCTCAGCTTGTGTGTGAATTTGTCCTGTCTTTTCCTAAATGCTTCACAAAGCACTTACCAGAGGCCTTTCTTTGAGCATTCAACCAATAAACTGACCTGGAATTTGAGCTTTTTCACTGTTGAAACCATTGCTTACAACTACATTTGTAACATTTATCAATATAAATTTAAGGACAGCATTTTCAATAGATATATACCCATGACTTTCAAGCTATGTGAAATGAAATGCTTTCAAACTAGAGAAGAATTAGGAAGAAATTGAAGCCAGGAAGGAACATATCATTCCCATTGTCCTGTCTGCTGCCAGAATTGTCATGAAATTGCTCTTGGTGAGTCTACAGATGGTCTGACATCCCAATACTTTTAGGCAATTAGGAGAAAAATCAATTATTCTATCCACCTGTGTAAGTTTGCAGAAAATGGAATAGCAATGAATAATGATAGTAGGACAGCAGTCTGACCTAAGATTATTTCATTCTGAAAAACCTTTGAAAATGAAAAGAATTGGAAAATAATAATGTAGTGGGCCAGGATACTGGTGGAACTGTAAAACCTCCCTCATTCCAACAACACCAGCCTGTATGGTCATAAGGCAATACAATAAACATTAAGTACCTGCTACATACCAAGCACTGTTCTTAAGCAGTGGTGATACAAATAAGGAAAGGAAGGTCGTTGGTGAGGGGGCATGATGATGATGAAGTGGAATCCAAAGAATACTCCTAATGGAAAATGAAGAAATCACTGGGCTTCTGATCCCTCTTTATGGGAAGGCTATGGGAGGAATTTTTGCCTCCACCCTCTAGCTCTCCAATCAGTGGAGCAGAAGCTACTGAGAACCTGAAGAGGTAGAGGTCCCAGAACTGAAGCAAACGGAGGGCAGTGGTTCTCAACCTTCCTAAGGCCGGGACCCTTTAATACTCATGTGTTGGTGTATCTGCATGGGGCGGACCCACCTGGAGGAGCAGTGTCTTGGTTCCTAATGGTCTTAGGCGACTCCTGTGAAAGAGTCATTTGACCCCCAAAGGGGTCACGATCCACAGGTTGAGACCTGCTGATCTAGGGTGATGACCTTTTCCTGGAGGATGGCAGGGTGCGGAAAGAAGGAAGCATCTGTGTACACCTGGAGAGACTGGCTCCAAGGCAGACTGATTCAGGTCTCACCTGTGGGGCCTTTGATCAAAAAGAATGTAAAAAGGGTGGTTAGGCGGCACAGTGAATAGAGCACCAGCCCTGGAGTCAGGAGGCCCAGAGTTCAGGAGGCCTCAGACTCTTAATACTTACTAACCATGTGACCTTGGGCAAGTCACTTAACCCCAATTGCTGAGTCTTCCCCCTCCAAAAAGCAAGAAAAACAGAAGAAAACTGTTTAACTAGTGGAATTATTAAAAAAAAAGACTGTAAAAGTGGATTTTAAGACTTTGTTAGGGAGCTCCTAAGGACTCAGGCAACCTCCTTGCTGACTGCCTTTAACCTTCTCAAGACAACAAGATAACAGCTTTTATCTGTTTCATCTTTTGGATCTGCTCTGAATCACTGGGTACTATTGCTACCTAGGGGTATTAGAATACGTATACATACATACACATAATACAAACATATATGTGTCTGTATGTTGTAGTTATACACACATGTATATTTGTGTGTATATATAAATATACACACACACATATATATATATACACATACATACATATGTAAAAAGACTTTAGCTGTCCTGCTATAGAGCCAAAAAATAGCAATAGCTCACACTTATAAAGCCCTCCCTTGTTTGCAAAGCACTCTCTTCACAGCAGTCCTGAATTATCTCCATTTTATGGATGATGAAACTGAGATCTCTAACAGATCAAATGACCTGCACATGATCACAGAGGCAGATAGTGTTTGAGACCAGATTTGAACTTCCCTGGCCTGGGCGTCTAGATGATTAAGAGGGCTGGCTCTGGAGTCAAGGAGTTTTGTTCAGTCATGTCAAACTCTTTGGGAAACCATTTGGGATTTTCTTGGTAAGGATACTCAAGTGGTTTGCAAAAGGGAAAGTGGCTCAGAGGCTGGATTTGAACTCAGGACATCTTGACTCCAACCACGGTACTCCGATTGCACCACCTAGCTGCCCCCACATTACGCACTAATTATTGGATATTTCACACTGGATGTTCCATAGACACTTTAATCATCATGTCCAAAACAGAATTAATTATCTTTATGCTCAAAACCACCCCTCTAACAAACTTTCCTATTTCTTTAATCCTCCTTTTAAACCATCAAAATAAGACTATCAAAAAGATATTTCCAGCTTTCAACATCCACGATTCCATTTTCCTATGATTTATTGAAGATGCAGTAATCAATAAATCAATCAGCATTTATCAAATGTCTGTTAAGGGCCAGGCACTGTACTCATTGCTAGAGATATGAAGACAAATATGAAATAATCTCTGTTCACAAGAAACTCACATTCTATCAAGAGTAAGAATGTGGTATCTACATACATATAAAGGGTGTCCCAAAATTCTTAGTGCAGTTTTTCTTTGCTTTCAGGATAGTGGGATGAGGCAATTGACGTTAAGTTGAAATAAGTTAAATTAAAAGGGTTTTCTTTAACCCTGCTTCTAGTCTCTCAGGATTGCAGGAGAACTGGAACGTCCATGGTACTTCATCCATGACTCTTCACTCTCACCCTATTCAGCCAGGGAGTTGCCCAATCTTCTCATTCCTACTTTACAGTCTTCCTTTCACTATTGTGTCCATTTTCCCTACTCTCACCATGACCACTTTAGCTTATGCCATATTCACTTCTCACCTAGACTTTTTCAGTGTCCATCCTCCATGAGACCACTAAAGGTACTTTTCTTAAATACACGTCTGACTATGTCACTTCCCAATTCAATAAAGCATCAAATGAGATAATATTTGTGAAAACACTTAGCACAGTGCTTGGCACATAGTAGGCCCTATGTAAATGTGTATTCCTTTTCATGCCCTAGAGGGGCGCCCAGCTCTTTCTAGGATAAAATATAAACTAGTTTGGCTTTTAAAACCTCTCCCAACTTGGCCCCTAACCTACATTTCCAGGTACTCATTGTGCATTACTCGCCTTCTCATAGTCTATGTTGTCACAGTGGCCTTCATGCAGTTTCTCACGTATGGCACTCAGCGTCTTGTCTCCATGCCTTCCCCCTGGTTATCTCTATTCTTGGAATGCTCATCTTCTTTACTTTACATCCGTCCTGTACAATTCCCAACTGCCTTCAAATCCCCGCTCAAGCACCACTTTTTATTAGAAGTCTTTCCTAGTTCTCCTATCCCATGCCCCTACAACTTAGTGAATTCTTCCCAGAATCTATTCTGCATTTCTTTTGAATTTTTCTGTGTATGCACATATGTGTGTCTGTGTATTACGTATAATGTGTATATGTTTTATGTGCATAGCGCCTCACTTTCTTAGTACAGTTTTAAGCTCTAATGACTTGAAAAAATAAGCATTCTGATCTAGGACTGCATCTTTCTGAATGCACTCTTAAAAAATGAAAACAACTAGAAAATAATGAAGTTGTGAGCAATTAAAGTTTAAAAACTGCACAAAGGTGCAGCTAGGTGGCACAGTGGATAGAGCACTGGCCCTGGAGTCAAAAGGACATGAGATCAAATCAAGCCTCAGACACTTACTATCTGCATGACCCTGGGCAAGTCACTTTAACATCAATTGCCTCTCCCCATTACCCTGAAAGGAAAGAAAAACTGCACTAAGAATTTTGGGACACCCTTTATATATATGTAGATACCACATTCTTACTCTTGATAGAATGTGAGTTCCTTGAGAACAGGAATTATTTCGTATTTGTCTTCATATTTCTAGCAATGAGTACAGTGCCTTGTCCTTAACAGACATTTAATAAATGCTGATTGATTTATTGATTAGTGCAATCTTCAATAAATCATAGGAAAATGGAATCATGGTTGTTGAGAGCTGGAAATATCTTATTGATAGTCTTATTTTCATGGTTTATATGTGTGTTTTAATAGTGGGGAAGGAGCAGCAGATCCTAGTCCTTTTGAAGGAGCAAATGGAAGAAAGACAAGCCTGCTCTGCCTTTAATAGCCTGAGAGGAAGGCCTGCTGTCTGTTGTATGGACCCCCTATAGAGGATTTGTGGGAAGATGGGCAAAATTCTCTGCAGGCTGGTCAGGCTCTGATGCATTGTAATTTTCATCACTGAAAGGGGTAACCACACCAATTCAATCACACATTTGTTGGTATATCAAAGTACTGGATACAAACTTTGCAGAAGAAAAACTAGAGAAAATAGACTCAATACAGTCTAGTGGGAAGAAATCTCTGGACCAAGAGAGAGGTGACCTGGGTTCTAGCCACTGTATAACATCAAATGGGGATAATGAACCTGAACTATATATCTAACTGGTTTAGATAATGAACTATCTGAAATTAGGGGAATTCAAACCACTTTTGGTCTAGACTCTAGGGCAGTGGTTCTCAACCTTCCTAATGCCATGACCCTGTAATACTTGTATGTGGGCATATCTGAATGTGGGCGGACCGACCCGGAGACAAATAGAGGAGCGGTATCTCAGTTCCTAAGACCATCGGAAATACGTGTTTTCCGATAGTCTTAGGTGACCCCTGTGAAAGGGTCGTTTGATCCCCAAAGGGGTCACGGCCCACAGGTTGAGAACTGCTGCTCTAGGGCCTTGGGAAGTGACATGAATTTACTCACCTCAACCCGTTATCAGACAAGCCTCAGGGAATTGTGACAGAGAAGTCATAAAGTTAAATTTGACCAGCAATAATTTCGTGTTTTCCCCAATTAATCTTGCTAATTAAGATGCTAAATTTCATTGTTTTTACCTTCTCTTAGCACCCTTCAAATTTGGGTGCCCTGGGTCAAAGCAACAATGGCCCTGGGTTCTGTCATAATCTTATCCACACAAATAAGGGTTGGAAGGTTGGGGGTATTCTACCCTCCATCTGTACAGATCTTTTCCTCCCTATGCCTTCTCAACCTAGGTGATTCTTGTTGATATTCTTCCATATATCTCCCACTCAATGAGTTAGAGGTCCTTTGTCTTTTTAAAAAAATATATTTTGTGGGTACTAGTGAGACATTGTGGTTATCCATAGATCTGTTGTTCTTACCACATAACAGTCCATTTCCTTTTCTGTGTATTCATTTTCTTAGTGAAATCCCTGCTGTCCCTTCTTGAATGTATCAACAATGGTGATTGGCTTTTAACTTGTTTGAGCCCACCGTGGGTCTTTCCATTGCCCTGTTCATATCTGCGACAAGAATGGGTCAGCCACTGTTCTAGGTGCTAGAATGAAAAAAATGAAATAACCTCTGCCTTCAAGGAGTTATACTCTATTAGTGGGAAAAACACAGACATGGAAAACTAAAGTATATACATTGTAATTTTCAGAGCAGGGATGAGCTTCCTATAGTAGGTGGCCGCCAAGCTTTAAGAAGCTAGGGGTTCTTCAAGGCAGAAAAGGCAAGGAAAAGGCATGCAGCTATGGAGCCCTCCTGTGCCATCTCATGGAGATGGGACATAGAGTGTTATGAACAGTAAGGAGGGCAACTTGGCTGGAATGCAGAGTGTGGGGAAGAGAGCAATGAGTCACAGACCTTTAATGATGCCTCCCTTTCCCACACACCATCTAAGGCATCCTGAAAAAGAGCTATGAGAAAGAAATACTGTGACCAGCAGAGAGCAGGACTGGTAATCAAGTCAGGAGACAGCTTTGAAGAGTTTGATATCTGTGAGTTGAGAAGAAAGTCAGAAAAAGTAACATGGAGGTACCTTTGTAAAGGGTCTCAAAATCCAGAGAAGTTACTATTTTATCCTAGAGATAAGAGTGAGACACTGGAATTTTTTGAACAGGAAAGAGACATGGTCAGAATTAGGAATATTGGTGTGGTAGTTATATGGAAGATGAATTACAGAGAGGAGAAACGATGTAGGCTCCTGTAATAGTCAGGGTGAAAGGTGAAAGGTGAAAGGTGATAAAGCTCTGAACTAGGGTAGAAGTCACGTGAGTGGAAAGAAGAGAATAGATGTGAGATAAAGGAGATATAATTAAGAATTAAGAAGAATTGGCAACTGATTAAATGTGAGAGATATCCTTTGTCTCCCCATTTGACTTTTGATCCCCTATTCCCCATCAGGGGGAGTTTTGAGCAAGACATTTAATACTACAGCATTAGGGCCAGGACAAGAATATTCCAGGTTGTAGCAAACATGATCCTTTAGAGCAGAGGTGTCAAGGTGGCATGTAGCCCCACAACTGCAGCAGAACCAGATGAGAATGTTGGAGGTATAAGTGGTCTAGATAACACATGCTCTCTGTATATGAGTCCTCCATACAAGTTATTTCCTGCTAACTCTTTCCAGTGATCCTGTGCATACTTGTGGGAAAGTATGCCCTAGGTCTAGGATGGGGAAGAGGGTAAAAACATATTGTAGTTAACATTCTCCCTCTCAGTAATACTTTTGTTTTGAGCTAATTGTACCTGCTGTTTGATTATAAAAGATAAGTGCATTGGTGGGGGCTCATGAGATTTTAGTTTTAGGAGTATGAAATACAGAATACCTTACACCTGAGATAATTGCTGTCTTGTAACCCAGCCTTCAAGAGCAAACAGTCCAGATATGTCTACTTACTTACTCTTATAACAATTATGTGATGTATTTACTACAAGTATTTTTTTCATATTATAGTTAAGGAAAACAAGACTCAGAGAATGTCTAGTTAATATTAGAAGTGGGATTTATGCCCAGGGCTCTTCTGACTACAAGTTCCATGTACTTTTTATTTTTTAACCGAACTATATGGCTTTTCTCTTCCTTTAAATGATCCACATTCTCATCATCCTAGGCACCGTCCTCTGGATATGCTCCAGTTTGTCAATGTCCTTCCTGTAACAAGGCATTCAGAACTACACATAATCCTCCAGATATGGTCGGATCAGTGTAGGATACAGTGGAATCCTCAACTCCCTTGGACAAGGATTGCCGTTTTTCATTTCCATGCCTCACATGGACCCTTGAACACAGTATGTACTTAATATATTTTTGATGAATTGAATTGGATTTAATGAAGCTGGTCCCTCACCCCTGAGCTCTTTGCTTAGGTTTTGACCCATCATCTAGACCAGCGATTCTCAATCTGTGGGTCGTGACCCCTAACGATCCTTTCACAGGGGTCGCAGGGGTTGCCCAAGACCGTTGGAAAACACATATTTCTGATGGTCTCAGGAACTGAGATGGGGCTCCTCTATCTGTCTCCAGGCGGGTCCGCCCACATGCAGATACATCCACATACAAGTATTAAAAGGGTCACAGCATTAGGAAGGTTGAGAAATACTGATCTACACTTTCTTGTGGGCTCTTGACTTTTGTCTACCTGCCTGTTTACTGAAGTTGCTAAATCTTAGGTTAGGAGTTTGCCTAACCAAGGCCCTTCAAATTCCTGCTGCTTGTGCTTTCCCAATTGACTTTTGACTTGCATTAGACTCTGCTGGTCCAACTTCTTGTCAGAGCCCATTATTGATCCCCATGTACCTCAATAGCATAAACTGAGAAGAGAATTTTCATTTCTGTGGAGTTATTTTGGTGTCACCTGAAGGGTGCAGGTGCTTATAACAAGAAAGCAAAATCCAACCCACGTCCTTCTTGTGCCCTGGAAACCTGAGGGGGCAGAACTGTTTGCTTCTCATTTTGGCTTCTCAGTGTCACAACCAAATGCACTGTCCTTTGTCCATTGAAATAAATAGATGATGAATTGACACAATTATCCATTCTTCCCATTGCCCGTAGGAGAAAATAATAACTCATTGTCCTGCATTGTAGTCCCTTCTGCACCTTGGTCTAATCTTTCTGTATTTGTTGTTGTTCAGTTATTTCAGTCGTGTCTTACTTTTTGTGACTCCATTTGGGGTTTTCTTGTCAGAGATACTGAAGTGGTTTGCCATTTCCTTTTCCAACCCATTTTACAGATGAGGAACTGAGGCAAGCAGGGTCACATGACAAACCATAATTCATTCCATTGTCTTTCTCCTACTTTTGCTTCTACCAGATTGGGTTGCTTCCTAGTTTCTTTTTTTGTTTGTTTGGTTTTTTTTTTAGAGGGCAATTGGGGTTAAATGACTTGCCCAAAGTCACATAGTTGGTCTAAGTGTTAAGTGTCTGAGGCTGAATTTTAACTTGGGTCCTCCTGTCTCCAGGGCCAGTGCTCTATTCATGATGCCACCTAGCCGCCCCCTAGTTATTTCTTGATCCTACCCTGCCCTCTTCCAAGTCAATGCTTTCTTGGCCAATGCTCATGCTTGAAGTACTCTTCCCTGTCCCACTCCTCACATCTGTACCAGTCCACAGGATTTGGAGCCAAACAAAATTTTACAAATTATCTAGCTTTGCTCCACATTACATGTAAGGAATCTGAGGTTCAGCAATGTGAAGTGATTTTTTTCCAAGACTACATAGAAAGTAAGGAGCAGTCAGAATTTGCAACTGTGACCTCAGACTCCAAATCCAGTGCTCTTCACCGGTATCTTCCAGCTCAGGTCCTACATCCTCCAGGAATCCCCTGTGAAAGAATAAATATCTCTAAGGACCCTTGGAGCTTGAAATCTTATGATTTTGTAAGTGTTGAACCAAGACTCAAACCCAGGACTTTTGACTTACAAATTGGGTAATAAATAGGAAGAATAATGCCAAGGAAATCAACCAGTCAATAAGCACTTATTAAACACCTACTGTATTCCAGGCGATCTGGTAAGTAATAGGGGTACAAACACAAAAGTATAAAGGTCCCTACCTTCAAGGAGCTTACATTCCTTCTGGTTACCTGGAATCAGAGAGACCTAGCCAAACTCCATATTTTAGGCTAAAATTTGTAGAGCTGCAGGGTTAAGACTTGGTATGTGGAAGTGGATGGGGGAAAGGAGACTGTGTGGGCTGGATAGCTCAGTGGGAGGCATAATGTGCAAAGAATTCTCGCAGGTTATAGGAGGTTTATAGCCAGCAGAGCTCTGGACTCTGACAGTGACTTTGACAGCTGCATTCGTCTCCTTCAGACAATCTCCCTCCCGATCTTTTTCCTCACACTGGAAGAAAGCCAAAGAATAAAATCCAAATGAAATCAGGTCAGGGTCCATTGGGTTGTTTGAAAAATTCAGCCTTAAAGATGATCTTCCTTGTCTGAAGAGAAAGCCCAAGTACTGTTGAAAAATTCATAAGTCAGATTTTCCATCTCTACTGTGTCTCCCCAAGGCATTTGTGAATGAAATAAGCAAGACTGGCTTTCCCACCCAAGGCTGATCCTCATTCCTCAGCTTTGTGTGTGTGTGTGTGTGTGTGTGTGTGTGTGTGTGTGTGTCGGTGGTAGTGCCTGGTGCTGAAAAATGCCATCTCCTAGATTCCTTTGGCAAAAGCCTGTGAATCCATAGCACAAGCTGTAAGGAACTGAAGGAGCCCCACTAGCTCATACAATTTGCTTGCATGCCAACATTAGAGAGATAGAAAATGAAAGTGTGTAAGTATGAAAGATCAGGGGCTACTGGCTATTGGAAGGGGAAAGAAAGATGGTGAAATGAAGGGTGTCTAGGAGGAAGGCAGAAGGAGGAATACTGACTGAATGAATGACCACTATAGTATTTAATCTAATTTTAAAATTTTTATGGTACACCGTCAAGAGGCATTGTTTACTAAGCATCAGCAGCTTGACTTAGTCCTTGTGCTCAAGCAGCTTCTGATCTATAAGATTAAGACTTATAAACAGATTTTCATGATGCAAAATAGCACATTATTGCAGAGTTGTAAAAGGAAGTCCTGGGGAAGGTCTAAGGAAGAAAGGTCATCCCCAACGGTGGGGAGGGAATCAAGGAAAGCTTCATGGAGGAGGTGGTATTTGTTCAAGACTTTAAAGAATGCACAGGAATGCAAAAGGCAAAAGGGAGGAAGGAAGATTATTAGGTAAGGAACAGGGAAAGCAAAAGCCCAGTTGTGAGAGGGCAAGTCGTATCAGAGGCACAGAGACTTTCTTCTAGCATAGACTAGTTGTTGTTGTTGTGCATTCTATGTCTGATTCTGCAAGACCCCATGGACTTGTACATGGGGTTTTCTTGGCAAAGATAGTGGAGTGGTTGACCATTTCCTTCTCCAGTATGTTCCCATTTTACAGAGGAGAAGCTGAGGCAAATAGGGGTTAAGTGACTTACCCAGGGTCACATAGCCAGTAAGTGTATGAGGCTGGTCTTGAACTCAGATCTTCCTGACTCTAGGGCTGGTGCTCTGTTCACTGCATCACTTAGCTGCAGCCTAGTGCAGACTAGACTAGAAAAGCTAGAAACTAGGTAGAGAAGCAAGAGCTTGTAGTGGTTCTCAAACGCTAGGCAAGCAACATAAACTTGACTTGGTGTGTAGTAGCAAGTTCCTGAAAATAACATGGTGCTTTAAGGATTTTTTAAGTGCTTGAGAATTATTTCATTGGATCCTTGCAGTGACGTCATTCCTCAGTGTGTGTGTGTGTGTGTGTGTGTGTGTGTATGTGTGTGTGTGTGCGTTCGCGCGCTGGTGTACAGTTGAGGAAATGGAAACAACCAAAGGTTAAGTGACTTGCCTAGGGACATGCAATTAGTAAATACTTGAGGCTGGATTTGAATTCAGGTCTCCTTGTCTCTAGGCTCAGAACTCTATTCCCTGTGCCACCAAACTGCGTTTAGGCATGATAACATGATCTAATCAACACATAAGAAAGATTAGTCCTGTGGTGATATAAAGAATGGATCGAAGGAAGTGTAGGGTCATAGAACTAGAGCTGAAAGAGACTCCAGAAGTCACTCAGTCCAATCCTCTCACTTTATACATGAAGAAATTGAGGCCTAGATGTCATACAGCTTCAAAATAAAAGAAGCAGGATTTGAACACAAGTCTTCTGACTCCAGACCCAGGACTTTGTATCTCATTGCCCTCTCTCGGCAGTCTACTGCCGTCATCCAGATCGGTGGCCATGAACACGTATTCTAGAATCTAGATGGCACCAGTGAGAGTGAAGAATAGGACCACAGATGTGGGCAATGGTTTGAAGGCAGAATTGATAGGACCTTTAATTAATTGTAGAGGTCTTTACAGCTTTGGAGATACTGCCAGAGCCCTTGTTTCCAAAGACCTAGGAATGACATTGCCATAGAAATGCAGAGTCAGTCACTGATTTGGTAGACCTAGTACTTGGGGACTTCAGTTTCCTGAGCATCTTAAGGGTAGGACTGTTGGACATTTCATTTGCTGCTTTATGGATTTGGGGGAAAGATATTGCTTTCAGTTGCCCAATTCTGTTTCCCATTAGTCTCTAACCAATTACTGCATTTCTTATGTATTATCCTCCAGAACAGTTTGAGTGTGAGTTCATTTGCAGCTCCTTGAGAAGTTCTTTCATTATAACAATCTATTTTTTAAAGAGCTTCAGCCTCTTGCTTCATGACTTTTTGCTTTAGTGCCCTCTTATCTCCATTTCCAAATTACCATAAAACTATACCCTTGCTCTTCCTTCTAGTCATAACCTCCATTTCCACCTGTGACCCTACTCTTCCCAGAGCGAGCCATGAGCATCTGCTGTATCCTAGGAATCTGAAAATGGGGTTGTCAGGGCAACGGTATGTGCTAACCTGATAGAAGTGCTATGAAAATAGGTTTTTTTCTCTTACTGTTGGTTCTGGTTGAAAGTTATCACAGTATTATAAACTCAGAATCAGAATGAAAGCTTGACACTAGATTGAGAGAGGTGTTTGGGGGCAGGGAAGAATGGTGCCATTCCTTTTGTGCTTTGTCCCAAGCGCTCCCTGCACTATTCTCTGTAGAGATAGCATAGTGAGAGGATAAAATGGTTAACTTGAAGAAATGAAGAAAGGAAGACCATCTTATTTTCTGACATTTATCAGAAAGAAAGAAAGAAAGGAAGGAAGGAAGGAAGGAAGAAAGAAAGAAAGAAAGGAAGGAAGGAAGGAAGGAAGAAAGAAAGGAAAAAAGAAAGAAAAGAAAAGAAAAAAGGAAGAAAGGAAGGAAGGAAGGAGCGAGGGAGGGAGGAAGGAAGGACAGAAGGAAGGAAGCAAGGAAGGGAAAGAAAGAAAGAGAAAGAAAAAAATAAAGGAAGGAAGAAAGGAAGGAAGGAAAGAAGGAAGGAAGGAAGAAAAAGAAAAAGAACTTTACTCAATAGTAACATGGTGCGTTTAGGCATGATATCCAACAAAAATACAGCATGATGGTATGTCTCATCAGAAGATACAAGTATGTTAAGTCCAAGGAGCATTGATTCACTTCTATTTTTTCACTGAGGTTTTTATGCCATAAGCAGCCAGGAAACTGTCAAGTTTCAAAGTTTAGTCCCTTGGACCAACTAAGTATCACGCATGGATTTATCACCTTTTTAGGGGAATAGTAGTTTAACTTAGTTGACGGGGAATTTCTGGTCCCAGTAGATGTTGCTCCCACCGCATCTTCCATACGAAAGAGTACCTTTGTCATTCTTCCATCACTGGTTCACTTTTCCATTACCATTCTTCTTCCTCCACTCACAGCCCAAAACACCCAGACAAGCCACAAATATTCCCAACTGCCTTGACCCTCGTATCTTCAAGAAATGACTCTTTCAAATTCCCTTAAAATAGAATACAATATAGATTATGTTCATTTGTAGTTTTCTAAGTCAATATATGGTCCACAGGGATTTGTTTCTATTTGAGTTTGATGCCACTAGTATAGGAGAAAGCATCACATATGAAATCCCAAGTTCCAATTCTAGTAAACATTACTATTAGTGTGACTAAAAGCAAGCCACTTTACTTTGAAGGACCTCCATGTCTTCATCTGTAAAACTGGGAAGGGTAAGACTATAAAAATGAGCTTTAAGGTACCTCTGTTTCTAACATGCTGTGAAAATAGGCAGTATGTTTTTAAGTTAAAAATCTATATTTGTTTTTTCTCTATACCAAGAAGAAGAGTTACAGTGCCTGGTCTTTGCTGAAGGCAGAATTAGAGGAGAGGCACAAGGGGCCTGTGAACCAGAATAAGGGAAGTAGAGAAGGACAAATGGAGGAAGAGCTAAGGACTCTTACTTAGAAAACCCCAAGGGCCATAGAAATGTAAATGTAAAAGCAGGAGGGAGACCCACTGAAATCATTAGCACAGAGTAAGTCTACACCAGGAGGAGGAGATAGAAGACATTCTTAGGAATCATGTGGGGCTAAATGGGACACATAGCAATTAAGAGAACCTCCCAGGTCCACTGGATTGCTCATGGCAATCACTGGGATCCTGGCCCTAACCACATCTTCCAGTCCTAGCCCCTATGTCTTGGGAATGGCACTGTTCCTGCAGACAGGGATGTAGGCCTTGGTTACCCTCCTGAAGATCTAACTTTCCCTCCTCCCCCCAGAACTGATCACATTTCTTCTCAGAAAGTCACAACTTCATTGAAGCCAGAACTTTAGTCTTCAGAGCTGGTGCTAAAGGGGACAGTGATTTTCCTTGGCCTTGAGAACAGGGACCAGAAAATGGCAGTTGGTTGGATGGGCATGTGTCAATCACCAGAGTGTGGCATGGTTCTGGGAGAAGAGCATTAGGCAGGCTAGAGTTGAGGACGAGTTAATAGTGGGTAGGAAAATTAAGGGCAGTAGAAAGACCACTTTTTTCCTCTAATGAGGAAAGAAAAAGGCTGGAAAAAAAGGGCAGAGCATGGGGGTATCTTCAGGATGTATGGGCTGATAATAATAAAGGCTGATGATAATGACAGAGAGAAAGCAGAGCTTATTTGTAATTTCTCTTCTGCTTGCTTGCTCTTGTGCTCTCTACCTGAACAAAAATCCTTCCTACAAGCATCCAAGAAAGAGTGCTTGTAGGATTGTCTTGAATAATAAAAAACATTAATAACCAACACCGACATCACGCTCACAATATGTCAGGTACCGTGCTCAAGGCTTTACAATTACTCTCTCATTTCATCCTCACAACAACCCTGGGAGGTAGGTGATTTTTAACAGATGAGGCAAATGGAAGTTAAACGACTTGCCCAGGGTCATACAGCAAGGAAGTATCTGAGGTCAAATTTGAACTCAGGTCTTCCTAGCTCCAGGCCTGGTGCTCTACCCCCTTATCTGCCACATTGTTCTTATTTGAAGACCTACAGTAAAAGTGGCGGCCTATTCCACTTTGGGACAGCCCTGATTGTTAGTAAGTTTTCCTCAAAGCGAGCCTCAATCTATCTGGTTTTGTCCTCTAAAAGTCTAACCTTTCTTCCACATGAGAGTTCTTCAAATGTTTGAAGTTATATGACATGTTCTCCCATCCAGCCACCATGAAAGAGGCCTTCTCTTCTTAAGGATAAGACATGCCCAATTTTATTAACAGATCTTCCCATGGAATTATCTCAAGACCTTTCTCCTCCTCTTCCTCTTCCTCTGGATGCTGTCCAGATGATTAATTGTCCATCCTAAAATGTGATTTCCCCCCTCCCCCCCCAAATTTAACTTAATACTCCAGATGAGGCCTGACCAGGGTGGAACAAAGTAGGACTGTCACATCCCTCATTCTCAGCACCATACCTCTCTTAATGTAGCTTTTTTTGGCTTCCATGTCAAACTTATTGACTCACATTGCCCCTGCAGTCCACTTGAAGGCCATTCTCATTAAATGAGATCAGCAAATAAAAGGAAGTTGTGACTAAATGGAAGGACACCCCACAGGTTCTCCTTGGAGAGCCAAAGAAAGGAATTGGCAGGACTGGTTTCACTGTCTCCCTAAAGCTAATAAGGAAACATAATTTCATGGAACACTTGGCTATCTCACCCTGCAGTGCTTGTGATGAACAAAAGCAAGCAGAACACTATGAAGAGATCTGCAGCTTATGCACCAGCATCTGCTGCTGAGGATAAGTAGAGAAATTCTTTGAATAGCTTGATAGCATCTTCAAACTAAGTCAACACATGCTCTGATGCTATGTGACTTCAGTGCAAAGGTGGGCCACAAAGAGGATGGTGAGAGATGCCTTGTAAAATAGGGTTCAGATTTAAGAAATAAAAGAGGCCCAAAGTTTGTAGACTACCCAGAGACCTCTTGACTATATATCATAAATATTTTCTTGAAGAAAAGATTCAGAGAGCCCTAAGCATAGCAGTAAACCCCAAAACCACATCATAGAAATTAAATTTATTACATCTTAACAAACAGGAAGTAACTGACAGTAAAGAGAGAATCATTACTCCACATGCATTCAGAATACTAACAGTGATAAACTTAGAGATAAAAAAAATAAAAATTAACATCAAGTTAGAGGAGGGAAAGAAGGATGACGATGAGAATTGTACAATACAATAATAACAGTTTGAAATTGACCTATTCAAACAATCATGGATGCTTGAAAATGGAAATGGAAAAGATAAAGGTATTGACCTTGATTATCAGCTCTTCCTGAAAAAGGTTAGTCAATGTAAGAGGGGGTACCTCCATATGGAGACCACAAGGGTCCCAAATCCACTTTATTAAAAACAAAATACTTGCTTTCTTTGCCAAGCAGAGAGAAACGGAAGCCAAGAGTTATATCAGTTTTGAATACAAATTCATTTGTAAAACATTTTGGGGAAGGACGGCAGAAGATTACAAAAAGTTTTCCTTCAGAAAAGAGGAAAAAACAGAGGAGACATCAATTTCACTTTGACGTGAAGTCATGAGACCCAATAAAGCTCTATCCTCACGATAACATTCATAGAAGAAACTAGCAGGAAGACAACACAAATGGAAAATGGAACGGATTCTTCAGAGTCTCTACAATGGTCTGTTCTCATCATTGGTGACAATTGAACCATCACACTTGTATATTAATTCAATATGTGTTATATGAGGAAGAGGTAATAAGTAATATTTATATAGTACATTAAAGTTTTGCAAAATGTTTTGCAGATATTATTTCATTTGATTCTCACAAAAATCCTAAGATGTAGTTACTATTATTCTTCTCACTTTATAGAGAAGGAAACTAAGGTAGAGAGATACTTACGAGATTTGCCTAGGAATACACAGCTGGTAAACATGTGAGGCAAAATTTGAATTTAGGACATTTTGACTCCGTGTTCAGTGCTCCATTCATTATGTTATCTGGTTGGTTAGGTGGCACTGTAATAGCTCTTAAGTAGGTAGTCATGAAGGGTAACTGGGCCAGATCAAATTCATTCTGAGAAAGTCACTGACAAAAAAAGTCACCCTGATTCATTAGGTAAATTATTTTACCATCTCTCAGAGGTGTCAGTTGTGTCCACAACCAACGACACTCATCGTTGCAGCCCAAATCAGATTAAAATATATTTGGGAAATATTTAATTTGAAAAATACAATAGAACACAAATGATGTTAATGTGTGGTTTTCTAAGTTAATATGCAGTCTTTATGGATCTTTGTGAATGGTTTATTGGTTTCATTTCTATTTCACTTTGACGTGGTGGGCCATAGAGGATGGGTATGGGTGTAGAAGATGAGTGAGAGAGGGGAGAGGTGTCACCATAGTAGATAGAGTGATGGCCCTAGAGTCAGGAAGACTCATGTTCTGGAGTTCAAATCCAGCCTCAAACACTTACTAACTGTGTGACTCTACGAAGGTCACTTCACCCTGTTTATCTCAGTTCCCTCATCTATAAGATGAGCAGATTGGCCTAGAGCAGCCACAAAAGCCTCTTCCAGCTATGGATGATGAGGGCCTGAACCGTAATGGTGGCAGCCTATGAGAAGTGTAGGAGAAGTCAATCAGCAGGGCTTGTCAGCGGATGAGAGATGGGCTAGGGGTTAAGGGAAAGAAGGAAAGGTCAATGAGACTCTTAAGGTTTTGTGCCTTAGTGTCTTGTAGGATGATGGGGCAGTTTGAATGGAAGGGAATGGATTTATTAACACCTCCTATGCATCAGTCACTGTATTAGCACTTTACAAATATTATTTCATTTGATCCTTACTCTAACCCTAGGAGTTCGGTTTTGTTATTATCCCTGTTTTCCAGTTGAGGAAACTGAGGAAGGCAAAAGTTAAGTTGCTTTCCCAGGGTCACACAGCTGATAAGTGTCTGAGACTGGATTTGAACTCAGGTGTTCTTGAATCCAGGCCTATCCACTGCACCACCTAACTACCTAGATTGAACAGGGAATTTGACAAGTTCATCTTGAGATACTCAGAGTTTGAGTTATCAGTGGGACAGACAGGTAGAAATATCCAGACCACTGTTTTCAATAAAGGAGCAGAGTTCAGGACAGAGATTTGGGTTAGCTGTATAGGTGGTAGCCTGTTATATAGAGGTAATCACTGAATCTACTACGGGAGCAGCTAAAACCACAGAATGAGACAATGTAGAGAGAGAAGAAAAAATAACTTTGCAAGACATTTATATGTAGAGGGCAAGAAGAGGAGAATGAAGGAGATCAAGGAGGACCAATCAGAACCAGAAGGGAGGGAGGGAGGGAAGGAGGGAAAGAGAGAGGGGGGGAGGGAGAAGAGAGAGAAGAGAGGGAGGGAGGGGGAGAGAGAAACAGAGAGAGAGGAGAGAGAGGGGGGAGGGAGAGGGAGAAGGGGGAAGGGGGAAGGGAAGAGAGGGAGGAAAAGGGGAGAGAGAAAGAGGGAGGGAGGGAGAGAGGAGAGAGAAAGAGGTACAGAGACAGTGAAGGGAGAGAGAGAGAGAGAGCAGTGTTATGGAAACAGGAAGTACAGAGAAATCAGGCGGAGCAGATTCTAACTGTTGACTGTTTCAAAATAATCAAGGTGAGTGGGGGGAGCAGAGGAAAGACTGGCATTTAGGGATAAAGAGATCATTGGTGCCCTTTGAGAAAGCAGCTTTATTCAAAGGAGTAAATGAGTGAATGAATGATGAGGAAATAAGGGCAGTTAAGTTACTTCTCTTTCTGGAAGTTTAGCATTAAAAGAGATGAGGGACAAGGGATGATAACTTGAATGAATTGTCAGTTTAAAGGAAGGGATTTTTAGGAACAGGGAAGATGTGGAAGTATTTTGTAGCTATGAGATTGGACACAAAAGATAGAGACCAAAGGCCGGAGGAAAGGGATGAACAATGGGGCATCCTCTTGAAAGGCAGGAGGGCACACTATTGAAGACTCTGCTGGTGGAAGAGAGAATGGGGGAATACTGAATTCTGCTCAGTTCTGTGCACTATATTTGAGAAAAAACATCCTTTTTGGACAGAGCTAGGATTCTAAAATCCTATAAAGTACAAAGGAAAAGACCACATGGGGAAAAGAGACTTCTGATTAGGAGGGCAGCCTGGAACAGGAAGCTGTTTTCATTTGAATGGGACTCTGATGGGATTCGAGTCCTAAGGAGCAGGATTGGGCCGTAGTTATAACTATCTCCCAGGGGTAGCCCCAAAAGGAAACTCCCTGTTTTCCCCATGGATCACTTTCTCTGTCATCAGTTGGACCTGGAAAGGGAGGAGGGTAGGGTCTCCTCTTTCCTCTGAAGCTTTGGGTCCACAGCTCCAGACCCTTTATTCTTTCCAGTTCCTCCCTCCTCACTAGGAGTCATCAGCCTCTCTGGGGAGTCATTCAGCATTTAGAGGGCAAGAAAACTCTACATAAAGGCACAAACTGTATGCAAATAGGCAAGGCCACCACTTAAGGAATGCAGGGGTTGGCACAGATGGCTTCTTATGAATTTGGATTAAATGAACATCAAGAGGAACCTTGAAGACTGTAAGCAGAAGTGATCTGACAAGCTTTAGACTGTATGTGTGTAAGGAGATAGATGCCATTACTGTCAGGCAATAAGGCTCTGTCCTCCCTTACCTATTCACCCTAGTGATGGGATTATAGTAACCTATAGCTTTTCTCTCCCTTTTCCTTTTTAAAATACCTGATAGAGGCATTTTCTTCCTTTGGTAAGTAATTCTTCACATCTGCAGTCCGGTTCCTCTCCCCCTCTCTGGCCAACAGCTTCAGCTGCCCAAAAAGCAGGAGCCAGGGCAGGCACCTTTATTTGCCTTATACTGGAGCAAACTCCTAGCTTGGCATGGATGATGTTTATATATGGTATAGTTCCCGGCCCAGCCTCACCCAGACTGGAACTTTTTGGGAATAAGTTCCCGTTCTAGCTCCAACTTATTTCTACTTCTAGTTCAGCTACAATCCTCTTTTTTAGTATCTCTGGATACAGAAAAAATATGTGTCCTGTCCTAATCCATTGTCAAAGTCTAACCTTCAAGTTCAAGTCTCCGTTCTAGGCAGCATACTGTTGCCCACATCAGTCACATTTTCTCTAGTCTTTCTCCTTCTAACCTGGACCTCTCTCAACCTTCAAACAGTCCTCCTCCTCCACCTTTTGCTAACTTAACTTTTGATTCTGCTCACAGGGCTATCCCTTCTTCTTTTTCTCTTGTGACCCATAATACTTTGCCCCCCCTCAGTCTAAATTTAACCTCTTTGCCTTACTGTGATGACTCCTCTTAGTCACGACTACTTCCCTTCTGTGGAAGAGGGTATATAGATGATGATTTCCATAAAAACCCTACAATTACATGTGTAACTAGGGAAAAGGTTCATCTTGTTCTATAACGTGGAGTGGTGAGAACGAGGGACACGTACTTGGAAAAAGCATCTTGGCATCCTTCCCCACCCATACCCTCCCCTCCAAAAAAGAAAGACTAAAAAGGAAAGCAAGCACGAAAGGAGCCTCAGGTAAGGGGATTTCCCCAGGAAGGAAATTAGATCTGAGTGACTCAATCAGCAAAGCAGAGCAGCATTCCTGCACAGATGTTGAATAAGGAGTTTTCAGATTTCCCTTGCCCTTGCTCTCACCTAAGCCACTCATCCCATCTTTCCTCCCTTCACTTGGAAGGGTCTATGCTGTTTATGTCCACTGTTTCACCATCCACCTACTTTTCATTAAATTAACTTATTTTTTCAATTAATAATTTTTTCTTTCTCTCCCCCTGCCTCAGGGAAAATAAAATAATAATAATAAATATGCATGGTTATGCAAAGTAAATTGCTATATTGGCCATGTCCAAAAATGTGTATCTCATTCTTCATGCTTAGTCCATGCTCTCTCCTTTGAGGTCTGGGTAACACTGGGTAGTCCTTTGGAATCAGGGTAAAGACAGCTGAAGGGCATCAGCTCATTTATACATGAGTCTTTTCAGAATTTTGAAGGTTATAATTGAGAAATCATGTATCAGATAACTCTTTAGGGCCTGTATGATTATTATATAAGGATTATTGGGGTCATCATAACTTACAGAAATGTAGGGGTTTTTTTTCAGTTTAACAGCATTAGATAGGTATAGGTCACTCCTTATGAGGAGGCCCTGATTTGAGACATTAGAAACTATAGGAGGGGTAAAGAGATGACCAGAAAAAAAAAACTGATCATAGGAGGAATTGGGAATTGAAGACATAAGAGGCAAAGGGATCTGCTGACAGAAGGCAGTCCATAAGACATCAGATGTAAAAGCAGATTTTGCAGCTGCTTTTCTGGAACAATAGTGATTGGAAGAGACCTATTGCTTTGGAGTTGATTGGCTGGAGAAAAGCAGCATTGCCCTGAGAAATGAAACCTTGCAGGCCTTTGCTGATGTTGCCCTTTATTAACCTCTGTAGTCTGAGAGGTAGAAAGAGAGGGGAGAGACGGGTTTTATATCTACTTTGCCCTATGATGATTGGAAAAAAGACTGGCTTTGCTGAAAGTTGATTGGAGAAAATAGAATCCCTTCCTGTCTGAAGAGATGATTGAGACTTGAGATGAAGAAACCACTCAAAGCCTCAGACCATGTCTGTAGAGTTTGGCAATTCTCCTGATTAAAGGAACTATTTGATAACAAAAAAGTGTAACTCTCATCACCTTGTCAAAAGGTGGCTGTATGCTTATAAAAAAAAAAGAACTTGACCCTGCTCCAGTGGCCGGAGAGTAGCAGAAAAGCTGCTTTGACAAGCAACTGATTGCTGGTTCACATTGTTCTCTTAAGAGACTTAGAGCATTTATTTCTCCTGTCCAGACTGAATGGCCCATGGTTTCCCCTACTCATGTGGTTCCTTGCTAAGTTTCTATAGGTATGTTCTCACACCCTTTTGGACATTCTGTGCATTAGTGGGAGAATATGACTCAGATTTTAAAATGAACTGCTTTATTCCTATCATTTCTGCTTTTGCTTTCTGTTGAGTAAATTATGTGGTTATTCTTCCATTCTCCCTTTCATTTAATGAATATTTTGTGTTTAAGAGTCAGTGAAGTTAAGGAGATTGATAGGTTCAGAAGCTTTAGTGGTATGTAGTGAGGGTGTGCTTCTAAATACACACACACACACACACACACCACACACCAGGGTACTCCTAAGGCACAGAGAATTAATTTGAGTTGTAGCAGTGTGGTCATGGCCATTACTGGATGCCCTTCTGGAAAACCCCCAAGGCTGTCAGTATGAAGAGATGGAGAGAAAGGATACAGAGTCCACACCCACAGGCTACATTGCCTACAACGGTGGGTCAGTAGCCCTGCCTGGTGCCCTAACCACAGTGCCATGTAGCTGCTCAGAGCTGGGGACAGAAATACCATTGTACTAGAGTGGCATCACTGGAGTAGCCCTTGAGAATCAAAGTAAAATCTAGACAGGAGCAGAAATAGGAATTTGAGCTAAGCGCTCAGGAGATTAGGCACTGGTTATGAGGTTGCCAGTGAGTGGAAAATGACTATGCAAACAGGATGTCCTTTGTAGAATATTCTACCCTCTTCTCTGGCTCCAGAAGACTCCTGAATCTACAAGTTGCTTAGAATCATACTGTGAAAGTGAAAAGATTTATTTGTTTATTAGCCACAGACCATACCATTAAGTGGCACATTGGAGATAGCACTCAGGAAGACCTGAGTTCAAATCCAGCCTCAGATACACTAGCTGTGTGACACTACGTTAGTTACTTAACCTCTCTACCTGTCTCAATTTTTCTCAACTGTAAAATGTGGATAATAATATTACTTACCTTACAGGGTTGTTATGAGGCTCAGATGAAATATTTGTTCAGTTCTTAGCATAGTGCCTGATACATCATAGGTGCTTAAAACATGTTTCCTCCCCTCTATTCCTTTCTCTAAAGAGACATTATCATCAAGTAAACTGTAAAATGTTTGCATGAGGAAGGGCTGTGGTGGTAGCAGTTTTGCTCTGATTCTGTGCTTACCAAACAACTTCCTGCATTTTGTGATTTGGTCTACCAAGTGTAATTACCCATCAGAAGGGTGTGCCCTTTTCACATGACTAATAGCCACCCTCATCCATGGTCTGTCTTGAAGGGCAAATGAATAAATTGGCATCATGATCTATAAATTGTGGGTAGAGTTAGGCATGAATCAGTTTCCTTGAGCCTGATCAGCTCTGGGTGAACTGTTAAAGTAGACCGTAAACCTATAAAAGTGAGGAACAGGCCCAAAACTTCTGATGCTTCATCAAGAGAAAAGACAGGCACTCTGTGAGTCCTTGACAGAGGAGCCAACTAGAAACCTCACTCTTTAGACACCGCCTATTCAGTTATAACTGACAGGGCAGCTGAACTCCTTACCAGGTCGTCTAGATCAACTTTAGAAATAAACACCAAATATTTGCCCTTGAATCAGCTCTTTATTTTTTGGGAGGAGGGTGGTTCTGGCCTCCTTGGGCAGTCTGGTGAAGCCTATGGACACCTTATATGAAGAAAGTTTTAAATGCGTAAAATAAAAATGTATAGAATTAAAAAGGAAACCAATTACATGGAAATATAGCTATCTATCCATCTATCTAAAAAGTTTGTGGAACCTGGGTTATGATTGATTGGTTGACCCTAAAGGAAGGGAAGGAGAAAGAGTAGAGGAATAGGGAGATAGGAGAGAAAGGAGAGAGAGGGTGAGAGGTAGAGGGAGAAAGGGGGAAAGGAGAGGAGAAAGGAGGGAGGAAAGACAAGGTAGGTGAAAGGGGAAGGGAGAACTTGAGAGAGGAAGGAAGGGAGAGGGAGAGAGAGGTGATAAAGAGAGAACGAATAGAGAGAAAGAGAGAACATACATATATACATATATATATATATTATATGTAGACCCTAAAAACAGTAAATATGACCTTATCACCTATTCCTTATGGGTCTGAACTCGTAGAACCCCACACAGGAGTGATGGTGAAGATTGATAATATGGAATGTACTACTGTACTGAGCACTGACTCTTCAGTGACCATTATATTCTAATCATTCTATGAGACACCTTTGAGAAAAAATAAAGTGTCATGGTGGATAGAGCACTGTACTGGTCTTATTCCTATTCCTTGAAGGCAATAATTCAGTTCCTGCTTCCATGCTTTTGAACAGGCTGTGCCCCCTGCCTATATTGCACTCCTTTCTCACTGCCATCCCCTAGAATCCCTAGCCTCCTTCAAAGCTGGATTCATGTACCATCTTCTAATGGAAGACTTTATTGATTCCCTTAGTTTATATTCTCTCCTTCCTCATCATATTATCATGCACTTGTTTATATGTTGTATCCCCCTAGCAGAATGTAAGCTCAGATCTGAATCTATGAGTCTGTGATTCTGGAGGAGAGGGACTATTTTTCATTTTGCCTCTGTTTCCCATCATCTAGCACAGTGTTTTGCTAATAGTAGGAGCTTAATAAATGCTTCTTATATTGTGCTAAATTGAATTTAATTGGATTAGATTTGAAGTCAAGTAGTGTCTTGGGCAAATCACTTGAGCTTTTCTAGCCACAATTTTCTTATCTGTTAAATGGGACAGTGAATACTGGAACTATCAACTTAATAAAATTATTATTAAGAGATATGCAGATCTTAGTGTAGTGTTCAAATGTGAGCTCTCATTATTGCATGAGGTCCCCTTAAGTCTCAATCCTTATTCTGAAGGTGTGCTTTATACAAGGTATTTATACAAGGAAGGAAGAATGATTGAATTGTAGAGAAGTTAGTATGATGCTACCGAATCTCTGTCAGGGTGTCGGTTTTTCTGCTATGCTTAGCTGCCTGCTATGCTTAGCTAGCATCTAAAAGATGGAGGAAGTAGGACTTATTTGCTTTTGTTAAAGGTATTTTTATAATATGATATTACATAATATTCTTTTTTTCTGCTTTTTGGAGGGGGGAGGGCAGGACAATTAGGGTTAAATGACTTGCCCAAGGTCACACAGCTAGTAAGTAAATGTCTGAGGCTGGATTTGAACTCAGGTCCTCCTGACTCCAGGGCTGGTGTTCTTTTCACTGAGCCACCTAGCCACCTCATGATATTCTTGTAATTGACTGGTAGGCCCTGAAAGAAGGGGAAGGAAGGGAGGGAGAAAGAGTAGAGGAATAGGAAGGGAGGAGAGACAAGAGAGGAAAGAAAGGAGAGAGAGGGTGAAAGAGAGAGGGAGAAAGGGGGAGAGGAGAAGAGAAAGAAGGAAAGAAAGAGGATGGAGGTGAGAGGGGAAGAGAGAACCTGAGGGTGGAAGGAAGGGAGAGGGAGAGAGAGGTGATAAAGGGAGAGTGGGTAGAGGAAAAGAGAGAACATGCTGGGAGCACTCCTCCAACTCAGAGTGGGCCCCAAAGTTCAAGGTACTTTGTGAGTTCACATATACAAGTCCTCTCCCATGTGTTTACTTTTCTAGTCAGCTAGAGGACAGAATAAATTCAAATAAAAGCATTTAATTGAATGTTATATTAGAAAAAACAAACAAAAAAATTCCCTGTAAAGAAACCGAGATAACCCTCTCCTACAAATATATACACTGTCTCTTGGAGGAGTGGACATATGTATGAAACACATGGAAAGACATTCACACATACATGGAGGGTACATATTTAAGACATGTGTGGTCAGAGCACATATGTAGGGAAAAATGTAATCAGGATTCATGCTTGCCCTAGAGGATCAAGAGTGCCCCCTTCAGTAAGACTCTATTTTAGGGAGATAATTGAAAACTAAGGTAAGACGGTGAGATCACTCACCTCCCACAATTTGTAGTCATTGAGATTGAGCCCTACTGGGTCCTTTCCCAATCTCCATAGAGAACTGTGCTGACAAACCCTGACAGATATGTTAATATTGGTATGGATTGAGTCCCATGTAATCTTTCTATGGGAAAAGTGAGTAGCCCAAAGGAGGACAGGTAGACCCAGAATCTGAGATTCTCCCTGGGTCAGGTGGTTTCTATCATAGTTTATTCTCTCTTTGTGGCTCCAGGTGAAAAGAGCATCTTCCCTCCCAGAATTACCCAACAGAGATTTTTGGAATTTACCCACCTGGTCACTGGTGAAGATCACTGAGGGGGTCCTCTAATCCCTGGCCCACTTTCAGACAATAAGAAAACCTCTTGAGTGAATGAATGGTGAATTTGTCATGTTATTTTACTGATTACATATCTTGGAGAGATAGTTCACCCAAAGTTGATGAAGGGGTGGAAAGAACTATAGAATTTAATCCAAAGCACAGGTCACCTTCTTTCCACCAAGTCCATAGAAGATGTCCCATTTAAAGTATTAAAAGTATCACTGACCTCAAGTCATTTCTCCTGCCTCTGGCCAGGACCACCTTATTACACCCTAACTCATCCCAGACTGAACAGAACTGACTCCGTTTTTAAAGGCTATACTGACTGAGTCATTAGTGATATAACTCAGAATCCCCCACCTTCTGGCAGGAGGGACATTTTTCCTCTTGGGGCAACTCTGACACATTTCTTCACTTTCATTGTTATTTCAGACTGAGCTCAGCCTGCCAGATAAACTGGCCCTGGGGCTGTCAATGAGGCCAGAGACATCCCTTCTCTAACACCAGCCAGGTCTGTAGACACGTTCTGTCCCCAGAGGAGGCTTGTCAGAGATCCAGAGCTGACTCCCCAGAGCATCCCAGGAGTAACGGATCCTGTCCTGTGTCAAACCCTGGCTTCCTTTCATGCATGCTGAAGAGCGTTCTGTCTCTCTGCTCTGCTCCAGTCTCTCTGAAGTGTGCTGTTAACATTCAGCTCCTTCTCCCTCTCCTGCTCTGAATTAAAAGAGCAGTTTCCAACACAAACAAGAGGAAAATACCAGATTGCTGACACTCATTAAGACTTTTAAGTTCAATCAAGTCTGATAAGAACCATGGATTTGCTTCCATCCCACTTCCAAGTGGGGAGGAGGGATTTGGAAGAGACAAGATAATTACAAAACTTTGAATTTATCTTTGAGATCAAGGCACTCTACAAATTTAAGTACAGTTATCATCCTAAAACAATAGTGACTTGGGGGCAGGGCTGCAACCAGCAACCGAGTCCCAGGTTCTAGGCTTAGCTCCATGAATTGAGTTTCAGGTTCCCTATCTGAAAGTGAACTGGAAAATAATGTCTCCCAAATTGGGACGTGATAATAAATGAGCTAAGAGATGCAAATGCACCTATGAGCTCTCTGTCTCATTCCCTGCAGTGATTATTCCAGAAACATTTTCTTCTCTCATTCCCCAGTTACACTCTGATTCCTAACATTTGCAGCAGAAAAGACTGAGGCCATCTAATAGGGACTTCCTCAGAGCCCCTCCTTCATTCATCTAACAGTCTCTGCACCCTCCCCCATCAGAATCAGCTCATCATCAAACATTAAGACCCTACCACGTACCAGGCATTGTGTTTGTGCTGAGTGCTTGGAATACAAAGACAAAAATGACACATTCGTTTCCCTCAAAGGCCTTACAGTCTTTTAGAGTAACCAATATGTACATATATAACTGTCTTTGTATGTATGTATATATATATGTAGATATATAATTCTGATTTCTTCTTACTTATGATTTCTTACACCTACCTTCAAATTATTGTGTGTGCATGTATATACATATTTGTATGTATATAATATATTTATATTATATACTATATGTATATATTTATTGATATTTATATTATATCTATCCAAGTATATATAAGTTCTGATTCGCCCTTCCCCCATAGCTGGTGACTTACCATCCTCCACTTTTAAATTACCTTGTGTTTTGTATATATATGGATATGCATGTGTGTATGTATCATCTGTGTGTAAGCATGTGTATATACACATACATACACACATATATAATACACACACACGCACACACACACATATATGGTAATTTAAAGGTAGGGGGAAGAAGGCTCCAACTAAGGGGATGGGGTGAAAAATCAGATGAACAAAACACCCAATGACTCCAGTGATGTAAGTAGAAAAGATTCTAACAGGAGACTAAACTCTGAGTAGCAGAAAAGTCAAAGGAGGTCCCAGAGCACAGACACTGAACACTCTCTCCCTCTCCATGGAACAGAGATGGGGGTGCGGGGTAGGAGGGCAGAACGTCATGCATGTTATTAGACCCTGTCACCGCACTAGGTGTTTTGATTGTTTTTCTTTGTCATAAAGGAGTATTAAGTCTGGGATGGGGATGTTGTTTCCCTCTCCCTCCTCCAGAAATCACTGTGATGTAAAGACAAAAGTCATCAATAAACTGTATTCTTGAAAAAAAAATCCCCTCTGGAAGATCCACAGAAGTGATCATTTAGCCTTTGTCTCAAGAAAGTAAATCAACATTTATTTAACACCTACTATGTGCTAAGTCCTTTACAAATATTATCTAATTTGACCCTCATAACAACCCTAGGAAGTAGGTGCTGTTATTCCAATTTTTCAGCTGAGGAAACTAAGGAAGACAGCGGTTAAGTGACTTACCCAAGGGTCACAAAGAAGATGTATCTCTGGCCAGATTCATGACCCCAGGCCCAGAGCTCTATCCAACCTACCACCTACCTGCCTCAAGACCTCTTTTTAGGGACACCCACCAAGCCCTAAGGAAATCCATTCTACTTTTGAATAGCAACAATTCCTAGGAAGTTGCTCCTCACATTGAACTTGACCTGACTCTCTTCTCTCTACTTGTCTCAGTGACCTCATCAGCTCCCATGGATTCGATCCCACCCTTTTCACTGCTGAAGTGATTTTTCCTGTGCCTAGATCTTGTTAACTCTGATTCAAAAAATAATTCTGGCTCTCCATTGCCTATAGTGAGTCAATTTTAAATTTCTTGCTGGTCATTTAAGGCTCTTCACAATATGGTGAAGTCACCCAATTTCTATCTTCTCTCACTCATTCTACATTTCAGCCTACTCTCTGCCTCCTAGAAATGACTTTCGCTCATGCTTCCATTTTCCCCACTATTCTTGGAATATGCTCCCTTTCTTCCTTTCCAGTTGAATTCCTATTCACCCTCTAAAACCCAAACCAAATGTCAAATTCCTTCATCATTTCTCTCAGGCCAGTAATGACTTTCTCCCTCAGATTTCTCATAACATTTAATTTTGCGCCTCTCGAATGCAATTGTTATGTAATATTATGCATAATAGTTATCTGTATGTCCTTCTAATTTTGCATCTTCTGTCCCTTACCTAAACTAAAATCTCTATGAGGGGCAGTTTAAACCTTGTACGTTTCCTAGTACCTAACATAATAGTAGGCATTTAATAAATGTTTGAGGAATTAAGGAAGGAAGAAAAGAAGGAAGGAAGGGAGGGAGGGAAGAAGGGAGGAAAGGAGGAAGGAAGATAGGTAACATAAAAATAGAAAGTATTATTCATGTAACTTGGATTCCACTTGAACCTCCGTTTTAGTGGGGTGTTTTGAGTAGTGATGATTATGCAAATGACTCATGATCCTATTAATAATTTCTCTTTTTTCCCCCTTTTTGGAGGGCAGGGCAATTGGGGTTAAGTGACTTGCCCAAGGTCAGATGGCTAGTAAGTGTTAAGTGTCTGAGGCTGAATTTGAACCCAGGTCCTCTCGACTCCAGGGCTGGTGCTCTATTCACTGAGCCACCTAGCCGCCTCATTGATGAATTCTCTACCAACATACTTGGCAGTTACCACAAATTAAATAGCAAATCATTTAATTAAGAGAGAATATGAAAATAAATAACAAGGGAAAATCAAGTATTATAATCAATCTTAGTTCCCTCAAACACAAAGGCATACAATTTCTCTCAGACTCTCACGATGATAAGGAAAGGGACATTCTCCAGAAAATTCATGTTCATAAGTGAAGAAGAATGACATTGAGATTGGAACATCTTTCACCACTCCCTCTCCTGGCAGCCGGCTGCGTCTCCCTGCTTCTTGGCTCTGAGTGCGGCAGCATTCCTCTTGTGTCCGTTGCTCCACAGGACTCTAAAAGTGCTGACCACTTGGACTCTGCTTCGGAAGCTCCTGTTCTCCTTCAGAAGCTTCTATTTGCCGCTTCCCCATTGTATAGCTACCGTCATCCACTTGTGTCATCCTTGAGATGGGGGAGGGGGAACAGACAAGTGTTATTACTCTTTTGTGAGACTAACCCTGGTCAAATCTGGCTCAGGGATTTATCTATACATTTAGCCAGCCAACGAACATTTATTAAATATTTATTCTATGCTGGGCACTACCCCGAGGATGTAAAAAAAGGCAAAAACATGGTGGTGGTGGTGGTGGTGTCCTTAAGGAGCTTTTACTCTAATGGGAGAAAACTATTTAGCATTTATGTCTTACTTTAAGGTTTGGAAAGTACTTTACAAATATCATCTAATTTTAGCCTCACAACTATCATGTAAAGTAGGTGCTATTTTTTTTTCTTCTGATTTTGTAGATGCACTTTATAAATATCATCTAATTTTACCCTCACAACTATCCTACAATGTTGGTGCTATTTTTCTCCTGATTTTATAAGTGAGGAAACTAAATCTGAGAGCTTGGCATTTGCCTGGAGGTACACAGCTATTGGAACTCATGTCTTGCTGATTCCGAGTTTCTATCCGCTATGCCACCTAGAACCTTTTTGTGATCTTTTGTTAGTCAGATACACAGCAATATGTGACCCACGAGAGGATCCATGAGACAGGAAGCTGTCAAGATCTTTTTTCTCCTCCCGCCTAATAGGAAGTGCCCAAGCTCACACTCCTTTATGGGTGAATGAATTTGTTTCAGCCCCCATTGTGCTAGCACCAGAAATTGCCTTGAAATTTCTATAAGACTCAAGGAAGAAGCTGAACCCTTAAAAGAGAACCAACTTTAAGAATTTTTGCCTTCCACCTCTTCCTCTATTAAAAAAAAACCATCCCTATTAACTATTCCCAAAGGGCTATAAAACTGTGCAAACCCTTTGGTCCAGCAATACCACTTCTAAGTCTGTATCCCAAAGAGATCTTTAAAAAGGGGGAAAGACCCACATGTACAAAAATTTATAGCAGCTCTTTTTGTGGGCAAAGAATTGAAAATTGAGGGAATGTCCATCAGCTGGGGAAGGGCTGGACAAGTTATGGCATATTAATGTAATGGAATACTATTGTTACATAAGAAATGATTTTCAGGTGGATTTCAGAAAGACCTACATGAACTGATCCTGAGTGAAGTGAGCAGAACCAAGAGAACATTGTACTCTGCATCAGCAACATTGTGTGATGACCAACTTTGACAGACTTAGCTCTTCTCAGCAATGCAGTGATCTAAGACAATTTTGAAAGACTCATGAAGGAAAATGCTCTCCACATCCAGAGGAAAAAACTATGGAATCTGAATGCACATAGAAGCAGACTATTTTCCTCTTTTTTGTTTGCTTGTTTGTTCTTTTTTCCTTCTCATGGTTTTCCCCTTTTGTTCTGATTCTTCTTTCACAATATGACTAATGTGGAAATATTAAATATGGCTATATATGTAGAGCCTATATCAGATTATATGTCATCTTGCTGAGGTGGAAGGGAAGGAAAAGGGAAAATTTAGAACTCAGAATCTTATAAAAGTGAACGTTGAAAACTAAAAATTAATTAATCTCAAAAAGAAAAGAAAAAGGTGTACCCCCTCATAATTATCCCTTAAATAAAGGAATTATTTTTTTTATTTGACAAAGAAGGGAAATTGAGACACAGAACAGTTCAATGACTTTTCCAGTGACATAGAGAGCACTTGTAACAGTCTAGACTAGAACACAGACACACATACTCACACACACACACACACATACATATACAATATTTAACCCTCTGTTTCAACTGGTTTTCTATTCAAACTGCATTCTTTTTTTAATTTTAATTTATTTTCTTGGTTACATCATTCATTTCCACAAGATTTTGAGTTACAAATTTTCTCCCCTTTTTCCCCTACCCCCCAGCCCAGAACATTGATCCCACTGTAAGGTCCCTCCCACAATCTGTTC
>CM053593.1:344526346-344544716 GCA_028646575.1 Pseudocheirus occidentalis | reverse complement strand
GCAGTTCCCTTCCCCCACTGCTTCTTTGCCCAGGGGGCAGAATGGCCGAACTGCTTTACCACCCCCAAATTAATTTTCAAAGTTTCACTTTCACTAACTTGCTCTGATCGAAGCTCCCCTCAGGCAGCTGCTTTAGATTTTCTTTGAAGTAGACTCAAGCTGCTGTTTGGGAGGCTCCGCTCCTCCTCGTGGCCGCCCTGGGGCCTTGCCTGGCTGCCACTGTGGTTTTGGGATGGCTGGGTCTCTGCTCTGCTGCAGGGCGAGCTGCCCCTCTCCTGTCCCATTCCTCACACCTTGGCAGATGTGGAGGTGCTGGAGGCTGTAGAACCTCTGCAGGCTGGCTGCGGGGCTCGGCTCAGCTTAGCCCGGCTCCTTCCCACTGTCCCAGCCCTGGCAGGGGTCTTGGCTTCCGGCTGTTCCGGCCTTCAGTCCCAGAGGCCGCGCTGAGCCCCTGCTGCCGAGCTGCCTTCAGCGAGAGGTGTGTTCTCTGTATTTTTGTGAGTCTGAGAGTCCTAGACTTTCCTAGACTTTGTCTGGGCTCATATTTTGTGGGTGTTTAGGGTGGCAGTGTGGGAGCTGTGGGACCTTGCTGCTTCTACGCCACCATCGAATGGATTCATTTTTATTGGGCTTTTTTTTTTTATAATCCCCAGGTCTAACATAATGCCTTATATATGGAGGGTACTTGATTTCTTTACAAATTGATTTGAACAGAATGGAATGGAATTGAAGTCACCAATGTCAAATAAAGAAGTCACCTTCCCATTTGAATGATTGGGTAAAACAATAGTCTTTCAATGCCTTCCCTACTTTAAAAATGGGGAAGGGGATATATGTATGATTTGTGCCTCTAAGAAAGAGAGTCGGTGATCCCATTCTATTTGCCATCAATGAATATTCTTCAGGAAAATTAGTTGTGTCCATAAGTTGCTTGCATGATTCTATATGAAAGGATAGGGCTAGAAACAGCATAGATAGGACAGAATGGGGCCTGAAGACCAGTACTCTCCTCTACCAGTGACCTCAAAACTATCTTTGCCATTATATTGTCATGTTCTTAACTGATCCTGGTGACACAATGTTCCCTTTGTATATTGTGATCTGATTGGCTGAGGATGACTGAACATGACTGATCCTGAAATGATGAAGGATATATACTTCAGTGATTTTGGCTTTATTACAACTTTGGTAGCTGTAAAGCCAAGCAACAGTAGATTCCCAAAATAATGCTACTGTGAACATCTTTTAAGATTTGGATTACACAGTAGTAGTGAACACTCTGTTTCTTCCATTACAAATCAAGATTCAGTACAATATTCACAGTATAATATATTATTACTGAAAGTGACACTATTTAGAACAAGGAACAAAAGAAGAATCACCTGATTTCCCTAAGGGGGAAACCAGCTTAGCACTTAAAGATTCAACCAATCAATTCACCAGCTTAACAGCTAAAGATTCAATCAACAATTCACAATATACTGATCTTCCACTCATGGGGCAACCATTAACTTTAGTATCCAATAAAGTCCTTAGAAAACCACACAAACTCTCGACCCCTTGATTTCCAACAAACCTCAGTTTAGTCCAAGGGGAGGCCTTTTCTTCATTTTGACTCTGGGTAGTCTCTCTGATTCCCTGGGTCCTCTTCCCTGGTCCAAGCTCCCTCCTGAATCTGCCAAACAATCACCTAGATTCAGGAGCAGACAGCTGGCAGGTTCTCGTCTAGTCCTCAAAGGAAAACAGCTCCCAGGTCCTTGAGCTCAGCAAACATCAGTTTCGTCCAAGGGGAGGCCTTTTCTTCATTTTGACTCTAAGTGGTCTTTATGATTCCTTGGATCCTCTTCCCTGGTCCCAGCTCCCTCCTGAATCTGCCAAACAATCACCTGGATTCAGGAGCTGCCAGTTGCCAGGCTCTCATCCAGTGCTCAGAGATAAACAACTCCCAGGTCCTTGTCCAGTCCTCAGGGGAATCCCCAGCACACACTGAAGTTCACAGGGTTCAGCACACCTCAAACCCTCCACATCTTCTCTTGCCTGGAACTCAAGGATCAGCCAGGCCATGAACAAACAAAGTCCTATCCTGTTCATGTCTCAGTCAGCTTCCAGATACTGGGAGAGGAACTCTTTCTCTCTCTCCCTCTCTTTCTCAGCTGACTTCAGTCTCCATGAATTTTCCTTCACTGAGGAGCCAATTCCAATTCTCTCTTCTCTCTCTAAAATTCTTCTTTATATACAGCACTGGCCTCCTGTCTCAGCCAATAGCCTTTTCCAAGTCAACAGGGGAATTCACACTTTCTCAACAATGGACAGAGTTCATACCTTCTATACTTAGCCCTAAGTTACTAGGCACTACTTAGCCCTAAGTATCTAATAAACTGATTACTATTACAGTAGCTAAGACAGATAAGATGGCAAGTGCATTTAGTTATTCATAGTAACAGAGATATTCATGAAGGGGGGCTCTGGGTTGGACCCTACATACTACATTTATAATTTTTAAATGTACATTCTTTCTCCTTCCACCTACCTCTATTACCAGTTTCATTTGAAATCTGAGAATAGTTTCTATTGCTGCCGTTACCATCCTAGGATAGCCAACCTTAAATGCTCTGAACACTCTTGGCTGAAGATACTATCTCTGGAGACTGTTGTTGGGTGGGAAATTTCCAAACCCAGCCAATGCCAGCTGTACCCATTATTCCATTTCTTCATCTATAAATGATGGTGTTAGAATAGAAGACCTCTAATGCCCTTCCTGGGTCTAATATTCTATGACTGTATAAGCCTATTGGGGTGGGGGGAAGAGCCTGTGGAGAGCTAACAATTTGGTCAAGAGCAAAATACCTAGCCAATGAAACCAATCTAATAGTCTTAGGGCCCTAGGAATGAATACTAAGCAAATCTAGAGTGAGATTCTGGAATGAACACTGATAGGAGAGGAAGAGCCTGAAACCCAGAATAGATGGAACACTGAGGAAAAGAAAAAATATATTATGCAGTGATTAAAAAAGGATTTCAGAAGAGATAAGAGAGTGGATTCTATAGAGCATCTGTGTTCATAGAACGGGTCTGGCTGCATGGGTTTTGGTTGGATGCAAAAAGAAAGCACTAAAAAGATCTGTCAGATCTAATTCCCAACAATACCAGGACCCAGCTTATGAGGTCATACCTGTACTACACAGCTCCAGACATGCAGGTACAGATAGACAAGAGTGAACCTAGGTATCCCCCTGTCATCTGCAGCAACCTCCGGAAGCCTTCCCTGAAAAGAGCCTAGTGGCAGGAAATAGTTTCTCTTACTAAAGGACTTCCACATTGCAAGGAGCAGAATTTTACCATGTCAGAGATGGAAGAGAGCTTGGTGGGTATCAAATCAAACCAATAAGAATTCAATCTACAATACCTAGGACCTGTTACTTCCACTTACAGACCTCCAGTGAAGGTCCCTTTCCAAGAGATCTACTTTTTCTCCACTTTCCAAGACTTCCCACTCCACTTTTGTATAATTCTAATAGCTGGGAAGGTTTTCCCTTGTATTAAGCCAAAAACTACATCTCTGAAACTTCTACCCTTTGCTCTTTCTTTTGTTCCTTAACACTCTGTTTATTCAAACAGAATAAATCTAGTTCTTTTTCATCAGAACTAATTTCTTACCTGAGTGCACAATGTCCAGTTGGGACCCATCTCTCAGTCCTGGGAATTATCCTGTTGTCAAAACAAATCCTGAGACCATAGGCTGGTGGTGTCTAAAGGGTTAATATGTACTAGAATGACACTGACCTTGTGGTGTTTCGAATGACATAGTCCAGTGGCCCGATGACTGAGGCTTTGCTAGGATGGATGTCTGCTCTTGGCAGGTACTCTTAGATGCTCCTCTCACCAGAGTCCTAAACTACATTTTCGTGCCAGGTCCCCAGGTCCATCCTTTGGCTTAACATTCTCACCAAAAGCAGAGGGTAAGGGGGATTAAGGGGACTGGGAGGTTAGAGCAGAGACAGGGTGAAGCAACTGACTTTAAACTTTGGAATCTCTGCAGAGAAAGCAGTGGAGGCAGCACTGAGTTATAGGATTGACATCTTTTTCCTTCCTGTACTTAGATAATGGACTGAGTCAGTAGATCTGGATTCAAATTCTAGCTCTGCCATTATGTAAGCATATAACATTCAGCACCTAAGATATGCAAGACACTATGCTAAGAATTAAAGATAAAAAAAGGCCAAAAAAATCCCTGAGAAAGTTACTTCAGCTTTCTGGGCCACAGTATACCCATCTGTAAAATGGAAGCATTGGCGTTTGCACGGCACTTTAAGGTTTTAAAAATATACTACATACCTTATTTCATTTCATCTGGGAGACAATCAGATAAGGGGAGTACTATTATTGTTATCCCCTCATTTACAGATGAAGAAATGGAGACTCAGAGAAATGAACCGACTTGCCCAGGTTTACAGAGCTAAAAGTAACTAAAGCAGAATTCAAACCCATCTTCCTGATTCCATGCTCAGCACTCTAACAGCAACTCTCCCCTGTCACATGTCATCTTGCTAACCTCTAAGATGGTAGCTCTCATAATCTGTGGCTGGCCTGGATTGAGAAGAGTAAGAGACTGTGTTGATAGAACAATCCTGATCACATGGGCAAAATTCAATTTCTTTTATTGCTTTCAACAAAGGAAGAAGAAATACTTTCCCTCCTTCCTGGGCCCAGTATTGTGCTGGCACATAACCACCCAAATAGAAGGAACATGTGGTCTAGGAGTACTGAGGACAACCCCAGCATAAAATTAGAACACAATCTTGGGTGGCAGAAGAATCCTAGGTTTTTCATAAAATCTGCTCTCTAAATCTGGCTTCATAAACACTGCTCTTTTTGCTAAGTTGGCAAGGAGTTACCACTGAGAATCTGACTTAATAGCTCCTTTTTCTTAGTTTGGGTTCCCTGGTGAGAATTCGACTTGGTCCAGATCTAGAATTTGCTACTTTTGCTTCTTAAAGCCTCTCTCTCCTTGATCCCCTCTTCCTACACCCTTGTTCATGGTATGTCACATGCAAAGGATGCCACAGGCGATGCTGATTTTTCTTTTTCAAGCTTTATGAATGTCATGTGCAAAATTACCCAGGAAGCCTTGACCAGAGAACCAAAAGCTGTCTGTTATGGGAAATAACCTTGGGCTGGCAAGGACAGCCAAGGGATACTCTGATATGCTCACTGGTTTCCATTTCCATGATCAATGATTCTTTTAGTCTGACTTACTAGAATCTTAATCTTTTCTTTCAAGAGAGGCCCTAGGGTATCTAATTCTTCTTGCTGCTCCCTTGATGGGCTATATTTCACCTGAGTCCTTTAGAATAAGGTGACCCCCAAATGACTGAAAACCATACTCTAGCTCTTTCCTTGGATATTCCTGAATTGTTCAATCCTGGAAGACATGGGTTGGGTGAAGTTTTTAGCTCAACAGACACATGAAACTAAGCTGATGTCTGAGAAATTCCTTCTAATCACATATGAAAATTCAAGTAATGGACAAAAATGGTCATGACATATTTTTGTCACACTTGGATAGCTTTAAATTAGGCCCATTATATTCTGAGATAGTCATGATTGATACTTTCCTAAAGGAGAGGGGATGTCAGGCTTATCTTACTCTCCAAGGTGAGAATCTGTGATCTTGTTAATTCCCTTCATCAATCACAAGATATTAAGTCCCTGCTGTGTACAAAGTACTATGCCCAATCCCAGGGGATACAATGAAAAATTCAGTAAATTCAAGATATTGTTCTTGATCTCAAGGAGAGCATTCTACTTAGATAGAAGTAGATAGAAGAACGGAGTGAAATAATATAACGTGTACAAGTAAGCAAATATAAAGTTATACAAAATCATTTCCAGAAGGAGAAAGCACTAATAATTCAATCCAATTCAATAAATATTTGTTAAGTACCTACGACATGCCCAACACTGTGTTAATTAGAGGCTCTCCTTCCAGGAGTGAAGATTGAATCTATCTATGACCACCTTAGTTTCCAATTATTCTCAGGAAATAAGAGGAAAAGGTTACTGAGAATCAACTTAGTCTTAATTTTAGGTCAGGGCTTGGCACAGGAATCAATCAATCACAAGCATTTATTAAGTACTTACTATAGACCAGATAGCAATAGGCTTTAAGGAAACAAAGGCAAAATCAGTCAATTAACATTTATTAAGTACCTACTATATGTCCACTATACTAAGTTCTGGGGATACCAAAAGAGACAAAAGACAGACCCTAATCTCAAGCAATTTGCAATCTAATGGAGGAAACAACATGTAAACAAGGCAAACTAATACAGGAACTATAGGATACAATTAATAGAGGGAGGGCACTGGAATTAAGAGGGGTTGGGGAAGGCTTCCCGTAAATTATGAGATTCTCGTTGGAGCTTAAAGGAAGTCAGAGAGGTCAGTAGTCAGAGAGGAGGAGGGAGAGAGTCCTAGGCATGGGGGATGGCCAGAGAAAATGTCAGCAACCAAGAAATGGAGTGGCTTGTTTGATGAGCAGCCAGGAGACCAGAAATGAAACAGTTTCTGTGCTCCAAGAGTTTCTATTGCATGGGGGGAAGCAATCAACACACATATAAGCATATACAAAATAAATTTAAAATGGGATTTGGTGGGCAGAAGCACTGGTATCTGGGGGAGAAGGAGTCAAGTAAAGGCCTCATTATATAGGTGGCATTTCAGCTAAGCATTGAAGGAAACCTGAAGGTTGGAGGTGAAGAGTGAGTATGTTCTGAGCATGGGGGGATGACTGATGTAAACTCAGAGAGAAGGGAAATGAAATACGTAAATGAAATAGTAAGAAGGCTGTTATGACTGCCGTGTAGAGTACACGATAGGAAGTCATGTCTAGTAAGCCTTGAAAAGTTGTCTGTTGTAGATAATCTCCTCCAAGAAATGGCCTATGAACTGGGTTTTACTGCCTTTGAAAAGTGACCGGTAAATTCACCTTCACATTTTTCAAGTATGCTGGAACATTGAAGATCAATGTCTGATAACAGACATAAATTTCCCATTACCTCTCAGCTCAAGCCCTTTGTGGTCTGTGACTGTGACTATGACTGTGAGTGTGACTGAAAAGGTAATCTCCTTCCCTATTATATGAAAGGATAAGGGACATCTTCCTGACTTCAAATCTAGCCTCAGACACTTACTAGCTGTGTGACCCTGGGCAAGTCACTTAACCCTGTTTGCTTCAGTTCCTAATCTGTAAAATGAACTATAGAAGGAAATGGCAGACCACTCTAGTATCTTTGCCAAGAAGACCCCAAATAGGGACTCAAAGAGTTGGACGTGACTAAAATGACTCAACAAGAGCATATTTCTAAATTGTTTGGGTTGTAAACGCCTAAATTCACTGTTTTCTTGTCTAATCTCTTCTTCCCCAAACTGTCATAGTCAATGAGTCAAACTGAATTAACCCTAATTGAAATGAATTGAACTAAATAGATGATGAGAACCCATTAGATAATAGGTAAAGGGAAAAGTCATTAATTGTATCACTACCCTGTTTAAAAAACAGCATTTCTTTTATAGAGGTTCAGGTTTTAACCCATATGAATTGACTTGTGGCAATATCGACCCGGGGCAAAAAGAGAGCCTGAAGTCTTCTTCCACTAAAACTTAGAAAGCTAGAGTCTAGCTTAGCAGAAAAGCTAAAATGAACCAAGAGCGTATTTAGCAGAGAAACAGAGAAAAATGATTCCTCCCTGCACCTTAGTCAGGACTGCATACACTAAATTCAATTCAGCAAGTATTTATTAAGTACCTACCATGCTCTGAGGTTAGTGCTGGTTTTACAAAGGTTAAAAAAAGAGAAATATTCTTTACCCTCAAAGAGCATCCTTTGTAATGAGGATGGAAGCAATTAGTATACAAGTAGGTAGATACAAAAGATAAACCTTTAAAATATGCTAGTATGTGTGTGTGGGGGGGGGATGGGAATATAAAATTAGGCTTGAACCTTGGGTCAAACAATTAATCATAATGAACAGGTCATTGTGTCTTTTGCTACTAAAAATGTCTCTAAATATACCTTCTTGATAAAAATTTCGGACGATGAAAACCAACCAAAAACAATATAACATATAATTGAGGTTGGAGTTGAATAAGTCTACAGATGTGATGCAGTTGCTAACCCTCTTCTCCAGCTGCTGAACCTCAGCTGTATATTACCAAATTAACATCATTACTGACATGTAACTCTCATTTCTAGGGTATAACTATGATGAAACGATCTGGAAGTGAAGCATCATCCTCAGCTGAAGAATTTGGTCCAAGGTACCAGGCCTCATGTGAGTGGATAAAACATTGTTAAAGTAACTGTATCTCCAAAGAGAAACATCACAAAAAGATTGCAAAAAGATCAATGTGTATCTTTGGCAGAATAAAAACTGGATATTGTCAAGCATCAAGGAGAAGCCCTTTCTCTCAACAGCTAGTGTGGTTTAGCCTTCGATGTGTGAATATACAGGAACTGAAACTCTTAACGATTTTGTAGAAATCCAAAGGCTATACATTTGTCTTAGAATAATAATAATAGTTAGCCTTTCTATAGTGCCTATTATGTGACAGATACTGTCCAAAGTGTTTTACAAATATCTCATTTGATCCCCACAACAACCCCTAAAAGGTAAGTGCTATTATGATCCCCATTTACAGCTGAGAAAAATGAGGCACACAGAAGCTTAGTGACTTACCCGGGATTTACCCAATTGCTATCTGAGACCACATTTGAACTCAGGTCTTCCTGATGCAATGCCCAGCACTCTACACATTACACCACCTAGCTGCCTTAAGCATCTTATCACCCACCTTTCCCAGCTTACCCCACCAAAAAGCAATCAGAAAGGACATAATGAAGATGCCAAATAATACAGTGGGCAAACAGGAAGACTAAGGAAGACCTGAGTTCCAATCCCAATTCTGACTTTTACTAGGGGAATAATCAGAGGCAAATCATTTAACCTCTCCCAGTCTCAGGTTCCTCATGTATAAAATGGAGGTTGTGATATCTCACTCACAGAATTGTTATAAAGTTCAAATGAGATCATGGATGCAAAGTGATTTGAAAATCTTAAGGCGTCTTTTTTTTTCACAGTCCCCTCATGTGACTGCTACAATCCACTTCCTGATTAGATGTGCTGCTGAAGTATGAAATTTGTGACTGTAGAAGTTAGATAAGTATATGGGGAAAGTCTGTACATGGAGTTAGCGCCACCACAGTGACTAGTACACAATAAGTGCTCAGTAAATAACTATTGATTCAAAATCAGATCCATTTATTATTTTCTGCATGCTGAAACTGCCATTTGAGGAGACTCTCTTTCTGAGCAGAAGAAACTTATATAAAGAATAGCATATTGCAGCCCTGTCAGCTTACATGTTGAGTCAATAGTTTTCTTTGACACATATGACTTACATGCATATATAATATACCATATAATATATATAACATTATATACACATATAATAAATACATATATAATTACATACACAATTATATATATATACTATAATTATGGCAATATATATATGCCATATAATTATTATAACCTCTTAGCTTGCCTAATAAAAGTCAATTTTTTCCTTTGTAATATTTGTGAGAAGGCTTATTTCACAAATTTTCTTCACCTCCACCCCTATTCTATTCTAAGATAACAGTAGCCTCTTCAAGCTAATTTCCAGGATGCTTCACTGGTTTACCTTGAGGCCAGAATTCCCAAAACACTGATCATGGAATCAGAAAGACAGTCCATGAAACTAGCCACATTTACCTTGGCCATTAAGTGCTCCCAAAACCTTGAAGACCAGATTAAAAGTGAAACTTTATGGACAAACTGTATTGTAAGTATGGCTTTTTCTGTTGAAAATTCACTGATATTCCACACTCCTCATGTGAGCTTGGGGAAGGTCACATGATCTCTCTGGACTTGTTTTCTCCATTATAAAATGAGAGAGCTGGAGGAAATGATGTCCAAGGCATCTTCGAGATCTGAGTATGAACCTGTGCTCCAGCAGAACTGGGAAGCTCTATCAATGTGAACCCTTTATCTCTTCATCCTCTTCCAGAAGATTGTCCCCAGTCATTTCCTCTCTAATTTTCAGGTTCTCCTTATCTCCTGGCTATTTCATGATGCCCACAAATATGCCCAGGTCTCCTCCATGCATAAAAACCACATCCTTGACTATCATTCCCATAAGCTATCATCCTATATTTCTAATCACTTTCAGTTTATAAAAAGTTTCCTGTATTCGTTGCCTACACTTGATTTTTTTATTCACTTCTCAATGACCTCTTCATTGGTAATTCAGTTGAGTGACTGAGTGGTCTTTTTTCAGTCTTCATTCTTTTTGACCTCTCTGCAGCACCTGACACTGATGACTACCATCTACTCCCGGTACTGTTTCCTCCCTGGGTAGCAACTGACACTACTCTCACTTGAATCTCCCATTTGTCTGACCAATTCTCATCTTCCTTCACTGGATCATCATTAAGGCATCATTCCTTGACTATATCTATATCTCTAGGTTCTGTCTTCTTTTTTTCTCTCTACTTGCTTGGTGACCTTATCAACTTCCATCTCTATGCAAAAGGTGCCTAGATTTATATATTCAGTCATAATGTCTCTACTGAGTTGTGGCTATGCATCACCAATTGCCTCTTGTACATCTCAACCTACATGTTCCATGGATATCCCAAATTCCATGTGTTCAAAACAGAACTCATCTTTCCTTCAAAATTTACCTACTTTTAAACCTCCTTATTTCTGTCAAGGGCACCATCATCCTTCCAGAAATACAGGTCTACAGCCTCGGAGTTATTCTTGACTCCTTGGTGTCATTCACCCTACATATTCATCCAGTTGTCAAATCTTATCTATTCTGCCTCTACAACAACTCTAACATTTGTCCCCTTCTCACCAATAATACAAGCCACCATTCTTGTTCAGGCTCTTGCTGCCATTTTCCTGGACAATAACCTCCCTAACTGACCTCCTGGTCCCAGGTCTCTTCCCTCTCCAATCTGACCTCTACACAGCTGCCAAAATGATATTCTAAAAGCACAAATATGGCCTGGTCATCCCCCAACTCAATAAACTTCAGTCATCCCCTATTAACTCTATGGTAGGATAAAAGACATATTCCTTTGGTATTTAAAGACCTTCACAAAACAACTCCAAATAACCTTTTCATGATTATTACATATTACTCCCCTTCACACTCTATGGTTCCACCAATCTAGTCTTGATATTTCATCCATGTGGTATGCCATAACCTGACTCCACGCTTGCATTTCCTCATCTCCCCTCCCATTAGAGCTCCCCTTAAATGTCATTTCCTACAATAGACCTTTCCTGAACCTCTCCCGGAGCTGGTAGTGCTTCCCCCTTCCCCAACTCCCTTGTATGTATATATATTCATAATATATTATATATATACCTACATATTTAATTTGTCTTTTATATATAATATCTTATACATATATTTATTTACTTGTATTTGCTTTATGTATATGTATTTGTTATACCATGAAAATATGTGTGTGTGCATATATGTGTTGCCTCCCCCTATACAATGTAAGTTCCTTGAGCACTTAGACAATTTCATTTTATACTTGTATCCTCAATGATTTAGTGTAGTGCCTGTCACATAGTAGGTGTTTAAAAGCGCTTGTTGATGAACTGATTGATTGATTGATGAAGACTCAGTATGGGCCCAATAAGAACACAAGAGACAATTGTACTCTAGAACGCTTCGCCATCATCCTGGGACTTTCTGGTATGCCTCTCTATTTCAATCACCTCCACACAGATATATTATATTAACGGGATTCTGCCTTTTTCTTCTAAGTGTAAGTAGCATACCACATAACCCTCTATTTAAAGATATTAATATTTTGGAGTGAGAAGGAGCTACTGGTCACCTCTCTAGCCTTTGAAATTAGTCCCTCAAACCTAGAACAAGCACAGAAATCATCAGTGCTGCTCCTGCTCCTGTGCAGTATAATTGGAAAAGCTCTGGGACTGGAGCCAGGAGACCTGCACTGGAATCCCACCCTTGATTCTTCCTAACTGGTTGCCCTTGGTCACTTCAGCTCCCCAGGCTCAGGTCCCTATTTTATAAAACAGGGATAAAAAGTCTTCTGCCGGTTGATTTACCTTCAGTCCTGGGGTTGTTGCAGGGTGGGGGAAAAGCACTTTGCTAACCTTTGAGTGCTATGGGAATGTGTTATTGTTGGCTATAACACCTTGCACTTGATTGGCATTTTTTGGTTTTGTTTTGTTAAGTTCTGTTGCTTACGTTCCCTTTAGTGTTCCCTTTGCATTCACCAGCAGAGACTTGGAAATATCAGATTAGGTCAGCATCCTCCTATTGGCAAATTTAATTTTCAGGTCGCTTTCCTCATCTGTAAAGTGGAACATCAGACTGTCTCATGGGGAGAGAGCGGACTAATTGCAATCTCTACCGCTTTAAAATGAAAAAGACTATATAAGAGTGAAATGGTATTAGTGGTCCTCTCTTATTATTCATTGATTTTTCAGAGAGAGACAAATGATCAGCCCTGTTTAGTCCTTAAACAGAGAAAAAGTTATTGTTTCAAATACTATATTACTTGATTTGCATTTTTATTTTTACTTCTATAATGAATTACCTTTTCTTACACACCATTTAAAATTGATTTGCTCTACTAAATACTTGCCAAACATGTAATTGGACACTTAAATTGGTCTACATGTAACTAGATTGAGATTGAGTTATTTCTAACACTTTTTTAATATGAGCAAAAAATCGAATTATTTCCAACATTCTATGTTTCAGTGCCTCTGGGACTATTCAAGAAAATATATCAGAGAAACCTAAGAATTTACAGTGGTCCATTATATTATTTTTACCGTGAATAGCTATTTTTTTTTAGCATTTTTCACATTATTAAGAATTTCAAACTGTAGGGATTTACATTAATGAGAACTGAAGGTACTTAATGAGAATTTCTCTTAGAATCTCTTGTGTGTCTTTAAAAATCATTCACAAATTCCATAGCCAAGAGCTTAAAAGCCACTATCAGAAATGAGGATTAATATAATATTAATTGAAACTCCATTCATGCAGCTAAATGCAGCATAGGGAGAAAAAAATGACTGAAGTCAGGCCAGGAAAAAGAGATATTTTGCTTCTGGGTCATGCCATTTCATCAGACTAGTGAAGAAAGATTAAAACGACATGTTTATATCTAGTCCAAGATGGCCTCTTTGACCGCTATACATTATAATGCAAATCTTAACTGAGTGTGCAGTTACCATTAAGGACTGTGATGATTTTACATCCATTCATGGGTGATGTAACTAAGGACAATATTGTCCCGTGTGTGTGTGTGTGTGTGTGTGTGTGTGTGTGTGTGTGTGTGTGTGCGTGTGCGTGTGTGTGTATGAGAGAGAGTGGGGGGGAGGGAGGACAATATTGTCCCGCGCGTGTGTGAGAGAGATAGAGAGACAGAGAGAGAGAGACAGAGAGAGAGACAGAGACAGAGAGAGAAAGAGACAGAGAGAGAAAGAGACAGAGAGAGAGACAGAGAGAGAGAGACAGAGAGAGAGAGAGAATATGTGTTTGACAGAGTGCAGCAAAGAGAACAGGAGGCAAGGGATCATGCATCTTCCATTCCTTCCTCCTTCCCAAAGCTACAGTGAGGCTGCTGTTTTCGGTCAGTGTCAGAAAGCTTAGCACCCCACACTTTCAGAGAACATCACCCCAAGGACAGGAGTATAAATCAATAAGAAATATTTCACCTCTGAAAGCTGACTCATTTCCAACAAATCTTTTGTCCTCTAAGAATGGATGCATTTATCTTCTTTCTTACTCTTTCCTTCCCACTCCACTCACCTCTTGAGGTTAGCTTCCCCGAGGTCAAAGGCACTGTCCTCTGATTCTAAGAAATTAAACCTCTTAGCCCATGGTTTTGGCACTTTTTGGTCACAGAGAAGGATGATTTTGCTAGTCTTTGACCTATCACACAGGAATGTTGTGGGACTTAATGAGTTAATGTGAAGCAAATTCCCTGACTAAGTACCATTGAATCAGTGAATACTTTAATGAAGTCTGTCCTGACTCTTCTGTAGTGAAATGGATTTCAAGAATGAAGAAGAGGAAGAAAAAAAAGAGCTGCAAGAAAAATGAGAGGGGGGGGGAGAGAGAGAGAGAGAGACAGAGAGAGAGAGAGAGAGAGAGAGAGAGAGGAAGAAAGAGGGGGAGAGAGACAGAGACAGAGAGTGCAGTCTGTCCTGTTAAGATTGTCATACTGAGATTTCTGACCTGCAATCTTCATGAGGCTTTTCTTGATTCCAAGTACTCCCCGCCCCCACTGAAAATGAATTAAATAGACCTATATTTTGACTACACTCACATGTGTACATTTTTCTCCTGATAAACTATAAACTTCTTGAGGGCATGAACTTTTCATATTTAGTTTGTAACCCTAGTGACTAGCACAGACCCTAGGACATAGTAGATCCTTAAGAAATATTAATTGATCAATATTCCTTAATTTCTTCAATTATTAGAACTAGACATAAGACCAAAGGATCACTAAAAGCTAGAACAGATTTTTTGAGGTCAAGTAGTCCAACCCCCTCATTATTTAGGTGAAGGAAGTCAAGTTACCTTGAGGTACATTGGTGATGGGGGAGGATATAGGAGAGAGCAAGTTGGGGAGGGGGTATACAGTGGGATTGTTGTTTTGGGGTGGTGGGTAGGGGAAAGATGGGGAGAAAATTTGTAACTCAAATCTCGTGGAAATGAATGATGCAAACTAAAAATAAATGGAAGTTAATTAAAAGTAAAATAAAATAAAAATGTTGACCTTGAATAAATATTCTAATACTTCAGAGTACAGAGAAATATTGCAAGCTATCAGGACGGTGAGGGACTGAGAAGAAAAAGAGATGTTTTTAGTGTATGATGGCTTGACTGAGGGAGCACAGAACAAAACGAATGTTCCATTTGTCAGTAATTGGCTTCCTTTGATATATCCATTTTTAACAAGAACATCCCACAGAACATACTCATAGCTAGCCATGTATGACACATGGATGAGGGACTTGCACTATGAGATAATGAAGAATCCCCTAACTGGTGCTAAGACAGAGATGTTAATGATTTCGTGGGTGTACAAAAGAGATGACTCTGCTCCTCTGTGGACCTCTTCTTTTCTAAATGTGTAGTATGAGTACCATTTCAAGCTATTTTCTATGAGTCAAGTCAGGGAAGAATTAACTGCTCCTATCTCCTACTAAGGCTCCGTGCAGCCAAAAGCACATCCTACCAAGGCAAGCTTATGCCTGTGTCCCCATTTGCCTTTGCCTCTTTTGTGTTCTTTCCAGGATCTTAAGACAACAATGAGATGGACTTGTCCAGGCTTGGAACTAACTTTGTGAGTATGAGAGGTCCAGAAATCATTGAACCCATAGATTTGGAGTTGCCTGACAACATGGAAGTTTCTGTATTGGAGAGGTTAGAAGACTGGTTCTAGCCTGGCTCTCTTACCAGCAGAGTTGTAAGGATAGTGCCAAGCCAAAATTATATATATATATATATATATATAATTTTGAAATATAAATACCTAGCTAGACATACAGGAACATGCCCTGTATTCTGATGAACTTTAAATAGCCTCGGGACAGATTATAACAGTCACTAGAAGTTTCTAAATCCTGTTTGAAGTTCACTTTTGTTATTGTATGCCCACAAATCTTTTGTGTATAGCATTTTGTGACTGCAGATATAACTTACCTGCCCCATACCCAATTACTATCATACGTTCAGTACCTCTTTCACTTCCCTCTTTGGGGAAACTTAGAAATAAGACAACAACCTAAGCCTTAAGCAATTTTTCTGCAGGCTTCAAGGGTGGGGACTTTAATAAAATAATGAGTATGATTAAAGGAGGAGCCAGGCTACCCAAGACTAAACCAAGTCAGACCAAATACCCTGTATCTCATTCTCTGTGGGCCCAGCAGCAATTCCTTAATGCTGCACATTCATTAATCAATAGCCCACAAACATTTGAATTCCCATGTACAAGTTATGTGGCAAGGAGCTACAACTGATTTTCAGTTGTTGCTTAGTCATATCTAATTCTCCATGACCATATTTGAGGTTTTCTTGGCAAAGATACTGGAGTGGTTTGCCATTTCCTTCTGCAGCTCATTTTATAGATGATGAAACTGAGGCAAATAGGATTAAACGACTTTCTTAGGATCACCCAGCTAGGAAGTGTCTGAAGCCGGGTTTGAATTCGGGAAGATGTGTCTTCCTAACTCCAGGTCTGGTGCTTTATCCACTGCACCACCTACCTGCCTGGTACAATTGATGCAAAGATGACTATATCACAGGCCCTTCTGACATGGAATTTAGAGTCTAGTGAAGAAGACAATAAAAAAAAGAAATCTACAATAAAATCCTCTAAATCATGAGCCAGATTGTACCAAGAAATTTCCAGAGAGTATAAAGAAAATCTATAGAAACTCAGCTAGGTGGTGTAGTAAGTAGAGTGCTAGACCTCGCATCAGGAAGTTCTGAGTTCAACTCTGGCCTCAGACACTAGCTATGTGATCATGGGGAAATCACGTAAACCTGTTTTCTCAGTTTTCTCATCTGTAAAATGGCCTGAAAAAAGAAAGGCAAACTGCTCTACTATTTCTGCCATGAAAACCCCAAATGGGGCCATGAAGAATCAGACATGACTGAAATGACTGAACAACAACAAAGAAACTCAGTAAGCCATGTTTTATTTCCAGATTTTTGTTGTCTTATGCATAGAATTATACATCCTCAAAACACTGGAATATTGAAGTGAACACATTTATAAAGGGACTAAGCCAAGAGTTACAGGAGCTAAAGGGATGAGTAACCCTGACTTATTTTTTGCCTCCCTACTTGGCACAGGACACATTAAGAATGAACATGGAAACATTTTTTCACATTATCCTAATCACTATTATGTTTCCTCCCTGGCTCCTCTATGTCGCTACATAGAAGTAAACTCTATTCATTTATTAGTTTCTACATATCCATGGTAGCTAATGTAACCATGTCATTTGTGAAGCAATAAACAACTTAGATGCACTTAGAACACTCTGGGATTACGTCCTTGAAGACATACACTTGGCACCTTTTAATTCAGTTATTCATGGTTAGATGGGTATACTCTCTACTTCCAAATCCATTGTAATGGAGACTCAGCTTGGGTTTTGTGTGTGTGTGTGTGTGTGTGTGTGTGTGTGTGTGTGTGTGCTTTTTTTGGAGTGGGGAAGGCAGGGCAGTTGGGGTTAAGTGACTTGCCCAAGGTCATATCGCTAGTAAGTACTAAGTGTCTGAAGCCAGATTAGAACTCATGTCCTCCTCACTCCAGAGCTGGTACTCTATTTACTGCACCACCTAGCTGCCCCACTCAGCTAGCTTTTTAAGGATGCAGCTTCAACACAGAAACCTGGAAACAGGGTACTCAGATATTCCTCTCATCATTCCAAAGGTAGGTGTTGGTGCCTTCCTGGCTACAAAGTGGACAATCAGCCCATGATGTTCTGGTCCTTCTTGTCATTTCTTAGAGGTCACTACTGCTCCACGCATTATTATCACACTCTCCTGTGTATAGTGAGATGCTCATCCCTCAACTCTACTTCCATGAGATCAGTTTCTGCCCAAACCTGTTCCTACCTTCAACCAATCAATCAACAATCACTTCTTAAGGCAGTAAGTATCTCTGTGAGATGCCCTGCGCTAAGCAAAAGGACATGCTAAGAAAGTAAAAAAACAGTCCCTGACTTGAAGGAGCTTACATTCTAGCACAAATAAGTGCATGTAAGATTTATACAGAGAACGTGGAAAGTAATCTGGATGGGGAAGGTGCTAGCTGCTCAGAGAACCAGAAGGGTCCCCTGCAGAAGGTGAATTTTGTACCAAGTCTTTTTTCAAAATTTTTTCTTTATTAATTTTCTTGTTTACATCATTCATTGTCATTACATTTTTGAATTACAAATTTTCTCCCTGTCTTACCCCTGCCCCAACCCCAAAACAGCAATCCCACTGTAAAGCCCCTCCCCTGCTCTGCTCTCTTACTTTCTGGTAGGACAGAGAGAGTCTCCCTATCGCAGCCCCTGTATATCTTAATTCCTAGTTGCAGGTATTGCAGAACTTCGAACTCTAGATGCTTTCGATTCCTCCCTTGTCACCCACCCCCACTGGAAGGACAATCAATTCAATACAGGTTGTGGATGTGTGATTATACAGGACATCTTCATAGTGGACATATTGTGACAGTGATCATCTGTCTCTC
>CM053593.1:344468911-344525846 GCA_028646575.1 Pseudocheirus occidentalis | reverse complement strand
CTGCCTGTAGTGCTTTCTGTCTTGTGGAGAGTTTTGGAGCTTGAAAATCTGTTTAGCGTCCCATTTTATGAGTTTTTTAGCGTGTTTGTGTGGGAGCTGCGGTGCTTTGCTGCTTCTAAGCCGCCATCTTGGCTCCGCCCCCCCAACCCTGTGACTCCTATTCCCACCCTACTACCCCTCACAATTCAATTCAATCAACATTTATTAAGGGATTAGTATATGCCATTCTCAATGGTAGGAACCCACGGTGATCTTTGCTATTTAATTCACTGCCTGTTTTGTCCCACCAGTAAACAAGCCTGTTCTAATTCCACTGTCATAGAATCTCAGAGTGGAAAGGGCCCTCCAGCTTCATTTTCTCTAGCCCTGTGTTTTCAAGTAAGTCAATATCTAATTCTCCAAGACTGACATGTATCTGCCCTACTTTTAAACATTTCCAAAGATGGAATTTTATTTTTAATTCCCCTTGATCACCTTTTCCAAGGAATTCCCCTTACAACCAAATTTTGTTTTTTGTTTTTGTTTTTGGTGGCTTTTTTGTTTGAGGGATTTTATTTTGTTTTTTAAATCTACCTGACTCTTCTCTTGCTTTCTGTTAAGTCCATGTTATCTCATGGGGTCCTGAGGGCAGGAAGCAGTCAGTGTCCTAATCATGAGGTTATATCTAAATCTCCCTGACCCTTCAGAGATGAAGTTGCCTTCAGCCTGTTCTAATCATACTTAGGACTTTTTATAAGATTTACTATTTTCAAAAGGCTTCTGCTAAAATTCCTTTACTGTCCTAATCTCTTAAGACTTCCCCTTATGACTCCCACTAAAGGCCCCTGCACAGAAACATTAAAATGTCAAAAGGGACCTTAGAAATCATCTATCCTTCATTTTACAGATAAAGAAAACTGAGGGCCAAAGTGTTTAAATGACTTGTCCAAGGTCACACAGAGAGTAATCTAATTGGGACTAGGACATACGCCCCTCTTCCCTCCCCCATCAATTCCTAATCTAGACCTGGATTCTTTCTTTATTTTAAAATTCAAATTTGTTTTATTTTTTAGTCCAAGTTTTATCCTTTCTCTCCCCCTCACCCACCCATTGAGAAGAAGAAAAAAATCCATTGCAAATATAAAGCCAGTGTTCTTTTGACCATTCCACCCTGTCCCTCATCTAGGATATTCCTTCACTCCTATCTACATAGTCCCCAGACAGGGAAAACCAGAGCAAATGGAACAGCTTCTTACCCACCTGTGCCACCCTCCCCCCCACACCCCTTGTTTGCCAGCACAGAGCATGGTACCTGGCACATGGGTGACCACTGTGAGTGGGTCAGCCTTAGTTGGCTGTGCCCATTGGCAAGGCCATGTGATGTGGCTCTGCTGTCCCAATGACCTAGCTCTCAAGACAGCCTCAGATCCTATAACTGCAACAAGCTGGAGAGACGCCCATCATCCATTCTCTAACAGAATTCGGATAGGATGAGGAACTGTTCTCTCTCTTCTTATGCACCATCGAAGCCCAGTCTGAGCTCAGCTCAATCCTACATTCCTTCTTTATAGCAGAAAGGTAGCTCAGGGGAAAGGCCACTGGACCTGCAGTCAACAAGGCCCAAGTCAAATTCCACCTCAGACATTTGCTAGTTGTGTGACCCTGGGCAAGTCACTTAGCCTATGTCTGCCTCAGTTTTCTCAACTGTAATTGAGGATTTTAGTAGCATTTACCTTATAGGATGATTATGAGACTCACATGAGATAGTATTTGTAAAGCACTTAGTGTAGTGCTGCCCCCTTCATTTCTAAGCCTTTCTGCTGCCACGAGCCCCCTCTGGGATTCTTCTAGTATGCAATCTCTGGCCTGAGCCCTGCTAAGAAAAACAGCAGGGAGCAATGAGAAGGAAAGAAAGAGATAAAAAAAAATCAAGGAGAGCAATGACCAGAATCTGAGGCCTCTGCATCAAATTTCTTTTCTTTTTTTTTTTGATTTGTTTGTTTACTTTTAGTTTACAAGATTCAGTTCTACAATCCTTTGAGTTTCAAATTTTCTCCCCTCCCTCTACCCCCACCCCCATGACAGCATGAAATCAAGTATAGGATCTGCAAATACTTTCACATTGTACAATAGTCTGGTTGTATGGAAGGGTTGTAACCGATGGAGGGAACAATGGGAAAAAAGAAAGAAAACCAAACATGAAGAAGAACTATAGGATGTAGATTGCTTCAGTCTGCATTTAAACTCTCTTTTTTCTAGATCTTTCTCTGAATGTAGATATCTCCTTCCATCCTGAGACTTGTAGAGTTGTCTTATAACTGTGCATTGCTGAGAAGAGTCCAGTTTATCAAGGCTGGTCATCACACATATGATGTGTCTGTGATTGTGTACAAATTTTTCCTGGTTCTGCTCTTCTCACTTGGCATCAATTTGTATAAGCCTCTCCAGGTAAATATGAAGTCCATCTGCTCCTCATTTATTATAGCACAATAGTATTCCATTACATCCATATACCACAACTTGTTTAGCCGTTCTCCAATCGATGGGCATCCCCTTAATTCTCTTCATCAAATTTCAAAGAGTAGTCTCCCCATTCCTTGCAGAGACATTTCTGGCAGAAAAAGCTTTGGAGGCCACTTTGAGAAGTCTTATGAAGGCTTTGGAGGCCACCATAAAATCCAGGATTTGTCTAATAATAATAGCAGTGATAATTATTAGGAATCATTAATAATTAATTAGCAATAATTAACAATAACAATAAGTAGTAATAAGATAAAGATGGCGATAAACTAGCCTTTATGTAGCACCTTAAGGTTTGCAAAACACTTTACAAATAGTATTTCATTTTAGCCTCAAAACTACCCCAGGAGATAGAAGCTAGTATCACCCCCATTCTGTTAATGCGACAGTTGAGATTGAGAGGAGAAATGGTTTGCCAAGGGGCATTGCTAGCAAGTGTTGGGAGCAGGATTTGAATTGAGCTCTTCCTAACTTCAGCTTTACTGCTCTATACACTGCACCATCTCATTTCCTTTGTGTTTTAAGGTTTACAAAGGGCTCTCCCCTCACAGCAACCATAGGCTATAAATACTACAGATGTTATTGCACAGTTCTGTAGATGAGATTCACAGATATGAGCGATATGTCTGAGGGCACTCATCTAGGAAGTAGTAGAGTTAGTGTCTGAACTCTGGTCTCCTGAATCTGGGGCAAATGTTCTTTTCTCGATCCCATCCTGCCTTCTCTGAGATGAGTCCCAGCTCTGGCACTCACTGTGGGGCTGCAGCAAGTCCTGTCTTACCTTTAGATCTCCTTCCAGTACTGAGGATCTAGGATTCATAAGACCTAGACTTAGAAGAGATGTAAAGGCCATCTGGTTCTAAAATGTTTTTGTGCTGTGGACGCTCTGGGGAGCCTAGTAAAGGCTATGCATGAAGCCCTTCTCAGAATAATGTTTTTAAGTGCATGCAATAAAATAATGAGATTACAAAAGAAGGCAATTATGGTGGAATATTGGAGATAAATTAACTAGCCTTAATTAATGAATTAAGTAAGCGATTCATTAATTAAGGTTGAGAATGCCAATCAAATCTAACCTCTTCATTTTACAGGTAAAGAAACTGAGACCCAGAGGGATCAAATGCTTGCCCCATGCCACATAGCTGGTTAGTAGTTGAGTAGGGATTAGAACTCAATTCTTCCATTTCCCAATATTTGAGGTATGGCCTCAGACACTTCAGTAGCTCTGTGACCTTTGAGAAGTCACTTAACTGTTTGCTTCAGTTTTCTCATCTGTAAAATGAGCTGGAGAAGGAAATGACAAAGCATTTCAGTACCTCTGCCAAGAAAACCCCAAATGGAGTCGCAAAGAGTAAGATATAGCTGAAAATGACTGAACAACAAAACACCTAGGGTGTGTGTGTGTGTAGGAGGGTGGTGGGGAGATGAGAACATTTGGCAGAATTATCTTATATCCATGACCACAAACAGATCCCAGTTGACCCAAAGCTAACTGGGGATATGTCAGAAATAGGTATTGAGATCCTAGAAATCTTATTCAAAGTCTGTTTCTGGTATAATTCCCAGCCTATTTACCCCTATGATACCTTATCTTGTCTGGATTGAGTTTAGCCCCAGCCACAGAGCACTGCTCACCTGTTGTTAGAGGACCAGCATGGTCCTGAGTTGAATCTGAGCTGAAAGAGAGCTGAGAGCACTTGGTGAATAAGGAATGTCCAAAGTTACAGAGAGAAAGAAAGAGTGTGATGATGCCTGACAAAGGTCATGGGACAAAAGGATTTTTGAGACACTCCATATTCTAGCCAAACCATCAGACAAAAAGTCAGTTCAGAAAAGTTCATCCCCAGGTTACAGCAGGGCTATGGATTTTTAAGCCATAGCAAATCTCAAAGATCACAGATCAAAACATAGAGGATGAAGAGTGCCTCCACCAATTAAATCACATTAATTATTAAAGTAAGCTTAGGACACCACCCAGAACAGGATGGGCAAGAGATCCTAGGGATGAAAGCCTTGGATATGGACAAGGAGGACCACGCAAACATTCCAGAATGGATTTCCACTGCTTTGCTTATGGTACCTTATTTCCAAAGACATAATGGTGGCCACCCTGACCAGGATGGGTTAGATAAAACTTAGTGTAGAAAGCATCATAGAGATGAGGAGCCCAATCAAAATGCACCAACCCATTGCTTCCGCCAGGGAGGAGGAAAGCCAGGTAGCTGTCATCCTCAGAAGCTGTCACTCCTACAAGCAAGGGAGGAAAAAGAGAACATCACTAGGGACAGATTTTATAAAGGGGGTGGAGGAGAAATACAATGATGTGTGCATAGAGGTTTTTTGACAAAGGAGTAGAAAAGGTGGAAATTTCTCTGTGTATTCACTTGGAATCTAAACTCTGGACACATTACCATTTTTATTTCTATCACTTTGGGTGAGGGTTGGGGATGGGGAGAGTTCTGGGGTTGTGATGTTCTCTGCTTGGAGAGTTCCCTCCCATAAGGCAGACTTGTAGTTTATCAACATTGATTAAGCACCTACTGTATGCTAGTAATACAAAGAAAAGTAAAAGATAGTCCCTGCTTTTCAAGAGCTTACAGTCTAATGAGAGGAGCCACATGCAAATAATTGTACAAACAAACCATATGCAGGTCAAAATGGAAATAATCAGTAGTAACTAATTAAAGAGTTGCCCACAGCATTGAGACACTAAGATGTCCAGGGTCGAAAAATTAACACATGTCAGAGTCAGGGTTTGAACTCAGTCATTCTAACGCCAAAGACTGACTTTTGGTATAGTAAAACATTCTTTTAACCCTAAAAAGTCTCCAGTGTATAATTAAGGTGAATAGAAAACCCAGAGAGGAACCAATGGCAATGTTTATTTGGGGGCATTGCTGAATCCTGGAAAAATGGGGCTCAGGGAACTTCAAATTAAGGGTTACCCTGGGATTTCTTCACTGCCTGGTAGAAGGGCATGTAGTATGAGGTTACTGTCTAGTCTTTTCAATTGTGTTCAACTCTTTATGACCCCATTCAGGGTTTTGTTGGCAAAGATACTGGAGTGGTTTGCCATTTCCTTCTCCAGCACATTTTACAGATGAGGAAACTGAGTCAGACAGGATTAAGTGATTTGTCCAGGGATACACAGCTTGTAAGTGTCTGAGGCTGGATTTGAACTTGGGTTCTCCTGACTCCAGGGTCAGTGCTCTATCCACTGTACCACCTAGCTGACAGTGGAGTGTGAGGTACGTGAGGCTGATTCCATTAAGCGTTCAGAGAAAGGAGAAGCCAAGAAAGCCAGTGGGGACTGATAGATGCTTCAAAGGTACTCACGTGAAGAGGGGTTTCTCTGTTGCTTCCAATCTGTTACTGTACCCCAGGCTTTAATTTCAGAGAACCCTGGACCAAGGCTTCCACCAAGAGCTGGTAAAGCTTTTTAATTCAGGTCACTGAAGTTTTCTGCCACTGTGAAGTGAGGATCACAGAAGCCTAGAACCTAAGTTGAAAGACACCTGAGAACACTCGGTGAAGAATGAATGTCCAGAGCTACAGAGAAAAAGTGTGGGATGAAATCTGACAAAGGTCATGGCACAAAATGCCCCTTGAGGCACTCCACATTCTAGCCAAATCATCAGACAAAAATTTGTTGGCCACTAAATTTGACAATCCACCCCCTCCTCTTCTGCCTTTCACATTATGTCCCCATCAGCTGGAATGCAATTATTCACTTCTCCCTTGGACCTACTAGGATCCCTAGATGCCTTCAAGGCTCCTCATGCACCATCTTCCACGGGAAGCCTTCTCTGATCTCCCCACTGTGTTGTGCTAAATGTTTAACTCTCAATGGTTAACTACCACCTCCGTAAAACAAACAAGCAAGCAACAAGAATTTGTAAACTTAATCTGCATTATTAACATTTTACCCTCACTTTCTAAAGTCTAGACAATTGATAAAGCGATCCATCCAGCCCTGATTTGTAGGGTTTGCTGAATTCTATGGTGTGAATGCTCACACTGAAAATTGAACAATAAGCTCTCAAAAGTCCATACAGTTGGTTCCTACACATCCCTGGACACAAAGAAAGACTAAAGACATGCTTCACTATACTTAATAGGATACAGATTCTGCTTTCACTGCTATATTAGGGGTAAAATGGCAGATTAAAATCTCCACTGTGCCACTTGTAGGACCTTGGAGAAGTCTCTTAGTTTCCCCTATCCTCCACCCCTTTTCTCATCAGAGGGATGGGAGAGACAGAATATGAATAACTCAATACAAATCTATCCCTACTCCTGGGAGGTGGGGCTAGGAGGGCAATAGGAGGTTAGAGCACAGGAAGTCAGGAAGTCCTGAGTTCAAAACCAGTCTCAGACACTGTGTGACCTTTGGCAAATCACTTAACCTCTCTCTGTATGCCTCAGTTTTCTCATCTGTAAAATAGGAGTAATAATAACACCTCCTTCTGAAGTCGTTAGGATGATCAAGTGAGATAATATGAGTAAAAAAAAACTTGGAAAGCTTAAAGTGCTTTATAAATGCAGCTGTTCCTTTTGGGGAAAGGGGAGTACAGCTGTCTGGTATTGTGGATAGAGCGCTGAACTTGGAGTCAGGAAGACCTGGGTCAAAATTCAGCCTCAGACACTTACTAGCTATATGACCTTGGGCAAGTCACTTAACCTCTGTCTGCCTCAGTTTCCTCATCCCTAAAAATAATAGTAGCACCTACCTCCCAGGGTTGTCATGATAATAATACTTTTAAAGCACTTTGAACATCTCAAAACACTGTATAAATGCTAGTTATTAGTAATAGTATTTTGTTCCTTTTTTAGATTTGATCACAGTAATGACCTGCAGAGGTTTAGGAGAGACTGCCCTCCATATTAGAACCACCTCCCATTTAGAATCACAAGACCTCAGAGTTGAATGGTACTCAGTAGCAGTCTAGTCTGACCCAAAACCAGACAAATGTGAGAGGTGGTCACCCAGTTCTTCCTTAAAGACTTCTAATGAGGGGGAACTAGTGAGCTCCAGAGGCAACCAGTTTCTTACTATGTCATTGGACAGCTCCAATTTTTAAAGTTTGTCTTATTTTCCAAGCAATATTCACCTTTGAATCTTGTGCCCACTAGTCCGGGTTCTACCCTGTGGGACCAAATAGATCCAGTCTAACCTTTCTTTCAAAGACGTGAAGGCAGTTATCATGTCCCCTTCCCTCCCCGTTTCCCCTGAATTAGCATAGAATGTAAGAGAAGAAAAGTGCTTTACAGATCCACGAAGTTCAAGCTCCTTATCCTATTGATGAGGAAGCTAGGGCCCAGAGAGATAAAGTTAAGTCATTAATGGTCGGTCAACTAGTTGGCCATAGCACCAGGATAAGGATCTGGGTCTCTCTCCTCCCTCTAGACTAGAGTAATACTTTTATCAATAGTCAGACCAATGGAGACTGTTTGCTTGCTCTTGCACATTTACCAGGATACAACTGAGTTTAGACAGATGGATAGATAGACAGAGATAGATAGATAAATAGATAGATAGATAGATAGATATAGATATAGATATAGATATAGATATAGATATAGATATAGATATAGATATAGATATAGATATAGATATGGATATGGAATATGGATATGGATATGGATATGGATATAGGTGGAGGTGGAGATGGAGGTAGAGACAGAGATAGAGATATGGATATAGATATATGATAGCGTTAGCAAATAAGGAGATCAGAGAAGGCTTCCTGTAGGAGGTGGGGCATGAGATGAACCTTGAAGGCATCTAAGGATTCTAAGAGGTTGAGGGGAGAAGTGAGGGCATTCCAGGGAACTGGGGCATGATGTGCAAAGGCAGAAGAGAAGGAGATGGCTTGCCAAATTAAGTGGCCAACAAATGGACTGATTTGGCTTGAATGTCTGATGCATGAAGAGGCTTTTTGTCTATTTTAGCTATAATATGGTCTCCTGGGTCAAAAATTAAATTTCTATGATCTCTTTCCTAGCCCTCAAAGGCTCTGCTGAGACTTTTCTTCTTCCCTGTAAGGGCTTCCCAACAGAGATCCTGGGGCCTTAGCAGATTCTGCTATATCCACTCAACAAAATTTTCTTTCCCTCCCTCCCCTCTTTTCTCAGAACTTACTTCTATGGGTCCTTCCATGCCCTGTAAACGTTACCTATTTTGCTCTCTTTGGTCACCTTTCCTCTGCTGGAAGGAATCTGGCCCAAGCCCTGGATCCTTCCTTTTCCTGGCCATGTCAAGGTAGCCCTTCCTTCTCCACCTTACCCACCACTTGTCTTCCCATCTTTCTTCAAGACCCAAATCCATTACTACCTCTGCTCCATGCAACTTCACTGTTTTCCCCAGCTGAAGGATCTCTGTCCTTCTTCTGACCTCTCATAGTTCTTTGAAGCTTCTAGTATTGCTCTTTCAAATTCTATCTTGTGGTATGGTCAATGATGTGCATGTTTTTTATTCCCTTATTGTTGTTGTGTCACATCTGACTCTCCATGACCTCATTTGGGGTTTTCTTGGCAGAGATACTAGAGTGGTTTGGCATTCCCTTCTCCAGTTCACTTTATGGATAAGGAAACTGAGGCAAACAGGGTGAAGTGACTTGCCCAGGATCACCCAGCTAGTAAGTGTCTGAGGCCAAATTTGAATTCAGTTCTTCCTGACTCCAGGCACTGTCCAACCCAGCTGACCCTTTAATAATTCCTCACTAGATTGTAAATTCTCCAAGGACAAGCATCATATCTTGTTAATCCATGTCATAGGCTCTTAAATGAAAGGGAACCTAAGACACCATTAAGTCAATGCACCCATCCAAGCCCCCACTTATTTTGTAGTTGAGGGACCTGAGGTTCAGAAAGACCAATCAACTTGTTCCAGGTCACAGGGGTGGCAAAGCCTGGATTTAAACCCTAGGCTTCTGACTGCAAATCCAGCACTCTCCTCTACAGGACCTAACACAAAGACTTATGAACAGAAGGTACTTGACTCATGTTTGTTGATTGAATGAATGAATGAATGAATGAAGACAGAAATATATTATTGGATGGGATTCACTGAAGAGAAAGAGAGTGTCAGGGACTGTTCCCATAGACTGGAAGGTAACAAGATCAAGACCATTCACAATCTGATCCCACCTGATATTTCCAACTTTATCTCTAGGCAGTTGGGTGGCACAATGATTAAGGAGCTTTTGATCTGGATCCAGGAAGTCCTGAGTCCAAATCTAGCTTCAGACACTTAGTAGCCAAGTGATCCTAGGCAAGTTACTTAACCTCTGTCTCAGTTTCCTCATCTGTAAAATAAGCATTAGTAATAGTATCTACCTCCAAGGGTTGTTCTGAGGACCAATGAAACATCCATAAAGCACTTTGCAAAATTTAAGTAAACCTATGTTTCTAATGAAGAGGGGCTAGAAGTGCTCGAAGCATTTGCTGATAGGGAAGTCCTTGGTCATATTAACAATGAGTATCAAACCCATTTTTATAAATGAAGAATGTTCTCCATTGACCCAGCTTAAATAATGAGAGACTAGAAATCAATTTACCTGCTTCCAAACCTAAGGCTTTTCACTCTATTCATGCCTATATCTATAGGTAAGTCTGTTTTAGAGGAAAAGATAAGGTAATCACCATTGAAAATGTTAATCAAGTTAACATTATGAGAGTTAATAAAGACCCTGTCTGGATGGACTGGAGAAATAGCCAGGAGGGGCCCCCATTAAATCAGGACCTTGCCTCTGATGTTGGATGCTCACCTCCACCATCCTTTGTGATGCAAGCTCTGCTTGGTAGTGTTCTGTTCACTCTTCACTAACTCCAACAGAGCGCTAGTACTGATATGAGGGCTCCCCAGCAGAGAGCTCAGGTATTTCCCTGAGGCACTGGTATGAGGAGATGCTTCAAGCTTTCTTTCCCAAGATAAAGAGTGGAACAGCAGTGACCTAAGTCCTTGGTCACTGTCTAGCAGACTGGTATTCTCTGTCTTAGCCTACTGAGTGGAGGGTGTTCTCCCCGGTTTTTTTAAATAGTGTGGTCATGTTAGTGAAAGAAGTAAAACATAACAACAAGAGCTGATATCTCTTCCTCCTTTTTCCAAGAGCAAAACCTGCAGAGGGATGCCCTAAGATTTTCAACAGCTTTTTCTCAAGCTTAAGATGGGAAGAGAGAGAGGCTTTGAATTAGAGAGACAGCCAGACCTCTTGCAGTGTATCTCTAGGTAACTCCCCCTAACCTCTCTCTGTTTGAGGTCAGTGGGTGCAGATGCAAAGGTAACAGGAGCCACTAATCAGTCCATAAAGATGTCCAAGGACTGAATGATGACTTAAATTTATAACATAGTATTATTTATGTTTTATTGTGTTTTTTTCATCTTGCTAAATATTTCACAATTATATCTCAACCTAGCTTGGGACTAGTTGAAGGATGTTGCAGGTCACAGACCATATGTTTGACACCTGCTCTAGGTTACTCTGAAAGAATCTAAGTTTCAGAGAAAATAGTGGCCTTCATCTAGACAGTAGTTCTCAAGCTTCCTAATGCTGAGACCCTTTAATACTTGTATATGGACGGACTTGTTTGGAGACCGATAGAGGAGCCGTGTCTTGGTTCCTAAGACCATTGGAAATATGTGTTTTCCTTAGGCAACCCCTATGAAAGGGTCGTTTGACCCTCAAAGGGGTCGCAACTCACAGGTTGAGAACCGCTGGTCTAGGAGTTCATTATTTTACTTATTTTATTCTGAACTTGATAAATAAAACAAGGATTTTCATGGCATAATAAAATGGGGGGGGGGGGAAGAAGATTGTACATGAAACTGCAAATCTATTGTGTACAACTTATATTAATGAAGGATCCGTTCTTATCCTATTCTGTGGTGTATATGAGAGCAAATTCCATTGAAAAGGACAAGGGGAGCATACAGGTAAATGCTAACTGAATGATGAAAAGCTTTAATACCCATGAGTGCCCAAAGAAGGAAGGTAGAACCTTTGAGCTCCGGGAGGGAAGAATCCATCTTATTTTTGTCTCTTTACCCCCATCACTGATCCAGACCAGGTACACAACACTCATTGAATTGTATTAAAGCAACAGGAGATGGGTGAAGTCAGTCTGGAAGACTTCCTGAAGGAATGGGTGTTTGACAGGTCTTAGAAGGTGGAAAGGCACTATATTTGCTTGAGAGGAGGGGGCGTGTGGCAGTTCAGAGGTAGGAGAAGGGGGAACCTGAAAAAGGGGGAAGAATGAAACAAAAGAAAGAGGGAAGTATACAATTGGGAAGGAACAGTTCATAGCAGAGTCAAGCTATATGCTCATGGGAAATTAAGGCAGCTAAATGAGAAATCAGAGGAAGATAATATAGTTGATAGAGGACCTTTGAAGACCATAGCTAGCAAATTGCCTGACACGAAGTAAGCATCTAATAGATACTTGTTCTTCTGACTTGACCTTGTGCCTTCAGGGTCATAGAAAATGTGTTGTTTGATTTTGACCTAATGGTGTTTATTTGTTTGCCTTTACAAAGGAGGGTTGGGGGGGGCAGAATATATTGGGAAGAAATATCAATGTTAAAGAAAAAACTGTCACTAAAAGAGCTCATATCTTCCCTACGGCATAGTCAATACAAGGGGACTTAGTCTAGGGAGCTGAGGCCTATCTGTTCGGTACCTTCTCAGTATTTCTCAACATAAATTTTAAAAAACAACCTCATTTGTCCTTCATTCCAAGAGCCCATCTAGACTACTGACCACCAGGGCCCTCCTATAGCTGTTGATGAGAACCCCAAAAGGATCAGACAGAGTTGAGGTTCTCCATTCTAAAATATACCCTACCAAGATCACTGGTGGATCTTTTTTTTTAAGCTACGGCACAGATGACCCCATTGAGCATCGGGAGAGGCGAGTAGGAAGACTTTCTCTCACTCTCCTTTCTGCCCCTCCCGTGGAGCATACAAGGTTCCTGGAGATCTGGTCTGCAGAAGATCAGTTCATCAGTATGGGAGTACTGCAACCCCAATCTGAATAGATGGACTCCCCAGCCCCACCACTCAGCTGGACCATTTTGAGTCCCAAAGACACACAATAAATTATGTTGCGGGGCGTGTTTAGAGCATCCGTCCTTAAAGGAGGAACCTGACTCTGACCTGCAAGTACCAATAGTAGATAGGTAGCATTTTAGAGTGAAGTATTTATTCTACATGATCTCATTTGCCCCTTGAAGTTAATGGGTGGAAGGAGAGGGAGGTGGGAGGGAAACTTTCTATCCAAAGCGGAGCTACAGTGAGAGGGTCCATCTGTGTGACACTGAGGGGAAATGGGAAAAGGAATTGTGTGAAGGCACTGAGAGATTCAACTGACAGACACAGAGATGGACCCTTACCTAAGTAAGCTTTGGAACAAGGAAGAAAGAAAGGGAAGGGAACAGAGGCTATAAGCAGTTTCTCTGCTGTCCATGCAGAAGTAACAGGTAAAATTCTCTCCTTAGCCTTTCCCCACTGAATTCCTAAAACCAGAAGAGCTTGGATTGACAGGTTTAGCTATCCCTACCTCCTACTGAAGAAACAATATGGCGTTAGGATTAGAGAACCAGACTTGGAGGGAGACCTTCGATCCCTTTGAAACCTGCCTCTTAGTCTTGCTAGCTAAGTGTTCAAAACTAAGGATTTCACTTCTCTGAGATTGTTTCCTTATGTGTAAAATAGGGGATAGAATACTGGCACTACGGACCCTCAAAGGGTCCCTTCAAGGGGGGAATGAGATCATGTAATTGAGTATTTTTCTCACTTTAAAGTGCTATCTAACACTATTGGTATTTGCAAGTTAGAGTCAGATTCTTCCTTTGAGAACAGATGCCTCAACCTACCCCCCCATCATTGGTAGTGTGGCTATAGGACCCAACCGGACCCAGTTAGGTGGTAGGATGGGGGAGGGAGTCTGTCTATCCAAAGTGGGGCTGCAGTGAGATACTGCAGCACCTGCTGCATTCAGTCCCCCGGCCTTGCTCTAGTGGCTAAAGGCAAGGGAAGCCGCTGGGTGGGGAGGAGGAAGGAGGGAGAGGAGAAGGGAGAGAATAGGGTCTGCAGATACTGTCTGGCATGGTTATAATAATAGCAACACTTCTTCCTGTGAGGCTGGATTCCTCATATCTGTTGGGGATTGTTCCTATTGATTTCCTCCTCCTTGTCGATTTCATTGTGTTGGCAAGAGCCAAGAGGATGTGGATCTCCCCAGAAGTTAAATCCTCTTGTCTCTTACCAAATCCCTGTCCCAAGACCTCTCCAGAAACAAACCGAGTTCCATATAAGATTAGGGTCCGAGCCCCAAGCTTAGTCAAGAACTATTATTATTAATTATTCATTCCCACTGCTGAGATTTCAGGGATGGTATGGTTGGAATTTGGGGTGGATGGGAGAGGGGTAGAGACCCTGTGACATTAATCTCATAAATATTCATTCTCTGGCTATTGTAGGGGAGTTTGAGATTATGCTCTGGGGTCAGTGCTCCCCTTGGATCTGGCTGGGTTGACCCACCTTTTATTTTAATTCCCCTTCCCCAGGGCCAGGTAGCAATGGTATTGCTGGGGTGCTGGAAACTTGCTCGGTATGCACTGCATGTTGGACTGCAGAGCCGGCCAGAAGTCTTGGGTTTTTCACCCTGGCCCCCCCTCACCCCCAAGTTGCCAGCTTTGCCATAATCTGGGAAAATGGAGGCTCGGGCTGCTGATCCAGAAGGGTAAATTGGACCAGGGGATCTCTCCCTTTTGAATGCCTCCTGTCTTCTAGTCCCGGGGCCACTATAGTCCTATCCAGGAGTCTGCAGTAAGGAAAGGACGCCGGGGGTCCTCTGGTCATGTAAGCCCTCTGCAGAAGAATAGAAACAATACTGACCATGAGCCCAGTTCTGATGGGCAGCACCTGGGCCTGGATGACTGGGGGAGGGGGAAGGGGGACGGGATGGCCTGCATCTCTCTAAGTAGAGATGCAAGAATAAGGACCTGGGTAGCAAGCATCTGAAGCCCTGGGAACGGGGTCATGCGCTAGATGCTCCAAGAATGGGAGGCTCGTCTCAGTCAGTGCTGGTTGCTAAATCCGAGTAGTCCTTCAACTGGAAAGAGCCCAAGGGAGTCGGGGCCAGATAACCTGGAGAAAGGTGCACCCTCCCGCCCCCCTGCAATGGCTGTGAGGTCCTGGGATCGGGAGGCTGAGGAAATCAGGCTTGGAGGGGCTTTTGCCCTTTCCCCAGGCCTCCGGCGAGTTTCAGAGGTTTCTCTCCTTAGAGAGGAAGGAGGCTGAGATCGAGGGCTGCTGCCCCCTTACCGGTCCATCTAGCTCTCGGGTTCCTCTGTCCTGCAAGGGTCCAAGAGGGAACCAGACCCTCCGTGCTTCCACGTCTGGACCCCGGGGGATGCGAAGGGGACAAAGGAATCGGCTGTTTCCTGAGTCCCTGGGAAGGGGCTTAATCGGGGCCGGGCAGGCGAGGGTTAACGGGAGGTGCTTTCTGCTGCAAGGCTTGGCAGGAGTGTACTACTGGGCTGCTGGAGAGCGGAGAAGGGAGAGGAGGGTTAAGCTGCAGTCTGGATTGGAGAGAGCCGGGGGGCTCTGGGCCAGAACCCCCAGAAGTGATGAATGCAGGACGGGGGACCCCTCGATGCCCTGGGGCCTGCGGGATCGGGTTGCATAACGGCCAGCCCCGAAGCTTCTTCCTTCTCCCTCTCCCCCCCTCTCAGTTCTGCCATCCCGCCTTGAAGCAGAGCTAGGCAGAGCTTTCCATCGTCCTGCAGAGGAAATGCGAGGGGTTTTCTCTAGGGGGGGAATCAATGGTCGGCCAGAGGTACTTCTTAGCTCAAATGCCACCCCTGTCTGACGAAGGCCGACGGCCCTGGGATCCTTGGGGGAGAGTAAGTCTTCGGGGTTGGGGGCTATCAGGGCTGAGGAGTGGGGGAGGGGGAGTTCAAAGAGGGAGGGGTGGTGTTTCCTCTGCAAAGTTGCGCTCTTGGACGATATTTTTGTTCTCCCCAGGACTGGCTCAGGTCAGGGCTTGGATCAACCACCCCCGTTTCCAACCCAAGCCGGGGAATCTGTAGCCTGGGCCCATTCTTGGTTTGCCCAAGAGTCTCAGCGGGCCCTGTATCCCCTTTCTCCATCCCCTTCTCCACCCAAGAGGAAGACATTCGGCTTAGATGAGGCGGGGGTGAGGGGTGGGAGGTGGGGGAGGTTCTCCAGAGAGCTTGGCGTGGCCACGCTGCCTGGCTTCTCTCCTTTGCAAGAAGGAATCACCGGTTTGCCAGGTGGAGGGGAGCCAGCTGGAGAGGATGGACAGCTGACCCGCAGTGGTCCCAGGACACGATGAGAGCGGAACCCCTAGTCAGAGGGAGGGGTGGGCAGCCAGGTCCCTTAGAGAGAGAGGGCAGCATCTTGAGGCCGATGTGTTGCCCGGGGCAAGGGGGAAACCAACCCACATGCCCCCAGAAGCCGGGTCTTGGCAGCCGCTGCCTCAGAGCCCCAGTTCCACCTTGCTGATGTTTTTTCCAGGCAACGTCACACCTCCTGAGGACGACAGGGAGGACACTGGGTTTCGCTGAGGTTTGCATCTTACCGCCGTCAAAGCTGAGGCTCCAGACACGAGCCGGGCTGCCCCGGAGCCAAGGACCACACTGGCCAGGTTTCCTCTACAGTCAAACGCCAGGGCTCACCTTCGGGAGCCCGAGCCTACCCTCCTGCCCAGAATGACTCACCATTCTTCCTGACTCGGGTGCTAGGACAATATGGGGAGCTCAGCTGTCTGTTTGTGTATCTAGGATTCCCCCAGAGTCTCAGCTGCTTGGTTACTAAGAGACCTCCCTGATTCCAGCTCCTCCAGGTAACCCAATTTGTTTTGTCATTTGCCGTTTGCCTAAAGCCTGTGGTGCAGACTCATGCTAAGCGCCCTCCCATCCTCTTCCAGAAAGTGGGGGAGACTGCTGGGGCACAGGTATTTGCAAGTGAATAGTTCAGTGCCAAGAGTTGGGATGATGTTGGGAGGGGGCTGTGCTGTAAGGAATAGGAGTGGTGTGGAAAGAGACTTTTGTTTCCCTCCCCCTTTCCACTATCCAGGGAGCTGCCTGCTTTAGTAGTGGTGTGGCTTTCTTGAGAGACTGCTCAGTGCATCCTCTAGGGCCCCTCAGTGCTGGGAGTTGGAATAAAGTTGTTGAGGTCCGGAGGATTGGGGAGGGGGAGAAGATAATTCATCTTGAAACTTCTCACTGGCCAAGAAATAGGAGTCAAGCAGCGATGGCTTTGGGGCATGCTGGCCACTGCTTGTATTGTAATGCTTTTACCTGACTCTGTCTTTCAGCCAAGCAGGCGCTCTTTGGTGTGCAGAGCTCCCCCAATGCTCTCATGTTCAAACCCAAGCTGATACACCTGTTTTTCTGGGGGACACTAGCATTGTCCTGAAAGCTCTCCCCTGGAACAGCTGGAAGGTGTAGAGCCAGGAGCCTTTCCCAACCCCCATTATGACAGTAGCCACTGGAGACCCAGCAGATGAAGCTGCCGCCCTCCCTGGGCACCCCCAGGACACCTACGACCCTGAGGCAGACCATGAGTGCTGTGAGAGGGTAGTAATTAACATCTCAGGATTGCGGTTTGAGACACAGCTCAAGACTTTGGCCCAGTTTCCAGAGACCCTCTTAGGGGACCCGAAGAAGCGAATGAGGTACTTCGATCCACTCCGAAATGAATACTTTTTTGACAGGAACCGCCCTAGCTTTGATGCCATCTTATATTACTACCAGTCTGGGGGCCGGTTAAGGCGCCCTGTGAATGTCCCCTTGGATATCTTCTCAGAAGAAATCCGCTTTTATGAACTGGGAGAGGAGGCGATGGAGATGTTCCGAGAGGATGAAGGCTACATCAAGGAGGAAGAGCGTCCTTTACCAGAAAACGAGTTTCAGAGACAGGTTTGGCTTCTGTTTGAATACCCAGAGAGTTCTGGGCCAGCCAGGATTATAGCCATTGTGTCTGTCATGGTGATTTTGATCTCCATTGTGAGTTTCTGTCTTGAAACTTTGCCCATTTTTCGGGATGAGAACGAAGATATGCCCGGTGGTGGGCTTCCTTTCCACACCTACTCTAACAGCACCATCGGATACCAACAGTCCACCTCCTTCACTGACCCTTTCTTCATTGTGGAGACCCTGTGCATCATCTGGTTCTCCTTTGAGTTCCTAGTCAGGTTCTTTGCCTGTCCCAGCAAAGCCGGCTTCTTCACCAACATCATGAACATCATTGACATCGTGGCCATTATCCCGTACTTCATCACCCTGGGCACCGAGCTGGCCGAGAAGACGGATGACGCCCAGCAAGGCCAGCAGGCCATGTCATTGGCTATCCTTCGTGTGATCCGGCTGGTAAGAGTCTTTAGGATTTTCAAGCTGTCCAGACACTCCAAAGGGCTCCAGATCCTAGGGCAGACCCTCAAGGCCAGCATGAGAGAATTGGGCCTCCTGATATTCTTCCTGTTCATCGGGGTCATTCTCTTCTCTAGCGCTGTCTATTTCGCAGAGGCAGACGAGCGAGATTCCCAGTTCCCTAGTATCCCCGATGCCTTCTGGTGGGCAGTCGTCTCCATGACAACAGTAGGCTATGGAGACATGGTCCCCACCACCATTGGGGGAAAGATTGTGGGTTCCCTTTGTGCAATTGCAGGTGTCTTAACTATTGCCTTACCAGTCCCTGTCATAGTGTCCAATTTCAACTATTTCTACCACCGGGAGACAGAGGGAGAGGAACAGGCCCAGTACTTACAAGTGACCAGCTGTCCAAAGATCCCATCTTCCCCTGACCTAAAGAAAAGTAGGAGTGCCTCCACCATTAGTAAGTCTGATTACATGGAGATCCAGGAAGGGGTAAACAACAGTAATGAGGACTTTAGAGAGGAGAACTTGAAAACAGCCAACTGTACCCTGGCTAACACAAACTATGTGAATATTACCAAAATGTTAACTGATGTCTGATTGAAACCTATTAGCATATTTACAGCTCAAGTGGAACTAATGCAGATATTGCGTAATAGCCTGCATTGTAGCTGTGTCCTAACCGCGTGTACTTGGTTATGCATGGGAAGCAAGAATTGTGAAGTGATTTTTTTAATTTCTTAATTTTTTTTCAAATTTAGAACACAGACTATCCTGTATGTGGCTTTCATGCAGACTTTCATCACAGATTTAGAGGTTTCCAAAGACTAAAGGTGTAGAAAGACAGGTGCAACTCATGAATTCAGGATTCAGAAAGGGACATTTGAACTATCACATGTAAGCAGCATGACCTACTAGTATCAGTTTGTCAACTCTCCCAATTAACTGCTCTTAGCACTTGCAAGGGACTCCCCTTCCCATCAGACTTCCCAGTCAGCCCTTCCTTTTTCACTTTTTCTTTCCCCCCTCCCTCCTTTCCCTCCCTCCCCACAGCCAGAATGGATCCTGGCTTCACTTTTTAGGCTTTGGTAACTATTCCAAATGTCATCCCCATGTTTTGCATTGAAAAGAACACACAGCCGTGCGTGCAGAATCACTTTCTGTGTCACCGGCTTGGTGAATTGCACTTGCCAAGTGGAGGGCTGCTGAGGCTGGTTTCATAACGGAAAATACTGCATTCGACTCTTTCTCTGCAGTGTCAGCTCGAGGCCCATGGGAGGGACAGCTAGTGTGACCCAAGATGGGTTGTTAAGATTCGAATTTCATACTCAAGTCTTATGGGAGAAAGCAACTGACTAAGGAACCTCTCTGCCTAGAGGGTCACAGTGTTATTACTATCTTCTGGGTCGCCGAAGAGAACGACCCATCCCTCCATGATACCTGAGTTTCCCGGAGTCTCCTTTGCTTATATGGTAGCCTTTTGGCATATTGATACTGCAGTGAAACCCAACAGTGCTTCAGCATGGAGATTTGTTGCATGAATCTCAATATCTAAATCACATGAGATTAATCTGTTGTTTTTTCAGAGTAGCCTACACACACAGTATTCATGATTATTACAGTATTGACAGGCTCAGGATGGCACTGAGTTTGGGGACTTTTTGAAGCATGGGAAGCCAAAAGTCCTTCATCGGGAGGGGAAAAAACATAGCAAGAGACTCCCCGGGAAAAGGGAAGCCAGACCTTATGTGTGAGCTCCACAATCCTTCCAGGCAGGGGCACAGACCTCTGCCAAGATGAGAAGGTGAAATAGCAAGGAAAAGCCTAAGCAGATCATGTGGACTGCACCTTAGTAATTAATCTTGTTGCAAGCAGGATTTTTACAATTGGCCAGAGCATTTAGTTGTGAGAGGAGGTGGATCTGTGGATCCAATGTATATATATATCCAGTATCACCTTCATGTGTTCCTCAACCTACCTACCTAGCTAGAGATAAAAAAAAATAATTAGTTGCATTCAAACATGGTATAAGCTTATGCAATATTTTTGACACAGGGCAATTTATGCATGTGTTCTGACTATGTGCACTAATGCGTGTATATGTCTTGCTACATATACACCGGCAAACACACGATACACACACAAATATAAGTATAAATAGTAGTTATATATATATGTAAATGTATACTCTGGAGTTCAGGTTCAGGGGGCAAAACCATTGCTCTGTGAGCTGGGGAAATGACTCATGCATGTCTAAGAGGCTTCACGAGTTCATGTTGGATTGATCCTCATTTTGGATTGGTTCCCCCACTGGGCCATGGTTTGATGCCATCACCTGAGACACTCCAGCCTGTGTGGTTTCTTAGACCATTACAAAATGTCTTTCTGCCCTCCATGTGCTGCAGCTCCAGTCCCTGTGACTGAAGCTTGTCTTACCGAGTGCACAAGGGCCCATGGCCCTCATGGTTCCCTCAAGCTGCCCCTCGGCCTGGACCCGGGGGCAACCTTTTCATCACCAGTCCTGAAACCCAGCGGGACAGAATTAACTCCATCACCATCTCCTCACCCCACCCCCACTCCTCCTTGCCTTTGGGTTTCCTTTTCACCTGGCTCTGTCTACCCAGACACTTTTATGGCTCTTTCCTCCCCAAGTCTCCTGATTCAATACCAAGGCCAACAAGAAACAGGACATTTCTGAGACCCATGAATTTTGGTCTTTGACTGAATTCTCTCCTCTCTCTGCCCCCACTATCTAGAAAAGTTAAATCTGGATAACTGAAATCAATGTATGGTCCATAAACACTGTTTGGGTCACCAGACTCAACATCTAACCCCCCAACCCCTGCCGTAACTCCTTCCTCCCATTAGACCTGCTCGGAAAGGGAGTGTGGCAGAGTAGGGAGGGCAATGGTGTTGGTGTCAGAAAGCCTTGAGCTTCAGTCCCACCTCAGAGATTTACTAGCTACATGATTCTGGGCAAGTCACTTAACTCCCCTGCATCTCAGTTTCCTCATCTGTAAAATCAGAAGATTAGAACTTGACGAGTCCCCTAAAGTTCATTCAGGGTCTGATTCTATTTCTTAAGTGGGTGGTATGAATTTCTTCTTTTATTCTTCTCTCCTTTTGCCCCTTCCACAGCTTCTTACTGGAGGAAGCTAACAAGCAATGAGAACCCCTAAAACTTTGCAAGGAGTGTCAAGGATCAGAGCCCCATGTCATCCTCTAGGGCTGAATTTATCTAAGATTTCCACAAAAACAAGAATGGAACTCTGTGAGCTCCAGTTTGCCCCTTAGGTATCTGTGTCGTAAGCTCATCTCCTTGTCTGCCAATTTGCTCAATGCCTGTAGTTGTCATGGGGAGGCATTGAGGCAGGAGTCTAATGGTTCTGAACCTCTTCTGTGCATGGATTCCTGGGCACAATAAAGGTCCATGGTGTGCCTTCATGGGCTCACATGTCTCCAGGGGTTTGCTCAGTTCTGTGCACCCAGTTCATCTGAGGCTATTCTGAACTCCCAGGAATTAGGAGGGGTATGTACCCATTCGGATAATAGTTAAAAGGGAAGCAACCAAGATCTATAGAGTCCAGGTCATCCTTCCAGAGAGGAGTTAAGAGCAGAGAATTCTCATGTGGGATAGAAAGTGCTCTTAAAAAGATTGTGAAAAACAGCCTTCTGATCAAGAGACACAAACACACCAATATACACACACGTGCAAAAGACACACAACACAACATTCAAATATGGAGGAAACCCATAGAAAATACACAGGACCAGACCTATATGGTCCTACTCACAGTTCAAACACACAAACATACACAAGTAATACACACATGATACACCACACACACAAACACAACTAACACATACCAGGAGAATCAACATTTCTCTGGTCACAGAGTTATAAATGATAAGCACAAAAAAGTAGACTCCAACATAAGCTTTATCCCATTGCCCCCCCCAACCACCCTACACACTAGCGAGCTCACACACACACCTCCCAGCTACTTAGAGCTGCCTTTATACTCCCTTTGAGGGGCATCTGCTTTCACACCTCTTGATGACTCTCCCATTCTTCTCTTCTGAGCTTTCTCTTCTCTTCTTTCTACCCCATCAATCCCAATTTTTCCTTTCTAAGGAGAAACCTCTATTTGCAGGTAAAGATAGGGGACTAAGCTATCTCTTCCACAAGGGCTTCTGGTTGGAGCAGGGACTCTTAGAAGATATCCCATCACATCATGTTTTTCCTCCCAGAAATCTGGGATGTAGAATAGGCAGTGATTGATGGGTAAGGTAAGCTCGCTGCCCTACTGTACCACTTCCTCCAGGGAATACTGTCTCCCCCAGGCCATGTCTATAGGACAGTTCCATTAATCCAGTGGGTTTTTTTGTTGTTGCTGTTCGTTTGTTCAGGTTTTTCTTTGGGGGGGGAGACGGGGGCGTGAAGTGGTAGTATGTAGGTGGCATAGTGCATAGAGCACTGGACTGGGAGTCAGGAAGGATAAATTTTCACCCTGCCTCAGACCCTTAGCAGTATGATGCCTGGACCCTTCCCATAGTTTTTCACTCTTGGTTTCCTCAGATCAGTTTTCCTCCATGAAAAGGAGATCCTAATACCACCCACTTCACAGGATTGTTGCAAAGATCAGATGAAAAAATACATCAAGCACTTGCAAAACGTGATATAAATTTTAGTTAACTTTGTTGTCGTTATTTTCCCTGCATTCCTGGAAGCTCTAGGCTTGGCCCTAGTCTCTTTGTGGCTTCTGGCTACTTGGAAACAACAGGGTCATGGGCTAGGAACAGCAGAGGAGGAAAGCTGAAGCTGTCACTGTGACATCTGTCCTAATGATAGCTTTATCTATGACCTTTGCTGGGGTCATGGAGAGTCAGACTATATAAATTAGGAAAAATTGCATTTTATCTGAGGGAAAAAATAGTTAGCTTTCTTTCCTGGAACAATTCCCTGGATCTCAGTTACTGAAATCAACAGTCTACTATTGGTTAGTCACATTGAGATCATTAATGAATTTGCTAGTTGATCTACCATGGGTGATTTATAAAAAGTAGGTTTCCCCACCCCTCAGTGCATCCCTAGAAGCCAGCTGGTGACTTAAGGAAAGGCAAACTCCTTTCAATGCCAACCTGACGGAAACATAGAAAACTAAATTGATTGCTTTGAAAAGTTGGGGGAGGGAGTGCTGAATTATATTAGTTATGTTAAAGATAGACATAAGGGTTGTACCTGGAGTTTCCCCTGTATACAATACAAGTGAGGAAATTCCCTCTACCAATGTCAGCTAGCACCTTCTCTTCAATTTGCAGTCTTAAAAGTGTTGCCCAGAGCACTTAGACTTGATCAGGGGCAAATGACTTAGCCAGGGTCTCAAAACCAATATGTATCAAAGCCAGTACTTACCCCGCCCCCCAGGTTTCTAGGCTTCAAGGCCAGCTCTCTATATACTATGCCTCCCCCAAACCTTAGTTAAATGATTTAAGGATTATCCACCATTATGGATTATTGAGTTGAATTTTTAATTTGTCCCTAATGAAGACCAGTAGTTGAAGCAGTGCCTCTGGTCAGAGGGTTCTGGGCAGGGCCCAGGGGATCCTATGCTTTCGCTGCTCAGAGAGGTCCCTATGATAGCCTTCTTTCCATTTGTCTGCCCACCTATATCTTGTTATCTCTCCAGAAGTGTCAAAATCAGCTCAGCCATCTCTGGAACTTTTGCCACAAAGTTGGTTCTTAGGTTCAAGTTGACAAGATGATATATGTTTGGAAGTCAAGATCTGACTTGGTCTTTGGTTCATGTATTATCTCTGTAGCCTGAATTGAACCCAGAATGTGGAGGAAACATGGAGGAATTTTCAAGAGGGGAATGAGGAAGATTAGCCATAGGAGAAAGGATGAAAGGTTGGGCTGAGGAAATGAAAATGGAACTGGATAATTTCCAGGCTAAACTGTGTAGAAGCCAAAAGTTAATGGAAGATGAAAGTCTGTGAGTTTATTAGGGTTTATGTGGTGCTCTGCAATCTTTCTCCCTCCCTTCCTCTCCCTCTCCTTTCCCCTCTATCTTCTCCCTTTTCTCACTTTCTCCCCTCTCTCCTCTGTCTCTCTATCTGTTTCTGTCTCTGACTCTGTCTCTGTCTCTGCCTCTCCCTCTCCCCCTTATTCCCTCCCTCTCTTTCTCCCCATAATCTGGACTTCTGTGAGATCTAGGTACTTCATGATACCAGGGTGGCATTTTAGAAAAAAAATAGAGCCCAAACTTTTAAGATCCCAAGGTGGTCTGACCTAAGCTCACTGCCCCCAAGCCTACTGATCTTACACGGGAAAGGCTATTCCATAACCTTTTCATTGATTGAAAATTTGCTTCCCTAGCCCTAGTATCTGTGTAACTACCTAAAGTAGAGGAGCTGTGAGGTTTTTGGATCCCCATAATCTTCTTTGACTTTCATGCTCCAAGCCAGTGAGACTTCCAGCCAATGAACTCCCTACCCATTGGTCCCTTTCACAAAACATCAGCACCAACCCTCTTGGAGGATGATGTGCACAATGCGTCTTTCTGTCCACATTTCCAAAATCCCTAATGCTTTAAGGTTTTCTTGTCAGTGCTATTCATAGCTGTAGAGAGCAGAACACAATGTGAAATACCTAATGATCAAATATTAAAATGGCACCTCAGCTCCATCATCCAGGAGACGTGTTTTGGACTATCTATCCAGGAGTGGAAATGGGTTGAATTGAGCCACTCATTCATTCATTCATTCATTCATTCATTCATTCATTCAATCAATCATTCATTCATTCAACAAATATTCATCCTTCCATCTTTTCTCTCTAGTTCCCCCTTGTGACCAGCAGAAAACCCTTGAGAGGTAGTTTGGTTTAAGTATGCAGTCTGTGACTGCAGAATGGAGTCCTTCTCTGGTTTGCCCTCACCTTCCACCTATGATCTTAGTCTCCCTGATGTTCTAACCATTTGAGCCAATTAATAAATAACCATGAATCAGAAATGTTCTACGGGATTGGGTGGCAGCCTGGAGTAGTGGATGGAGCATTGGACTTGGAACTTGGCTTTTACTCCAGACTCTGCCACTAATTAGCTGTGTGACCCTAGGAAAATTTCTTAATCTCTCAGGGCCTCAGTTTCCTCATCTGTAAAATGAGAAGACTAGATCACCTCCAACATCCCTCCCAGTTCTGACATTCTATGAGTTATGCCAGTCAGTCCTGGCCCCATCCTACTCTCAGAGTCCAGTCATGACCATCACCCTTGGCTAAGGTTCTGGATCTCTGACACATCCTCTACTGGGCCAGCCCATCCCTCAAATGAAAGCAATCTGGTCAATGCTGCCCTCCCCTAAGCTTACCCAACCTCCTCCCATTTCCATCCATCACACTCCCCCAAAACCGAATTTCCGTTTTTCAGATTTTATTTATCTTTTGAAAAAAAAGGAAAAGTGCAATAAAATACATAGTGACTGTTTTCTTTAGCAATAGCTGTTTAAAAACCTCGCTCTCAGGACTGAATAGTGACAGCACCTGGACTCTAGGGTAAAGACCGAGCTCCCTGGGTGTTCCCTCACCATTCAGTAATTCCCTTTCTCCTTGGCACTCACTTGGCCCAAGTCCTATTGCTTTGAAGCCCCTGACCCTACTTCCAGAATGTCAATGTCTGAAGAAGGAAAATTCCAATGGGAAGCATTCCAGGTAGGCAATGAGGAGCTCCTCATTGTAGGTAAGGGTGGTAAGGGTGAGGGGGTGAAGCAGAGACTGCATGGGTACAACCTCTTTTTCTCTATGGACGACTCTAAACTGGTGGAAGTGCTGCCCAAACCACTAATCCGGGTAGGCTCGCACTAGGCTAGGCCATCCAGTTGGCTCTGAGCCTATCTCTGGCAGCTCCTAATGGAAGCCCAGGAGAAAGCTTACCAAGAGATTAGAATAAGACGTCCTGGGCCATTGGGGAGAACATCCTTCCCATGGTTTAAGAATTTTTTGGTCCTCCCTAACTAGAAAAGAGTTCCTGAGGGCCTTTGGCCCAGAATTTCAGGATTGGGGCTTGGGTAGGGGCAGAATGGATGACTTGCCTCCCTTCAAAAGGAAGACAATGCTAACTTTTTTGAAGAACCTTTTAACAGAAAAAATATGTATGAATGTTATGGGAAAGGCAGCTAGGGTTATGATCACCTGGGGAAAATAAATGGAGACCTCACAGTAACTCAGTTCTCACAATGGATCTTCAGATGAAATGAGTTGGGATAAGGGGTGGGGTCACTATCTATTTCATAATAATTCACAGGCACAAAATGCAGCTGCCCAAGGAATGCACAAGCAGCAAGGGAGGTTTGGGAAAGCCCCCTGAAAAATCTAGTGTGTACATATACTTGTATTGGACAATCGTGGCTGGCGGATAAATACTGATGGCCTGGGGGCCATTACATTCCTGTTTAATCCACCCTTGTTTGCTGTCTCTCTATACATACATATATATACACATATATGTGTGTATATATACATATCTATTACAACAAAACCTCGATTAACAGGAATGGGGATGCTCAGGGAAAGTGGTGTACCAGTTAACTGAATAATCTGTTTGAGTGTTGACAAGAGAAAACCCTCTTTGTTTCCATGATTATCGTTGAAAACCTTCCTAAATATATCACATAGTCCATACTTCCCTGACTTAGTAAGTAGAGTATATGTAGAGATGTGATTGAAGCTTTTATCAGGGTCAATTTTTTAAATACTGTATAGGCCTATAGATGGAGAAGGCCTTGGGGATTATGCTGGATGAAGATGGACCCCTGGGATAAATCCTGGAAGTTAGCAATTGAAACAAACCCCTCCTCTGAGCCTATTTTATCTACATTGGTCTTTCTCCTAAAAGTAGAGTACAGGGGGAAAAAGCAATTCTTGTTCGTTGAAGGTTTGGATGACATGGGGTCTGGTTATTTGAGGTTTTACATAAAAAACACATATGTGTATATATATAATATATGTGTACATATATGTATATGTATACTATGACTTCAAAAATTATATATACAAAGCAAACTCCCTTAGTTGAATGAATGTGGAATAAATTCAACAAACCATGGAATAAACTGCATATATTTGATTCTTTATCCTTCCCTCATCCCTTCCCCATGATTTCTACCCTCTCTCCTTGTCTAGCTCAGCTATTTTCCCCCCTGATTCTAGTCCTATTTGGAAGACAGCTCTCTTCTAACAAAAGTAACAGATTCCCACTTTGGATCCTCCTGCCACCTCACTAGTTGTCCAGCTTATATATAAACAGGGGGTAAGTTCTCAAGCCCATGCTGTCATCCTTTCCTCATTCCACCTGGACTCTCTACAGAGGGACAGAAACATCCTTCCCAGCTTTGTAAGAAGGGGACATCACAAATACTCTGCAGTAGACTAAATAAAATAGTTATTTCTAGCCTTGCTCTCTCCAGTTCTGTCTGCTTTTTGGTGAGACTATCCTCTGCTCTGAAGATAATGTAGAGGTACTTTTCAACTTTTCATTTCAAAAGTCTCAATAGTGCCTAGAAGAGGGGTAACCATACACCACTGGTTTTAATCAGATCTCTGGGGCTGAAGTAGGAGGGACTTGCCAGGCTTCAGTAACCCTGTGGGAATAAACATAGATCACATTAGAAGCAGCCAGATCAGGCCAGGAACATGCTGTTAACTCTTAATCACACCCTGTCTGCTGCATGCTAGACCTATGTGTTATATAATGTTTTCCATATAACTGACCAGTACCACCTCCCATAGAAGGTTGCATCAATCTAGAAGGAGAGTCAACAGCATCTCTATGAAAACCAGTGGTGCAGACATATGTCATGCCAACATTCCTGGTGACCCTGAGTGGGTGACCATCAGTCAGCTGAAGATTGATCTGGCCCCTGTTGGGTAGTGTTAGCAAATTAATCTGGACCAAGAGAGGTACCACCAGGGTGCTGGCAGTATTGAATATGGGCAATGGTTGAGGGGGTGGTTTTGGACTGAAAATGGACTGTGCATCTTTAGTCTGGGCCCTCTGCCTAAGCTTCGGAATGGCCCAGGCTATCTGAATAACAGCAAACCCACCACCTCATGTGGTAGCGAATTACCCTGGCAGAAATACTGCTGGTGGGCAGGGGTGTGAACCTGTGTGAGTTCTTGTAACTCCCCTCCTCCCACTAAGACAATGGGGAAGTTAACCCAGCTGCGAACAAGCTTATTCTGTTCTGGGTCAAATTGCTGCTGAGAACTCATCATTCTGGGTTCTAGGTGTGCTGGGAGCAGATGTGTTAACAGGTGCCCAAGCTCCTAGGTAATTAGGGCAGTGTAGACGTTGCCATGTGCTTGGATTATCCATCTCTACTCAAAGCACTTCATCCTGGGCCCCTTCTCTGTTCTCACAAGAGGCCTATAAACCCTGCTGCTGCTTGAAAATGACTCCCAAGAGTCCCAGCTGCTTTGTTTGTGTGTGTGTGTGTGCGTGTGTGTGCGTGCGCACATAAACACACCATACAAATATAGAAAGTGAGGAAAGGAGACAGGAGGAAGAAATCTTTCAGAGAGGGGTTTGGTCTGCTAGATGATTACCAGGTCAGCTCCTAGAAATACTGCCAAGGTCCCTGGGCCTTTGCTGTTCATGGCATGCATTGGCAAGGGCATTCAGATTCCTGTTCAGGTGTGGCCAAAAAAAGGAGCAAATCAACCCCAGGTGATCGATCACCCCAGCCTGCTCCACCAGACAAAAGGAAAGAAAGACATCCCTAGGCAGGTTTGGGGGCAGGTGAGGGGTAGCTCTGGAGTTTCTGAACATAGTGTATCCCCTTGCTTGCCCCACTGTTAGCTGGATGCCATAACCAGCTGCCCTGTCTTCCTTTGGCATCTCCATGCCAACAACTCCAACCCTTGAGAGAAAGGGTCACTACTCTATTGAAACTTGAAAGTCTGAAGGTTGAGATGATAATGATGATGCACCAGCTAAATTGTCGTCTTCCCCCTGAATTCCCATGCCCATGAGCCCCTCTCTTTGCAGGACACAGTCTGGGCACAGCCCAGATTTGTAATATGGTGACTAACAGCTGGTGTCTAAATGCTGGTGTTCCTTGGGCATGTTGGAGCACCACGGTGAATATCTCATTTGTGGGATGCCATTTCCTTTCTAAGACTCCTGTGTATATACAGTATATATGTATATGTATATGTATATGTATATGTATATGTATATGTATATGTACGATACATGTGGTGACTGCCTCTTACTAGGGAGCATGCAGCTGTTTGTAACCAAGTGCAAAGACATTAATTAGGGGGTTTGCACAGGCTTTCTCATTGCTCAAGACTCTGCAGCTGCCCTCCAATGTCCTGTCCCTGGTAATTGCTGGAAAAATGCAAAGGGGAAGAAGCTGATAAATAGGCCTCATTGGAATCAATAGGAGAAGGAACTCCGAGGCTGGTGGTTAAACCTTCGTAAGAGTGATTCCGAAGAGGAACTGTGGGTCTCCATGGCAATGGGAGGATGGAGACCAATGGGATCCAAAGGCGGAGCAGGAGTGGAGGGGAAGACTCATGGGAGTTTGAGAGTCGTTTAACCATTTCTTTGCTTGACGAAAATTTCGACACCAGCTGTAACTGAATTGCACAGTCTGTATAGATTTTATCATTCTTGCTGACATGTCCAGGGAGCTTTCAGGCCCATCTCACCCTCCATGCTGCTTAACCTATACCACTACCCTAACCCTCACCTCAGGCCCAGACTTCTGTAGCTGAGAATCCCTGTGTCAGTAAGGTCTAATATTTGTACATAGATTATACATACACATGTACATATGTGCCTCAACGAGCATCGGCTGTCTATCATGGATGTACATAGACTTCATAGAGTTCCATAATTTTTTTTTGTAAATATGGACACAGGTAAATAAATATATAAATATATATTACTGAGGATTTATTTTAACATCATTCTGTGTGAAATGAAAAATAAAATTTTTAACAGACATCAAACCTGGTCAGTTCTTTCTGTGTTTTGCTCTGAGTGGTATCCCCACCTCACTCCCATCATGTTACCTAAGTCTACCCTGCTCCATTCCACCTGAGGGCTCTGTTGAAGAAAGTGACCCGGGCAGCCAAAGCAACATGTCCCAGGTCACTCAGCTGTATGGACCGCTCCTGGATTCAGCCCTCCATTCCCCTCCCTCAGTGTGCCAGTGGCCTCGGGAACCTAACACCCCTGCTTTTAGCCCCAACATCTCTGGAAGTTGCACAGAAATAGATTTGATTTTTTAAAATTGTCTAACAATTCAAAAGTGGAATGGGCTGCCCAAAAGGTAGAGTTCCCCATTACTAGTGTTCTTCAAGAGGAAGCTAAGTAACTATGGATGTAGGACACTGTCCTTGGAGACAGAAATCCATACTAGCTGTGTGACCCTGGTCAAGTCATTTAACTTCTCTCCGACTTACTTTCTTCCTCTTCAAAATAGGGATAATAATATCACATTCCTCATAGCACCATGACCAAAAGTGGTAATGATGATATTGTGCTATGAAGACCCCCTCCCCACTCTCTGAGTCACTTCCCTTTGAACCCTCAACTAGCTGTGGGAGGGCAGGGAAGCGGAGCCTGAAAAGAGACAGGGGAAGGGTCTCCACTGAACATAGAGAAGGTAAAAAATATTGACTACACATTTAGCAAGGCATAGGACAGTCTAACTAGAAGGAGCTGGATTCTGTCTTGCCATTACAGTCTTTTTGAAAGGGAAATGTATTTCTGGACAGCAGGTGCTGAGGTAGTGAGGGATAGGGTGCCAGAGGGAGGAGAAACCACTTATAAGAGCTCAGCAGTCAGCCCAGTCTGGTATAGATTTAAAAACAACAACAGGAATGAGAAGAGCAAGGCACCTGGAAAGCCCTCCACCTCTCCCCCTTCCTATCTGCCTCCTCTTCCCCTAGTTCTTATCCCCAGGCTACTTGTTGGCCTATCACCTCAATTAAAATGAAAAATCAGAGTCAAGTTATGCCCTTGTCTCCCAAGGCCTAGGAGAGAAGCCATCCCCCTCCCCATCTGTGGAGTCTGGGTAATGTTGAGGGAGAGACAAAAGAACTAATTGACCAAGCAATGTGTTTGTCCCCAGCTAACTTGGACTTCCCTAGACAGCCAGAGAAAAAGTTCCAAGAAAAAGCCCAGGGTGGTGGATAGCAAATGGAAGGCCTGCTGGGGGAAGGAGGTAAAGCAAATGTGTCTGTGGATCCAGCATTAAGACCCTAGGCATCCTCTTAGACACAGTGGGGAACATATCTGAAGAGATAATATGGCAGACAAACAATAGCATCATAGATTTAGAGCAGAAGTTCTTAACCCAGGGTCCTCTGATAGATTTCTGTGAACTCGCATCTTTATTTTCATAAACCTTTGGTTTCCTTGGTAATCTCAGATATTTTATTTGATGTATGTAAGAATATTATTCTGAGCTTGTCCATAGGCTTTACCAGACTGCCAAAGGGGGCTATTATGCTGCCAAAGTTAAGAACTCTTGATTTAGACGTAAAGGTGGGGAACTTGCGGCCTCGAGGTCACATGTGGCCCTCTAGGTCCTCAAGTGCAGCCCTTTGACTGAATCTGAATTTCACAGAACAAATCCCCTTAATAAAACAATCTCTAGATTTTAGAGATTGAAGGTGGCTAACAGGTCATCTAGCAAAGTCTGCTGGACTCCTCACCATTCCTCAAACAAGACTCTCCAACTTCCAACTACTCTCTGGGGCTGGCCCCCATTCCTGCAGCTCTCTCCCTGCTCGCCTGGGCCTCATCTCCTCCTCTTGGTGCCCCTGACCTTCTTCGAGTCCCAGCCAAAACCCCACCTTCCACAGAAAACCTTTCCCAATCCCCTTACTTGCAGTTGAGTAACTCCAGTCTATCCCGGCCATATCTCTGTGGTTCACAGTCCACATGTTATTCTCCCCGTCAGACTGGACCTTCTTGAGGGTAAGCAATGTTTTTGTTTTTGTGTTTATTCCTTTCTTTGTATCCTCAGAGTTCAACACAGTGCCTAGCATACAGTAGGGGTTTAATAAATGCTTCTTGACTGACTGATTTAGTCCAGGTCACTCATTTTACAGAAGAAGAAACTGCAGCCCAGAGAGGCTGTCACTTTCTTGAGGCCACACAGGGAGTCAGTAGAAGAGTCAAGAGTTCAACTCAAGTCTTCTCACTCACAATTAAACAGTTTTTCCCAATGCCAGTGATGCCAGTAAATGAGGGTTTGAGACCCAGCTCTTCTATGACTTTTCATGACCTTGGACAAGTCACTTCCCATCCCCAGGCCTCCGTTTTTGTATCTGTAACCTACTGGGGTTGAATTAAAGCAAAGCTTCTTAATCTTTTTCTTAACCCCTTGACAGCTTGGGGAAGCCTAGGGACCCTTTCTTAGAATTATGTTTTCAAATGCATAAAGTTGTTTGTCCTTCATTTTCTGAAGGTGACATAAATTGGGTTTAAGTGAGGCAGATTGCACAAAGTCATCAGCCTCACTTTCTCTTTCTGAGTCGAAGTCCAGTGGCAAGATAAAAGTCAGGCTGCTTGGCGATGGCCAGGGATGCAGTGGATGACTTCAGCATCTCCGATGTCTGAACAAGCTCTAAGTGCTCCACAGCACCTGCTTCGGCCACCTTCATGGCTTTTGGAAAAACAGTTCTCATACCCTCATTGTGCTGGGAGAAGTCTTCACATTCTTGGGACCCCACCCCCAACTCACTGTCATTTACCCTCAACCTGGTTTAACCCATCTGCTTAAACGGTTTTACTGGGGTGTGGCCGCTGCTCATGCTATAGATTCTTGGAGCCACAGGGGAAAGTTGGGTGAAAGGCGGACCCCAAAGGTGGATGAGCAGCCCTGAAGAGGGCTCAGCAAGCCCTCTCACCAGAGGGGCTGGAACATACACCCCAGATGCATAAAGCATGTAGGCTAACAAAGGAAACCAATTATACTGAAATATGTTGATCAAAATATAAAAAACCAAGTTCACAGAGCCTCAAGTTCAAAACCACTGAGTAGATGAACTCCAAATTCTCTTCTTTAATTATAAGATCCTTGGGCAAGTTGCAAGATCACAGGCCTGGAGCAAGAAGGTATGTCAGAGGACAGATCATCGAATTCTCTCGCTTTGAAATTGAGGAAATGGGGACGGCTAGGTGGCGCAGTCAATAGAGCACCGGCCTTGGAGTCAGAAGGACCTGAGTTCAAATTCGACCTCAGACACTCTACCCCCAAAAAAACTAGCTGTGTGACCTTGGGCAAGTCATTTAACCCCAATTGCCCTCCAAAAAAAAAGAAATTGAGGAAATAAAGGCAGAGAGAGGTAAGTCTAGCAGGTAACTAACTGGCTAACTAACATAGGTAAGTAAGCCCTCTCACCAGACCTCATTTTTCTCGTCTGAAATATGAAGAGGGTTTGATTAGATTGTGTTTACCAGACGGTCAATAAATATTTGCAAAGTGCCTTCTATTTGTCAGACACTCTACTAAGCTCTCAGGATACATGGAAAGGCAAAAGTCAATCTCTGCTCTCAAGGAATTCAGTCTAATGGGAGACAACTTGCAAATAACCGTCCATGATCAATAGGAAATAATCAATAATAGGAAGGTATTAAGGGGGATTGGGAAAGGTTTCCTATAAAAGGTGGGGTTTTAACTGGGAACTGAAGGCAACCAAGAAGGGCAGGAGAAAAAGATGAGGAGAAAGAGCATTCCAGCCATGAGAAGCAGCCAGTGAAAATGTCCAGAGTTGGGATATAGAATATCTGATTCAAGGAATAGCAAAAAGGTCTGGATCCCAGAATATGCGGTGGGGTGGGGAGAAGGTATAAAGAAAAAAAAATGGAAGGCAGGAACTTTTTATGAAGGGCTTCAAACATTGGATGATTTTATGTTTGATTCTGGAAATGATGGGAAACCACTGGAGTTTATTGAGTTGGGTGGAGGAGATGTGACATGGTCAAACCTGCTCTTTGGGAAGGTCACTTTGACAGCTGAGTGGAGAATGGACTAGAGCAGAGAGACTTGAGATCCTAAGACCAACCATCCCAGAAGCCTATTTCAATAGTCCAGATAGGTGATGAGGAGAGTCTTGCTAGGCTGGAAGCAGTGTCAGAAGAAAGAAGGAGGTGTATCCAAGAGATGTCATGGAGATAAAAATCAACCAGCAGATTAGATATAGATGGAGGTGGGGGTTAGAGAGAGTACGAATACAGATTCAAGGATATCGCCTGGGTTGTGAGCCTGGGTGACTGGAAGGATAGGGGTTCTATTGTCAGTAACAGACAAGTTTGGAAGCGGAGTAGGAGGAGAGGAAATACGAGTTCAGTCTGAGACATGCTGAGTTGAAGGTGTCTGTGAGAATGTCCCATAACCACTTGGAGATGTGAGACTGGAGGTCAACAAAAAGCTGGATCACTAGAACAAAGGATATAAGGTAACCTATTGGCAGTTCTCTCCTCCTTCTTGGGTCATGGAACTTTCCCTCCATTGGAGGAAATGATTTTTCCAAATTCCTGTTCTGGGTCAGCCATATTTTCTCACTTTCTCTGCTTCAGGAGGGGGACAGGGAGCAACAGTGGGATGTGGAGAGAGGGTGTGGAAGCTGACTTCTCTGCATTGTGGGAAGGGTGAAAGGGGACAGATTCAGCACAGTGGAGAAAATACCAAAGGGAATTATGTCCATATGACTGAAATAGAAATTGCTTGCTAGAATAGCATAAAAATCTGCAGTTTTTTGAGTCAACAACTTGATTGAATATTTTTTAAATGAGGCTGACAGCTCTAATTCATAAAATCCCAGGATTCAGAGCCTGAAGGGACCCTAGAAGTCATCTTGCCCCCTATCCCCACTCTGGAGCAGCATGAGAACTTCAGTCCAAGTCCTTTGACTCTGATTCAATCCAGGGCACTTTCTGGTACACCATAGTTCTCCCCAGGGGTTCTGGAAAGAGCCTTGTTGATAATAGTATTTGTGACTGTTGGATCAAGGAAAGATCCAGGCAAGGGTGTGCTAGAGTTAGTTCTCATCTGGAAAGCTGATTGTTAAAATTTCACTTTGAGCATTTGTACCTCAGAAATCAAGAAATGCTATAAATCTGGGCTTAATTTATTAGCTGATTGCTTAGACTTAAGAAAGTGATTGGAAAAAAGTTAATAATGAAGGCTAAAAATGTGACATGAATATATTTTGCTTCTGGGAAGCCAATTACTACATATTTCCCAGCACATCACTGTACAAATTCATGTAATCCAACTATGAGGTTTTGCTCGGGACAGAGACAGGGTTTGGAACTTAGGTCACCTGATTCCTAGTCCAGGACTTTTGCCACTACAAAGTGATCTCTTCTGTGACCTTACAAAAGGCCTCTAGACCTTGGTCCTGTTTTTCTGGGTCAGGTGGTAGACTACATCCCTGGAGCCCAGCACCAAAGCCAGTGATGTATTAGTCAGAATTCTGAACATGTCCCCACCTCTACTGGAAGAATCTCCCATCAAGGATGGATCAGTGCCATACAAGGCCTAGCCTTTGACCCTGTTTTCAGGAGCATTCTTGGGGTGGGGCAAAGGAAAAATCTGTCCCCAAAAGATGACTGACTGGCCTATAGGGACTGTGATGCCTTGTGACACCTTGACAGGTGCCAAATACAGCTTTCTCTGCTGAAGAGAGTGGGCCTTGCTTTGCACAGCGCCCTTGGCTTAGGCAAACACAACTTTCAGCCCTCTCCTGTCCTTCCACTAAACTTTACAAAGGCACTGAGAACCCAGTAGTACTGTTCTGCCAGAAAAGGATAAAAAAGGACAGATGAGGCCACAGACCATAAAGAGCTGCTTCCTATCACCCTACAGAGGGTCACAGGAACACAACAGAAGCAACAACAGGTAGGGAGGGTCCCCGGGGAAAGGAAGGGAGAAGGTAAGAGTCAGGAGTGGGGTGTAGTGCATAGAAAGCCTGACCCAGAGGCTGGAGGACATCACTTCAGATTCCCTCTAGCTGCACTATCCTAAGCAAGCCAATCAGCTTCAGTCTCCCCATCTGTAAAAGGGAAAGGGACAAGATCCCAGAGTTGCCCAGGCCTTGCCCAGTGCTCTTTTCACTAAATTATTCCAGTTTGGGCTTCCTTTTCCTTCATTCCCCTCTCCTCTTCTGAGAAGGCAAAAAACAAACAGAACAATAGGGAGGTGCTGAAAGACCTGAATCTCAGCAGCTAGATGGTGCAGTAAATAGAGCACTGGCCCAGGAGTCAGGAGGACCTGAGTTCAAACCCAGTCTCAGACACTTAACTAGCTGTGTAACCTTAGGCAAGTCACTTAGCCCCAATTGCCCCCACCTTTCCCCCTCTAAAAAATAAAAAGACAAAAGACCTAACTCCCCAGCCCCTGGAGGATGGAGAGTCAACTGTAATCTTGTCTAAGGCTGATAGGGTTGGGCCCAGATAAGTATTCTCAAGCTGCACCAAGCAGTGCTGGCCTCAGGTTGGGTGGCATCACTAAGCGCCTGGGATTTTTCCATCCCTCCCTGCATAAAGACCAAGACTGAGGAGCTTTGGAGGGTGGGGAAACTTTTATTATAGCATTTGCTCATTCACACCCTTGCAACCTTGTGAGTCCCATTGATAAAAATATCCTAGGAGGTAAATAGATCCCATGGCACTCCTATGCTTGCTGTCTCCTTGCCGGGAGGTCCCAGAATCTGTTGTCTAGGGAAGCAGGAAGTTCCCAGCTGCATAGCCCTAGGAGCCTCAGAGAAGATGGGGAGATGGGTTTCTTAGGAATTCTTGCAGCAAGAACATCATAGAATAAGCTTAGAGATTGCCCGTTATCCAGCTCTCACAGAGTTATTCTGTGAAGAGAGAGAGAGAGAGAGAGAGAGAGAGAGAGAGAGAGAGAGAGAGAGAGAGATCTCTGCACTCTTAATTTTATAGCAATCAGGGGGCAGTGGCCTGACGATATGCTGGGAGCAAAGGTCTGACCACTGGAGAATGCTATGCTCTCTCTCTCTCTCTCTCTCTCTCTCTCTCTCTCTCTCTCTCTCTCTCTCTCTGTGTGTGTGTGTGTCTGTCTGTGTCTGTCTGTGTCTGTCTCTCTCACTCTCACTGTCTCTCTTTGTCTTTTTCTCTTTCTGTCTCTCCCTGTCTCTGTCTCTCTGTGTCTGTCTCCCTGCCCCTCCCTCCCTCCCTCTCTCTTCCTCTCTGTCACTGTCTCTCTTTCTCTGTGTCTTTTTCTCTTGCTATCTCTCTCTGTCTCTGCCTGTCTGTCTATTTTTCCTTCCCTCCCTTTCCCTATCTGTTCCTTTCTTTTTTTCTCTCTTTTCCATTTCATTCCAGACCCATCCTACATTCTGGTAACTGAATGAGAAGGAGGAAAAAATATGGAATGTGAGTGAAGCCACTTGTCCAAGGTCTCTTAGAAAGTTAGTTCAAAGGAGGCTGTAGGAATATCCTAAGCTTCCACCCAGAAGTGGTTAAAAGAATTAGGGAAAATAGTAACATTGAACAAGAGCACTTCTCTTTGACTTCTTCTGCTACAAAATTAGGGAATTGGGCTAGAGGAGGGGTTCTTAACCTGAGGACTTAGGTGTTGTTTTAATGATCTGATAACTATATTTCAATATTATTGATTTCTATTGCAATCCTAAATATTTTGTTTTATACATTTAAAAATATTATTCTGAGAAGGGGCCCATAGGCATGACAAGATTGCCAAAAGAGTCTATGACACAAGAAATGTTGAGAACCACAGGATAGTTTCGAAGATTTCTTCTACAACTGACATTCTGTGACTTTCTTCTTTCCTTTCCTAAAACCAGCTCTAAACAGATTTTTCTGGAGGGAGGAAGAAGGAGTAGAGGAGGGAGTCCAATTGGCCCCAGTTGATAAATGTGTATAGAGTCCTTACTCTGTGCTCTACACTGTGACAGACTTAGCAGAAGACAGTAAAGAAAAAAAAAGAGACAGAATCCCTGTCCTCAAGATGCTTATGGGCATTATGAATTCCTCTTATCCAGATTCTCCATACCCCAGTAATCATGGACTGTGGTGTTGATCATAAAAGGGGTTCCTCTCTAGGCAAGATTCTGACTAAAACCAGACCCTCCTGTAGGAGACCTCCCCCCACCCATGCCCATTCCCCACTCACATACAGTCTGTCAGTTCCATCCCTTAAGACCTTGGAGAGGAGACTTGGCCCAGTCCATTGATCTTCAAAGCAAGGTTTAGTAGGGTCAGAGCCCATGTGGTCAGCCAGGGCATGGCCAAGATTTCATTAAAAGATCAATTCTAGGAGGATGCCCTGCCAGAGCAAGAGTGCTCAGGGCCAGTGCCCCAGGAGCAGTGAACTCAGGCAGCCCCTGGGAGGGGTTTCTGGTCCAGCACATGTCAGAGGAACTTATCCTCAAATGCTTAGCCCTGGTCAGCATCCAACCCTTCTCTTAGAAATAATAAGATGGAACTTCTTCACTGTCTACTTTTTTTCCTAGAGAAGACCAAAGCACAACAAGAGTGAGTTAGGGTCAGGACCAGCCATATCTCGTATGATTTTAGGACACCCTAAAACATTCCCATATATCTCCATGATAATGCCTGAAGTTCTACCATTATGGATTCATTCCTTTTGGTCAAGGTTCTGTGTTCTATTAAGATGCAAATTTTTGGGAGGCACCTTATGTCAAACATCTACGACTGTGCACTTCTGTGGGGATAGGTTCATAAAATAAATCCTTCCTTTAAAGTAACTTTGAGAAGGAGGAAAGAGAATGAAAATGAGGGTAAAGCGACACCTGTACAAGGGGAGAAGTTCAGGGTAGAAAGTCACAAAAAGGAGAAACTTGGAGCCAAATCAGCACAGCTACATTTTATCTCCTTTCCAGTTTTGCCAAGAAATGGCCACAACATGATAAAAAATGAGCCTAAGAAACATCCTGATGACACTTTCATAAAGCGGGCTAGTGATCAGGTGACTTCCTGTTTCTTCTCCTTTATCATAATCTCAAAGGGCATGTTATTACTGGTTCTCACTTTCTCATCTTTTGCAATCCTTATCCATGCTTACCCCTAAGTCTTCAAGAATCTTCCAAACACATTGGAGGTCTTTTAACATCCCGTGGGTGCCAGTATAGCTGGGCTGTGCTTTATTTTCAACACAAGACTTGCCAGACAAACTCTCTTTCTAATCGTACATTCCCTAGATAACATCTCTTACACAACTTCTTATGCACAAGGCCCTCTTGATAATAAGCTTAGTGATGCCTTCCCAGGGTCTCCCCTTTGCCCTTTGGGTTGCTCCCCTTTTTTATTCTTCCAAGATTGATTTGTCATAATTTGTAGCCATATACCATAACTAAAAGATATTGGAGTTCAGAAGATAAATTCTTGTGTCAGGGAGAAATTTAGGGTCATTGAAAGGGTTACACAATTTCCCAAATCCAATGTAAGCTATTCTGGACCCTTCCCATTGTCTATCTGTAGTGTTTATCTGAAATCTGTGTGCTATGACCAACCAGAATTCTAGAGGACTCATGATGATGCATGCTAACCACCTTCAGATTAAAGTGACGAACTCATGATGCAGGTTGAGACTTTTGGGGAGGACATGGGCAATGTGGGAATATAATTTGCTTGACTAAACACATTTTAATGGATCAATAAAATGTCATTAATCTTCTACTATGTGCCAGGTACAGTGCTAATTTGTAATGAGTTTTGTTTTTCTTGCTTTAGAGGAAGGGGGAGGGGAGGGGTGCATGACAATTAGATGGAGAAAATGCAGACTCGGCAATTAAATTAAAATTTTAAAATACACATATTAAAGGAATAACATCAGTCTAACCACATGTTATTGTTTGAGCAACAGGCATGCTTGATTCATTTGCTTTTCTTTTGTGGATTGTTAGATCTATTTCACTTTTTTTGAGGGGGGGAGAGCAGTTGGGGTTAAGTGACTTGCCCAAGGTCACACGGCTAGTTTTTTGTGTGTGTGACTCCAGGGCCAGTGCTCTATCCACTGCGCCACCTAGCTGCCCCTGTTAGATCTATTTCTTTTGAGTCGTCATAAATCTTACCAAAAAAGAGTCCTGTGGCATACCAGGGCTTGGTCCAATCAATGTACTGTCATCTACACAAAAAGGAGAATCTGAAAGACCTTACTGTCTAAGGAGAATCCTTCTTCCAATTGCATCCCACAAGGAACATCATCAATGACAGTGATGAACACTTTTGCCAAGTTTCACTCTTCACTTAATATTTGATTATCACATGATCACTGAACGAATCATTGAACCTATCATGAACTCTTCTCTGATCTTAACCCACACATGGGAGATACATTGTTGGAGTAAATACTCTAAGGTGACATTTTGCTCTATTAAGTCAAATACCTTTTTTTCCAATCAACAAATAATGGGATCTTGTATTCTCTGTACCTTTTGGTAAATTATATGACTGTGAAGCTGTGTTCTGTGGCAGAACATTATTTGCAAAAGCCTACTTATTTCTGTCTCATATTTTCCTCAAGGATGCTCTTGATACATGTTTGATCATTCTCATATTTTGTATCCATGAAAATTAGGCATATAGGTCATATGTTATTGATGATCTCATTTAAAGGGGCCCTATACATGTTGTTACCAAGTCCCTCCTGGGTTACTGACAGAGAGGTCATAGTGGAGAGGTCTGACAAAATATGATACACTGGAGAAGGAAATGGTAAAGCACTCCAGTATCTTTGCCAAGAATATCCCATAGACAGTACTAAAATGATAAAAGAGATGAGACCCTCAGGTCAAAAGGTATCTAATACACTACTGGGAAGAGGGAAGGACAACTACAGGTAGCTCCAGGACTAATGAAGCATCTGGGCCAAAGCCTAAAGGAAGCTCAGCTGTGGATATGTCTGGCGATGAAAGGAAAGTCTGATGCTGTAAAGATCAATATTGCATAGGAACCTGGAATGTAAGGTCTCCGAGCTAGATGTGGTCAAACAGGAAATGGAAATATTAAAGACCAACATCTTGGGTGTCAGCAAACTGAAATGGATGGGAATAAGTATATTTGATTCAGGGGATATATACCCCTGTGAACAAAAATCTCTTAGAAGAAATGGAATAAACCTCACAGTCAATAAAAAGGTGAGAAAAGCAATAGTAGGGTATAATCTCATAAATGACAAAATAGCATCTATTTGAATTCAAGGCAAACTATTTAACATCACAGTAATATAAGACTATACTCCAACCTCTGATGACAAAAAGGCCAAAGTTGATCAGTTCTATGAAGACCTACAACATCATATAGAAATAACACCAAAAAAAAAAAGATGTTACCTTCATCATAGGAGACTGGAATGCTAAAGTAGGAAATCAAAAGACAATTGGAATAGCAGGCAAGTTTGGCTTTGGAGTACAAAATGAAGTAGGGCAGAGAGGAATAGAGTTTTGTCAAGATAACTCATTGGTCATAGCAAATGCTCTTTTTTGATCACCCATATGTTATTCCACACATGGACATCACCAGATAGTCAACATAGAAATCAGACTGATTATGTATTTTGCAGCCAAAGGTGGAGAAGCTTTATACAGTCAGTTAAAACAAGACCTGCAGCTGACTGTGACTCAGATCATGAGCTTCTTAAAGCAAAATTCAGGCTTAAATTCAAGAAAGTAGGCAAAACCTTCAGACCATATAAGTTTGATCTAAATACATCTATTATGAATATGAAATAAAAATGATGAATATATTTAAAGGATTAGATCTGGTGGCTAGAGTGTCTGAAGAACTATGGACAGCGGTTTGAAATATTATACACGAGGTAGCAAAATAAATCCCAAAGAAAATTAAGAACAAGAAAGTTAAATGGATGTCTAATGAGGCTTTACAAATAGCTGAGGGAAAAAAGAAAAGGGAAAGATATACCAACTGAATGCAGAATTCCAGAAAAGAGCAAGGATAGATAAGAAGGCTTTTTTAAATGAGCAATTCAGAGAAATAGAAGAAAACAATAGAATGGGAAAGATGAGAGATCCTTTATGTGTCCTTCAGAACATGAAGGGAAAACCTAAGTCCCTAATGGGGCATCATTATAGGAATGTGGGTCATCACTGTAGGAATCACATAAGCCATTTAGCCAACCCATGTGTATGAGAGATCTCAGAGGGACAGAGTATAGAGAAGTTCTTAGAAGGTTAAGCCAAGACTATCATGGTTTTGAATGACTACATGTGTATAACCTGTATCAAATTGCTTGCCTTCTCAATGGGAGGAGACTGAGGAGAGAGAAAGTGAGAGAATTTGGAGCTCAAAGTTTTAAAAAACAAACGTTAAGAATTGTTTTACATGTAACTGTGGAAAAATAAAATAAGGGGCGGCTAAATGGCACAGTGAATAGAGCACTGGCCCTGACCTCAGGAGGACCTGAGTTTAAATGCAGCCTTAGACACTTAACACAAAAACTAGCCATGTGACCTTTGGCAAGTCACTTAACCCCAACTGCCCTCCAAAAAGCAAAAAAGAAAATAGTAAATAATAAAAAGGAACCCCAAAAAGAAGGCTAAGCCAGTCAGTGAATTTTAAGAAAATGCTTATTTATTGAGTTCACTACATGTACCTTTCTAGGTGCCTTGGTAAATTCAAAAGAAGTATAGTGTTTGGTTCTTGCCTTCAGATAGCTCACGTTCTCCTTTGAGAAATGATCCACTGAGAAACAGAAAAATATCACTACTTGCTCATCTGCCAGCCCAAGTTAGACAACCAATCAACTGAGAGTTAGAATGAAATTAGAATATTTTAGAATATAAAAATATTCTTTATTCCCATTGGCCCACTGGTACCCCAGTTTGGTTATCTGAAAGTCTGCCTAAGGATTGAACAAAACAGAGTAGCCCTATATGGATGTGTAGATGTGGATGTAGAGAATAAGGATGTAGAGAATCAATGACCTCTAAGCCAAAGATTCTTAAGGTATGTGTGTCTGTGTGTCTGTCTTTGTATTTCCTGGACACCTTTGACAGTCTGGTGAGGCCTATGGATATCTTCTATGAATAATGTTTTTAAATGCATAAAATATATGAAACTACCAAAAAAACCTCCAAAATACATACAAATACAGTTGCCAACATGTTTTTTTAAAGATTATGGACCCTAAATTAAGAAACCCTGTTCTAAGATCTTCTCCATTGCTATGGTTTTTGGGTCAGGATGTATAGGTTTCACCTATACCCTTCCTAAACAGGCTTTGGGCGTCCCCGGCTCCCACTTACTCCAGGAGAAACAGCTGCACAGAAAACTCAGGACACAGGACTTGCTTCTAGCTACATTCTCTAAGCCTGGCTGGAACTCCCTCTGCCTCCAGGTAGCCTGTATTTAAGTCCTTTCTCCAGGGCCCCTTAGGGCCCCTCCCCTGGCCATGCCCTCGCCACAGTGAGCCAATGTGCATCACCCCGAAGGTGGAGAGATTATCCTGCTTATTGCAAACAGGTGCAGCCTTCTCATTCTGCCCCCAGGTGATCATGTGCACTCCTGTTAGCTGAGGACCGGTTCAACCCATTACCAACAAGAGACCCAACACTCCATTAATTAAAAAGCCCTAGGAACAACCCTTAACAACAACAACAATAAAAAGTACACAGCTTTGGGGTCAGAAGAAGAGCTTAGTTCAACTTGATTCAACTCAACAAGTATTTAGAAGTCACATTAATTAGCTCTCAATGGTTCTTAGAGTATTTGATCTACAGTTTGTCACTTGATTCTTATAACAAGTGAGAGAGATGACATAAGTATTGTTATCCCAGTTATAATAATAACTAGCATTTAGATAGTTCTTACTGCATGCCAGGCACTGTGCTAAGTAGGTGCTTTACAATAATTATCTCATCTGAGTCTTACAGCAACCATGGGAGGCAGGGACTATTATTATCCCTATTTTACAGATGAAAAAACTGAGGCAGGTGGAGGCTAAGTGACTTTCCCAGGGTCATACAGCTAATAAGTATCTGAGGCTGGGTTTGAACTCAGGTCTTCCCAACTCTAGTTCCAATACTCTAGTCACTGGAACATTTATAGGCTCAAAGAGGCTGACACAGTTAGGTAATTCAGTCTAGATCAAAACTACGATCTTTTGATTCCAAGTCCAGTGCATTTTTATTACATTTTGCTACTGTTTTCTTCCATATGATAAATATTTGGGAAGATGCACAATTTAGATGAGATCACTGCTCTCATGGAGAGTTTGGGAGAGGGACACAATGAATGAATGAACAAATGAATGAAAAAGCACTTATTATTAAGTGTTTACTATAATCCAGGCACTGTGATATGTTTTAAGGGGGGAAAATGAACCAGCCATTGCACCCAAAGACTCTACATGCCAATGGGGGGGGGAGGATACAGAGGGAAATGGTCGCCATTAAATGGAGTTTGACTATGGGGAGTCACAGAGATGGTGCATTGATCCATAAGCTGGTCATTTTTCTTGTCCCTTTCAGAACGGTTTTATTGAGTTGATTACTGTGCCCCAAGCAAGAATTCAGGAGGAGGAGACAGGCAGTGGTAGACAGATGGCTAGATAGCCCTGCAGGGACAGTGAGAAAGGATGTGAAGGTGAAGGTGGCATGGTACAAACACAAATAACCACAATGCCAAATGATAGTGATATGCCATATGATGAGTGAGTTCAAACATTCTAGTTGAAGTTCTATGTGAGGTCTAAGCAAGAAAATGTTACTATGAGCCAAGGAAAGAGTGGAAAGCTTCCTGGAGGAAGTAGCATTTCAACAGGAAAAGTGGGGTCAACAGGAAGGTGGAGAGAGCATTTCAGGCAAAGGGAACAGTGTTGGCAAAGTAATCGAGATTTTAAAAAAAACCCAGACATTTTGAATAGAATACAGTATAGTTTGCCTATAATCTACGATGTGTATGCTAGTACATGAAGGAAAGCAGTGTCACCCACTTTTTGGAGGTCAACCAAAAAATTGAGCCAGGGTAGAGGAATGAGGCCACCTATGGGTAGGTGGCCTTCCCAGAGCTCCTGAAGCTCCAAGATTTCAGATCTTCTTGAGATCATATTATCCAGATCATATTATCTGACCATGGAGAAGGTTTCTGCATAGGACATAACATGGAAGCCAAACCACGTGAGAAAAAAGGAAGAAAAAGACCAGGGAAGAGAGGGAAGAATGAGATAAAAAAGAGGTAGAGACAGAAGAAGGAAGAGAGGAGAGGGGAAGATATGGAGGAAAATAAGGATGTGTAAGTATGAAAATTTTAAATGATGAATTAAGGAATTGTATAATTAATGATGATGATGAGAATGATAGTTGAATGATCCTACCTGTCTAGCCTTATTTTATTACATTACATATTATTACATTACATATTATATTACATATTATTATGTATAAATATATGTATACATACATATACATATTATTATTACATATTATTACATTATGCCCCTTCCTTGCACTTCTAATGATAATGAAGTTTGAAGATCCATTTATATTGGAAAGCTGATAGGTTCTTAGCACCTAGTTTCAAATTAAGCCTCAGTTAAAGTAACAGAAGGTATGAATCCCTGTTGTTGAAAAACGTAACAGGAAGGGGCTGAACAGGGAGAAGCTGTACTGTATTTAAGGAAGAGCACAAGCTGGACAGTCAGAATTTCCTGGGGTAAGCATTGTGGAGGCAGGGCAGCTACTGCTGGACTGAAGATTGAGAAGAACTGAGAAGAGAATGCAAAATTCAAACTTGTGGTGGCATAACTTCTGGGAACTTCTGCTGAAGACTTCTGAGGGCCAGGCTGGAGCTGCTAGAGGAAGCATGACTGTGATGTTGGTACTTTGTCTGTTTGTGGCTTTGTTAAGCCTTGACTTCCCAGGAATAGAGACTGTGAAAGATTTAAGGCAGACTGGACACTGTGAGCTTCAGTGTGGAACAGTAACTGCATGAAGAACTGGACAAGGAGCTGGGAGCTGTCTGTCATTGAACCCAGGTGACAGTTTGGTAAATTCAGGTAGGAGCTAGTACCATAGAAGGGGAACCAGGGAATCTGAGAGCCTACCTCAGGTCAAGATGAAAAAAACCTCTCAGTGGATACTGAGTAGTGACTGATATTGTAACATAATTGCAACCTATGGGAGGAGAACTTTGACTATTGTACTTTGTGTCCCTTAGGGAGGCCTTGCCTCTTTAAGGATGAGTGAGTTAAGGATTAAGGAGGCTCTCCTACTTAAAACTGGTTGAATTAAGGACTTAACTAAATGATTGATTGTCTAAATGAATGCACTTTGTTTAAAAGAGAACCATTGAATGGCTGAGTTACTAGGCGATTGATTGACTGAATTATTGTACTTTATTTAAACTATGCAACCACTTTGGTGAAAACTATGTGGACATTTTAGTGATAAGATGCTGAGTTATTATGTCATTGTGAAGGCTGTATTTTGGTTTTCTGTGATAAACTATAATATTCTGAATGCTGTACCTTGATTTTCTGTGAATGTTTTGCTCTGATTTGTTATTGAATAAATAGAGAGTTTGCTATACTATGTAATTAGAACCTTGAAAGCTGTTCATAGCAGCAGCCCTCTGGAAAGTGGCTTGTACTTGGCTTTATGGCACTTCACACCCAGCTGAACTAAATACTCTTTCATGGAAGAGTAACACTGGAATTAAAGACACATAGTAGGTGTTTAATATTTATTTTGTTCTTGAATTGAGAGAGAAGTTGATTCAAGACTGGAAAGCAAGAACCATGTGCCATACACTGTATTTGGTACATTCAGGGGTCAAAAATGATGAATGATACACAGTCTCTGCCCTCACATGCTTATAGTCTCCCATTGTAGTTCCAATGTCTTTCCCTGAGCAAACCAGTTACCCTTTCTAGGCCTTGGTTCCCATTTTCCACAACACTAGAAATATTTGTGCTCCTTCTCTTTTACAGCTAATGTGAGAATTCATGAGATTCCAGGCATAAGAATCCTGTGAAGTCTATGGACACATAACCCTCTCTAAAGCCAATGGATACAAGAAGCTTCCTTTTACTTCCTGCTCAGCTTCCCTGTCTGCACCTGAATAATGGTTTTTTTTTCTGCTAATAGCCTTGCCCTAGTGCAGAGAGGCTGGTCAGTTATGAGGATGTCCATGCCAACACCTTTCTATAATGTAGCCTGGGTATACCCAGGCACTCTGCCCCTGAGTAACAGGCAGGATAGAGAAACTTTCCCAGATCAAATTGGACAATGGATTGGTGGAGGAGTTAATATTGCTCTTCTCTCCTTTGCCACTCAAAAATAAAGCATTAAAAGTTGTAATTACACCTATAATCTCCTGAGCATCGCCCACTGATCTCTCGGGAGTGGGAGTGCTGCTCTGTCTTCACCTGCTCCCTTGTCCCTTCCTCCTAGTAAACCCACAGAGGCATGCCACATACATCCCTACACAGGTTCTCACAAGCCTTCTCTCCTCTCCTACTGAGGTCACCCACAGGTTAGTTATACAGCCTTACTTTCCACCTGGCCACCCACAACTCCACAAGGATAGGGATAGAGACTAGACCTCTAACTTCTTTAGTACAGGGACCTGACTCCCCAGATGAAAAAACTCCTTCTGCCAAGATAGGTGAGCCCCTTTTAGGCAGTTTATTGTCTTAGAGATCTGCCTAGAGCCACATCACCAGCGGGTATCAGAGAAAGGACTAAAAGTCAGTTCCTCCTGGTTCCAAGATCATGATATCTTTCTTTTAAAGTGGCCAGACTTGGGTCTGTCTGCCTGACCACCCAAAGCCCCACAGACAGAGAAAAAAAAATTTTGGATCCTCTCACTGCAGGAAAAGAACCACTGAAAAGAGCAATGAATTGAAAGTCAGAAGATTTGGGTTCAAATCTCCCGTCTGCTACTTAGCAATTGTGTGACCATGGATACATCATCACTCTGGGTCCCATTTTCTCATCTGTCAAATGAGGAGGTGGGACTAAGAGGCAGAATTCTTTCAGCTCTGACTTTACACAATTTTCTGTTGTGTGCACCAGCAGGCTGGGCTGCATCTTCAACCGGTCATCCTCCCCAACACACCACATGGTGTGACAGGAGAGCTGGTTTTGTGTACTTTGAGAAGGGTGTTGAATTCTATTTTTGAGGTGATGGGATAGACTTGAACTGCATGTGATATCTCTGTCTATCTCTTCTTCAGCTAGCTAAATGATTCCTGGGGAGTTCAGGGGAGGCTTCCAAACTGGGATTATAGGCTGGATGAGAACAGTGCTAGCCAAACTTTGGGGATTGCACACCCTATCAGAATAAAACATGTTGAGCACATTCTCTCTCTCTCTCTCTCTCTCTCTCTCTCTCTCTCTCTCTCTCTCTCTCTCTCTCTCTCTCCCTCCCTCCCTCCCTCCTTCCCCCCTCTCTCTTTCTCTCTGTCTGTCTCTCTGTGCATACAGATATGTATATATGTATGTGTACACACATATATTTACTTACGTATAAATATGTACATGTAACTATACTAATAATTATGTACCCTATGAAACAAAAACATTGGAGTTAAAAAGTTTAAAAGGATAAGATTAAATTGTACTTTAAATGTAATATTTTTTACTAACAATTCAAAAAATCATATTTGCTCCCACTAATAATAATAGCTAGCATTTATATAGTACTTACTATGTGTCAGGCACTGTGCTGAGTGTTTTACAAATGTTGAGGTAGGGAGATTATCCCCATTTTACAGCTGAGATTAAGTGACTTGCCCAAGGTCACACAGCTAGTATTTGAACTGAGGTCTTCCTGACTCCAAGCCCAGTGCTCTGCATGTTAATGCATTGGATTTTTCATACATGAATCTTCTCCTAGCTTCCCTTTCCTTCTCTAAGATTTTCCTTAGCATTTTTTCAGAGTAGTCTCCCTCCCTCCCTCCTTCTTTCCTTCCTTCCTTTCTTCCTCCCTCCCTCCCTTTCTTCTTTCCTCCTTCCTTCCTTCCTCCCTCCCTTTCTTCCTTTCTTCCTCCCTCCCTCCCTTTCTTCTTTCCTCCTTCCTTCCTCCCTCCCTCCCTCCTTCCCTTCCTTCCTCCCTTCCTTCTTTCCTTCCTTCCTTCCTTTCTTCCTTCCTTCCTCCCTCCCTCCCTTTCTTCTTTCCTCCTTCCTTCCTCCTTCCTTCCCTCTCTCCATTCCTCCTTCCCTCCCTCCATCCCTTCCTTCCTCTCTCTCTCCCTTCCTTCTTTCCTTCCTTCCTTTCTCCCTCCCTCCCTTTCTTCCTCCCTCCCTTCCCTCCTTCCTTCTTTTCTCTTTCTTTCTTTCTTTCTTTCTCTTCCTTCCATCCTTCCTTCCTCTCTTTCTCCTTTCCTTTTTCCCTTCCTCTCTTCCTTCCTCCTTTCTCCCTCCCTCTCTTCCTTGCTTCCTTCCTTCCTTTCTTCCTTCCCCCCTCCTTCCCTTTCTTCCTAGCTTTCTTCATCCTTCCTCCCCCATTTATTAATTTACTGCTATATACAAAGCACTTCTCTACATTCTTTCTCCAGACTTTCCCACAGCTAGGGAATATGCCAGGATATCAGAGCAGCTATTTTACCCTACCTGCTCCAGTTATCTCTGCTCCCCACTCCAACCTTATTATTCACACAGGTGTGTGAGCCCGTGAATGCATGTGCACACACATATCTCCAAAGCTCATTTGTCCATCATTCTAACCGGAGATCCCTGCTATCCCTGCTATTCTGCTCTATTGCCATGCTGTAACATGATAATTGGCATCTATGATGATGTCCCTGAGAGACTGGTAAATTTTGGTACGTCTTCTGTAGGAGCAGAGGAAGACTGAATTATGTTCAGTATGATTTCACTGTTAAATTTAATTTATTGTTTTCCAATTCCTAGAAAAAGCAACCTTCCAGGTATGGTGTGCATGGTAACTCTGTTGGTAATTAACCAGAATGCTCCATCTCCCTCCTGGGACAGATAATAGAAATAACCTGTCCACTTTCTCTCTCTGCCAAAGGTTAAGAGCACTCCCAAGCCTATGCCCATTTGGTTACAATCAGCAAAGGGAAATCAGGAAATTTAGGTGTCCTGACCCACTGGCACATCTTGAATTTCCTGAGATCTAAAGGCACCAGAGGTCATTAGACAAGGCCCTGGCCTTAAGCCTACTTTTGGTTTCTTGTCCCCGCTGAAATGAAAAATCTTAGGACTTACTCCTAGTTCACAGGGGCTTTCACTGTGAGATCCAAGAAAAGGTCAATCCTCTCACCTGATTCATGAGGTTTAAGTATTGTTGGGAGGTCAAATCAGGGGACTAATAATCCAAGCAGTGTGTTTGTCACTGTCTTTCTCAAACTCCCCCAGAGATCCAGGGTAAATAAAATTGCTAAGAAGAACCCAGGCAGGCTAAGAGCAAATGGGAGTGTTTCAGGAGGAGAGGAACCAGAGGGCAGGATGAAGACCAGGGTGGTTCACTTAGGTGCTGCAGGATACATCTCTGGTGTGGTGAAAGATTGTAGGACTTGATGCCAGGCTGGGTTTGAGCACCAACTCTACCACTAAATTGGATCTGGCTGTGACCCTGGTCTCCTCATTTGTAAAGTGTAAAGGACAGACCTCCCCTTCTTGATACTGGCCTTTGAACCTGGTCTCCTTGCCCTAGTTACAGTTCTACTCTGAGGCCAAGCTTGGATACAGCCCCCAGTTACTCTTGGGCAGAAAAGTGTGTGGGGAGTGTATATCATGATGTCCCACTTTTCTGAGCCCTCCCCACTCCTGTGCACTATTCTCTGCTTCATTACCTTTTCATTCTGTGGACAGACTGGGATGCATTTTCCTTTAGAATGAGGGTACGCCAAATGTCAAGTGTCTCTAATTCAGCCTCTGCCCCCACAGAGAAGTCCTGGGTAAACTGTCAGCTCTTCAACTTTACAGATGATGCAACTGGCTGCATCCTGGTCTCCCACACTCAAAACAAATCGTATGTTGTTTGGGGTTCCTTAGGATCAGTCCCTGTCCTCTTAGACCCACTGGCTTAACCAACGGAATAACAGTTGACATTTCTATAGGTCTTTTAGGCTGACAAAGCTCTTTTAATTTCTTCATCAGCAAAACGAGAGAGCTGGCATCCACTGGAGAATGGCTGAACAAATTGTGGTACAAGAATAGAAGAGAATATTTCTGAACCCTAAGAAACCATCAGTTTAAAGAATTCAGAGAAGCCTGGGAAGCCTATGAACTTATATAAAGTGAGCTAAGCAGCACCAGGAAAAACAATGTATATAATGAAAAGAATAACAACAAAAGAGAGAAATGGAAAAGTGTGTAATGGAAATGACCAAGCTTGGGCCTAGAATGAGGCAAGAAACCATCTCTTCAATTTTTTCCAGATCATGGTCTGAGTGTAAAACATTCTGTATAATGCCAGGCTTAACTGATGCCTTGGTGAGTTCCACCAAGCATTTTTCTCTTTTTCATACTTTGTTACAAATGATAGTTTGCAGAGGAGGGAAGGGGAGAAGGCCTCTGATCTCTTCCTTCTCCAATCCCTTCTCCAAAGTTGTTCTGCTAAAATCTGACCTAAAGTCTGATCATGTCTTGAGGTAGCACAGTGGATAGAGCACCAGGCATGGGGGCAGCAAGACCTGAGTTCAAATTTGACTTCAGATGCTTACCAGTTGTGTGACCCTGAAGTGTATGAGGTGTTCAGGAGGACAAGCCCTTTGCAGCTGCTCATCCATCTCTGGTGCCCACCTCTCTCCCAACTCCCACCTGTGTTTGCAAGAGGCTGTAGCATGTGCAGTAGCCACACCTGGTAAAACCATCTCAGCAGACAGGCTAAAGCAGGTTGAGGGGCTCAAACCCATTGGTGAGTTGGAGGGCTGTCTACACCACACATGTGAAGACTTTCCAAGAGGAATGGGGGGGGGGATGAGAACAATTTGTTCCAGTGGCCATGAAGGCTGTTGAAGTAGATGTTGCGGAGCACTTGGAGCTTATTCAGACATCTACAACTCCAATGCCATCCACTGCACCCCAGGCCACCACCAGTTGTCTTGACTTTTGTCCTGCCACTGGACTTTGATGACTCTGGAGGAGAGAGTGAGGCTGAAGACTTTGTGCAATTCTGCCTCATTTAAATCCAATTCACACACAGGTCAAGACATCACCCTATGGTATCATTAGTCTTATTGAAAAATGAAGAACAGACAAGTGACCCTGGTCAAGTCACTTAACCTTATTTGCCTCAGTTTCCTCAGCTATAAAAAGAGAATACTAATAGTACTTACCTCACGTGGTTATTATGAGGTTCAAATAACATAATATTTATATATACTTAATAAACGCTTGTTCCTTTACCCTTCCCTCCAGTGACTAGGCATCATTTCTAGGGTCATGTCACTCCCCCTCACCCACTCCAGGGAAACTGGCCACTTGTTGTTCTTTACACCTGTCATTTCCTGGCCCCATGCCTTTGCTCAGGCTGTCCCCTATGCCTGGAATGCCATGCTCTTCACCTCTACCTCTTGAGAATCCTTTGTTTTCATCAAAGCCCGTTCTTTTCTGAGTTTTATCCCTACTAATGTCTTCTTGCCATCCCTCATCCCTACATTATCTTGTATTTATTTTCTGTATACACATAATATAGACGCATATGTTTTTCATCTGATATGCAGGGACTCTCTGTGCATTGGTATCCCCAGCTCCTACCAAAGAACTCATCACATAGTAGGAGTTTAATTAATGCTCAGTTCTTTACTTGAAATATTCTGAAATCAACATCTGTAAAATTCAAGTGATAATAGTAGCTACTTCTCAGGGTTGTTGTGAGGACAAAATGAAATATTATTTGCAAAACACTTCACAAACTTTAAAGTACAATAAAACGTCAACTATTATTAAGCCTGGGGTTTGGGGGGGGGGTCATGAACCCTTTTAGAAATCCAGTGAAATCTTTGGATCCCTTCTCAGAAAAATGTGTGTTAGCTACATTCATAATGAAAAGAAATACCAGGGACAGCTAGGTGGCACAGTGAATAGAGCACTGGTCCTGGAGTCAGGAAGACCTGAGTTCAAATCCCACCTTAAATACTTAACACTTACTAGCTCTGTGACCTTGGGCAAGTCATTTGACCCCAACTGTTCTGCCTTTCCCCCTCCAAAAAGACAAAAAAAGAAAAGAAATACAAATTTGAAGTTAGAAATTAGTGAAAAGAAAGGTGTTAATGTTTTTTCCCTGTCCAAGTTTACAGAGCCAGGTGGACCCAAGATCAAGAGCCCTTGTTCTAGGGGATGCTACAGGATGAAAATATAAATAGTTTGGAAGAGGGTTTTAGGTAAATTGTGGGATAATTGATCCATAACAGGCTATTAAGGAGAAAACAGATGCTTGGGGAGAAGGGGACATTCTTAACCTTTGAGGGTAATAAATAGATCTTTCCCCAACTTTTTCATTTGTGCCACCTGTCAAGATAGACAGAAGGCTGCTCTACGTAGATACTAGAACTGACCCAGGGCAGAAACTCTTTTATCCTTCAATATACATGGAGGACCCCAGACTGCTCAGAGACTGGCCACCATACACCAACACTTTCCAGGAGAGAAATTTTGTGTCCTGGGGCACCAGGGATGAGTTCCCAAGTTATTGCACATGTTCTAGGACTGAAGAGTTTGGAGCTGGAAAGAGTCTTACAGATCACTTAGTCAAACCTTCCCATTTTACAGATGGGGAAAGAGAAGTCCCAAGTGGCTATGTACTTTCCCCAAGGTCACCCTGGTAACAAGTAGCAGAGCTGAGTTTTGAACTGAAATCTTTTAATTCCAAATTTGGTTCTCCATCCACTCCACCACAGAATTTCTCTGAAGGCTTTTCTGACTGATTCTGCTGACAATTTGGGAGTCCAAAGCCCTGGGTCTTAAAAGAGGTCTTGCCATCTGAAATGAAGACTCCACTGAGCTAAGACAGGGCAGCCACAATGTGGATCTGTGGGACTGAACCCTCTTTCTCCCCTCCAAGGAATGCTGGGAGGAGGAATGATGTGCAGAGTAGGAGAATGTTATTAAATTCATGAATCGGCACTTTGCCTGGCTCACATCAACTCAAAATGTATGCAAATGGAGGCTAAGTATAGCTGTTCCCCAGCTAATGAGGCAGCTTGGCATATTTGCATCATTTCAAATTGGCTGCTGCATCCGTGGAATAATGATGTGCATGGAAGCACAGAACTTGGCACACAGTAGGCCTTAAGAAGTGTTTGTTGAATTGAAGCAGAGATCTAAAGTAGAAGTTTCCCAGTGAAAGGATGGGTATGGACACAGACTCAGTGCCTACTGAGCTGCCTTCCTCAGGAAGGGTAAATTGGGAGTAAGCTCAGCTTACTCAGCCCCTCAGAGGGGCTGGATTGGACCACGAGTTCTCCTCATGTCCCCCTTTCCCTTATTCTTGTGTATACCCTCTTTGATCTGTAGGATAGCACAAACCACAAGCAAGGACTGATATGGGTACCATTGAATTCCCCTCCTCCCATCCCAGACCCATGAACACCACAGTGATACCTGAAGGGGAGAAGTCCTAGGACCAAACCCTAAAGGTGACATGACTGAGCCTCTCATTCCAGTCTGCCATGGTTCTCGCCTTCACACTCTCCTTCACCACCATGACCTCTGATGCCCATTGAACATTTTCATCATCGCTGGCTTCTTATTCAGGATGGTTCCATCCAGGACGTGCAATGGCCACCTTCCCATTCAGTAGGTCCCACAAATGCCCTAACACAAAAGACTGCCACATGCTTCTACCGCTGATCATGATCCATCTGTGTGGAATACCTCTAGGACATCTATGGCTCATATAGATGTTGCACTCTTCTATCCCACCCTTCCTCTTGTGGACAGGTGACTGTTCTCCTTGTAATACTCTATAGCCCAATCCCTTTACTAACCCAAAGTCCAGATTCCTGGTGGTGCAGGTGGCATGGGGTGGGGGTGGGACATAATTCAGCCACTCTGAGCCTTATTCAACCACCTCATTCCCTGTGTCTACAGATCCTATCATCTCAAACTTGGTCAGACACATTTAGGTCCCAAATAGGATTTTTCCTATCCATTGAGACTTAAGGACACAGCCTCTGTGGCCTGAATTTCTCCACTAACAGTAATTAGCACCACTAACAGCTCAGGACCTAGGCATGTGTTTGGACTGGTTTCCATTCTAGGGGAAGCTCTTGGCTTCTAATCAGAGGGGTTATTTAAGCCTGTTTTTTCACATTCTTTGGACTGTTATAACCTCTACCACCAGGGCTCTGGGGGAAAAATGAATAAGACTTAGGTTTGACTCTTCTCTAAGGTCTATTCAAAGTAGGGAGAAATACTCAACATAAGATGTGAACCAGGGCCTAGGTATTTCCTACACACAGAAGAAATGTTAAACATGAAAGATTCTGAAGCAAGCACTGAGAGAAAAAGGTATAAAACAGACAGAATTCAGCTGCTTAACTTATAATTATAGTCATATTCCCCTGGGAGATTGACATTAACCTCATCAGAACTTTGAGGGAGTGATGAATAGACATGGCCATATTCCACATAAGCTCTGTCCTGTCCCCTCAAAGTCCATGTTTACTGGCCAGACAGGCCTGAATTTCTCCTCTCAATTGCAGAGAGTTGCCTTCTCGATTGAACAAACTTCTCCTGTCCACCCAATGTACCTAGAACTTCCACACCTCTTGAACTTACAAGGTTACCTCTAAGTTAGGACAGGTCCACTTCAGGATCAGACCTGATATTACACCTGACACTTTCTTGTAATATCTCTTGTTTTTATCAGATGTCTTTGACAAACAAAAGCCAGGCTGCTGCCTCATCCCCCTGATGCTAAACTCTTTGTACTAGGCAGACCTGACCTCAGTGGTCCACCTAACCTCAATTTCTGCAGGATGAGGGAGGCAGAAGACCCCAGAATTCAAAGACCTTTATCAAAATGTAAGATGATGATAACATTAATATAGCATTTGAAATGTTGTAAAGCACTTTATGTATAGTACCAGAGAACCAGGCAGTCTTTAGGGCCTCAGGCAGCTGTTGTTCCCTTTTATCCCATAAGTAAAATGTCCAGAACAGGTCAGGGTAAAGGCCCCACAGCCTTCTACTCTCACTTAGCATCTGGAAAGCCCTTCTCTCATGGACAAACATACAGTAGGCCCTCATCTATGGGAAGGGATGGTGAAGGTGAAAGGGGAGAAGGGAAGAACAGGCTGTGTAGGTCAGTACACTCATTGAATTTATTTACAAAGCAAAAATAGTTCTAGCCTAGAATACTGGCATGTTGCCTACCTGCTCCCACCCAACTGCCTTCTAGGAATAATTCTAGGGGCTTGGGATGCCCCGTAGTTGGCAGGGAAAAGATCACCTTTTTACTGTGGGCCCCTTGTCCCTCTAGAACCTCTGCCTAATACTAACATTCTAGGACTCAGAGGGTCTCAGACTCCCCTTGACTCTCCCTCCCCCACCACTTCCCAGATAAATATTTCCTAGCCCTGGTAGCCCTCTCCAGATCAGCAAGTGTGGTTGTGGTGTACCCAGCCTTTGCTGACTGTGACCCACATATATGAGGACAGCTACTCCTATCCAGGCCCATCTGTTGGGCAGGAACTTTGGGCTCTGCTGAGTGTAACTGGCTAGACAGCCTCCCCAGGCCACCTGCTTTCAGTGAATGGTAGAGAAGCCTTGCTCAGCCCTGAGATAAAGCCTCTTGGGCTTCACATACAGACACCAGTCACCAACAGGTGACTCAGCATCAAGTTTCTCCTTCCACAGCTACAGATTGCTGTTCATCCATTCCTCTGCCTCCACAGAGCAGTGCATTAACAGTTCCAGTGAGATCCCAGCATTTAGCACAGTGTTTGGCATATAATAGACACTTAATAAATGTTTATGAAGCAGATAAAAGACAGAGAAAGAAAGGAAGGGAGGAAAAGAGAAAGAGAGAAAGAGAAAGAAAGAGAGAAAGAAAGAAAGAGAGAGAGAAAG
>CM053593.1:344423293-344468811 GCA_028646575.1 Pseudocheirus occidentalis | reverse complement strand
GAAAGAGGGAGGAAGGGAAGGGAAGGGAAGGGAAGGGAAGGAAAGGGAAGGGAAGGGAAGGGAAGGGAAGGGAAGGGAAGGGAAGGGAAGGGAAGGGAAGGGAAGGGAAGGGAAGGGAAGGGAAAGGCAGGGCAGGGAAGGGCAGGGAAGGCAAGGCAAGGGAAGGCAAGGGAAGGCAAGGGAAGGGCAGGGAAGGCAAGGCAAGGGAAGGCAAGGGAAGGGAAGAAGATAAGAAAAGAGAAAAAGAGTTCACTAGGCTCTCAACCTAAGTGTCATTCTCAATCCCACACTCTCACCCTCCATATCTAATCTTTTTCCAAGTCTTGCCAATTGTACTTTCATAATATCATATACCACCTCCTCCCCCCTCTTACTCTGATAATGGCACCATTCCGGTTCAGGTCCTTATCATCTTATGCCTGGACTATTGCAATAGCTGTTGGTTGGTCTCTCTGCCCCAAGTCTCTTCCCATGCCAGCCCATCATCCTCTCAGTTTTCAAAGTGATTTTCCTAAAGAGCAGGTCTGACCATGTCATCCCCCTATTCAGTCAACTGCACTGGTTCCCTATCACCTCCAGAGTCAAATACAAAATCCTTGGTTTGATGTTCAAAACCCTTCATAACCTACCCCCCAGAACCCCCTACCTTTCCAGAATTCTAATACTTAAGTCATTTCCTCCTACTCTGAGATCCAGTGACATTGGGCACCTTCACATTCTTAAAAGAAGTGTCATCTCCCAACTCTGGGCATTTGCACTGTGCTATACCTAGAATTTGCTCTCTTCATATTTTTGCCTCCTGGCTACTGTGGATTCCTTCTAGTTCCAGCTAAATGCTCCCTTTCCATGAGAAGACTTTCCTAAACTCCCTTAATCCGGGTGCTTCCCCCCCTCCCTGTTGATTACCTCTGATTTGTCTTGCCCATAGTGTATTTGTGCATACTTATCAACATGTTGCCTTCCCCATTAGACTCTGAGCTCCTTGAGAGCACAGAGGATTGTCTTTCAGTATCTCCAGTGCTTTAACATAGTGCCTAACTCATAGTAGGAGGTTAATAAATGCATATCAACCGATTTAAAAAAGAGAAAGCCCAGAACAGTGTCTTGTGTAATACCCACTGAGATCTCGATGCTCTCTCTATGACACCAAGAAAGATGGACATTTACTAGCTATGTCACAAAATGTTCAACCAAGATTTTTAAAAATAATGAATCATATTCAGTTATAATGCTCTATTATATAATATTTGTAATATATAATAATTGCTGATAACATTTTACAGGTACAAATAGTTTATACCATTTATTAATAAGATTAAATTAAAATTTTAATATTGGTCTACATGATAAAATATAAAGTCCTTAGCCTGGCATTCAAGGCTGTCTGCAATCTGGCTTCTATCTACCTTTTTAGCCATAACTTACACACCTCCCCCTCACACACTCTGTTCCAGCCAAACTTTGATGCTAGCTTTTTTCCCAATCTCATCCTGCCCTCTTCCATCTGAATGTCTCTGCATATGCCATCTGTATCCCAGATCTTAAGTGGATTTTCCCCACCCCCATCCTATCTCCACCTACTGAAATCTTGCCCTTCCCGAAAAGGCAGCTCAGTTCCCTGATACACGAAGCCTTCCCTAATGCCCCCAAGCTAGAGGCACTATCTCCCTCTGAATCGTTCATACCTCTCTGTACCTCCTTCTTGCCAGAGTTATTTTTGTACTAGAAGATACACTCCTTGACAAGGGTGTTGTCTTATTTCATTTTGTGTTTCCAACAATTAGCATAGAGTCTGGGGAGGGAAGGGGGAGTCAGTACTTTTAAATAGTTTCAAGAATGAATGAATGCATGAACTTGAACTCTTCAAATGTCCTAGTGTCCTATGACCTTTACCTTCATAGAAGTTCTTCCTTAAGTCTAGCCTTAATCCCTCCTGCTAATTAACACACAAAACAGCAGATTCCTCTAAACCAGCGGTTCTCAACCTATGGGCTGCAACTCCTTTGGGGGTCAAACGACCTTTTCACAGGGGTCACGTAAGACTATTGGAAAACATATACTTCCAATGGTCTTAGGAATCGAGACACAGCTCCTCTATCTGTCTCCAGGTGGGTCCGCCCACATGCAGATACACCCACATACGAGTATTAAAGGGTCGCAGCATTAGGAAAGTTGAGAACCATTCTAAACCAAATAATTAATGCACAAACAAAAAGCTGGTTCCTCTAAACCAACTCTTTGAGGGCAATGAAGTTCCTTATTCTATCTGTGCCTTAGTCATGGTGCTGCTGGTAATTTGATACCTGTGTTTTTAAACCTAAGCAAGACCTCCCTCTGGTTCCATCCCCTTTTTGTCCTCTTCTCTGTTCACTCTATCCACAGGGATCTCTCCATCCTCAGAATCCTGATAACACATAAAGACAGCACCATTTATGGGGTACATAACCAAGACTTCTTTATGTGGCTGAAATATCTTTAGCCACAGCATGGGGTATGATACAGAAAACAATGGACCTGAATGGAGACAGGAGATCTGGGCTTGAATCCTAATTCTGACACTATTATTACAAATGCTAGCTACCTTATGTTATTACTAGCTGTGTAAACGTGGACAAGTCACATCACCTCCACAAACATAGAGTGCTGATTCTGGGGTCAAGAAGATCTAAATTCAAATCCAGCCTCAGACACTTACTAGCAATGTGACCCCAGACAAGTCATTTACCCACTGTCTGCCTCAGTTTCCTCAATACTAACATGGGGATAATTATAGCACTTACCTCACAGGGTTGTTGTGAAGGTCTAATGAAACAATACTTGTAAAGAGATTATCGCAGTGCATACCACTAAGTAGGTGCTTAATAAATGTTCCTCCTCCTTCCTCTTCTCATGGTTTCAGTTTTCCATTTTGTGTCAAGTGAGGGGGCTATGCTAGGTGAGCCTTATGGTCCTATGTGTGTGTGTGTGTGTGTAAGTCTTCTTCCCATCCTAACTATAATCTCCTTGAGGATAGGGACTGTGCTATATAATTCTATACCTTCAGAATGATTTATACACAATAGGTGCACAATAAATAAGTGTTGACTGCTTGATGGTAAGGTCTCTAAACATTCTAATGGGGGGGGAGCAGGCAGTAGATAAAGAACCAACCCTAGAATCAAGAAGAACTGAGTTCAAATCCAACTTCAGACATTTACCAGCTTTGTGACCCTGGGCAAGTCACTTTGGGTAGATGATAGGTTAAAGGGAAGAGTCCCCAACTCAGTTATTTCATTGCTATCATCACATGAAAATGCTAGCCCAATATACAAGGCAACATGGAAACATTTCACTTGCCTGGGTCTCAATCCCCACATCTACTAAACAAGGCTTGCATTTGTTATTTATTTGGTTTTATTACCATAGGCCAATCACTATGTTAATCCCTGGGAATATAACTACTAAAAATCAGAGAGTCCCTGCCTTCAAAGAGTTTCCATTGTGCTGGAGAGAAAAAACACAGGAAGAGGCATGATGACCAAGGATAATTTTGGTCATTGGCATTATAGGGATGTGAACTGATCCATAGAGAAGTACTATTGATTTAATTAATGTGCCTACAGAAAGAAGAGAAGAGATGGAGGTGGTGAAGCATAAACTTCAGCAGAGTAGATGGAAAGATGGTAAAGTTGGCCATCCAACTAAGTAGGATAGTCTGGGAGAGGTTCAATATAATGGGTTGAGTAAGTTGATGTTCGGTCCCCAGTGAAGATGGTCCAAACCCACTTCAGGGAGTTTCCTTAATTTCTCCTCAAATTAATTAGTACACGAACAATGAGTTTTTTAGTAGCAGCTGTGTGGATTCATTAGAACAGGAAGTCTTCTAAATAAAAGGAGGATTACAGAGTAAAAGAGTCTGTGAAGATCCAGTTATTTGACCCATGTTGTTCTATGGGTGTCAGTAAATAAACATTGGGGCAGCTAGGTGGCACAGTGAATAGACCAACAGACTTGGAGTCAGGAGGAGGACCTGAGTTCAAATCCAGCCTCAGAAATTTGACACATTTACTAGCTGTGTGACTTGGACAAGTCACTTAACCCCAATTGCCTTGCCTTCTCCTTCTCCAAAAAAAAAATAAGCAAACGTCTATTAATTCAATAAACATTTATTATGTACTAAACAGTGTTAAGCAATGAAAATACAAAGAAAGGCGAAAAGAACATGGCCCCTGCTCTTGAGAATCACACTTTCTAACGGGAGAAAGAACATGCAAACAACTATGTAACTACAAGATATACAAGGGGTAAACAGGAGGTAATCTCAGAGAGAAGGCACAAGGAGCAGGTCTCTTACAGAAGGTGAGGTGGGAGCTGAAGGAGACCAAGAGATGAAACAGAGGAGGGAAAGCATTCTACATGGAAGACATCTAGTACAAAGAGGCGAAGGCAGACGCTCTGTTATTGGCTGGTGTGCATCCTATCAAGCCAGAAGACTCCAGCCTTTTCTCTACTCTTCGTCACCTTCTTCTGGACACTTGCTTAAAAAACCTCCTGAGTAGGAAGAATGAACAAAGCTGGGGAGAACCTTAGGCTGCGTACTGAGCAGTGTAGCTTCCAAGAATATGGAGACAGTTCTATCAGTGTTCTCTGCCCTGGTTAAGATCACACGTGCAGAGCATCCTGTTTGGTTCTAGGTGACACATTTTAGGAAGAACATCAGTGAGCTGTAGAGTGCCCAGAAGAATGAACTGGGACGGTTAAGGGTCTTAAAACTTCATGCCATATGAAGATGAGTTGAAGGAATTGAGGATGATTAGCCTGAAGAGATGATTGTGGAGACTATAGTGATATTCAAGGGCTATCCCATGGATGAAGAATTTGTCCTGATTGGCCCCAAAAGACAGAACTAGACATAATGTGCAGAAATTGTACAGAAGCAAAAATAGACTTCCCAACAATTAGAGATATTCCAAAGTGGAATGGGCTGCCTCAGGAAAGAAGTACTGTCCCCTTTGAGCCAAAAGTAGATGACCATTTGGTGGGCATGTTATGGGAAGGAGCCTGTTCAGGTTGGGCTTGGACTGCATGGCCACTGGAGTCCTTTCCAACTCTAAGATTCTGTGATTCTGTGATTCTGTGAAAACCAGACAGGACTGGTCAGGTCCTGAAAACCAGCTCGAATTTGGTGCATTTTGGAGAAAGGCCAAAGCCACTATTTACACTCTGGCCAACAAGGCAACATCCTGCTTGTTATAGCTCTCCAGTCAAATCAATGTCCTCATTGGTAAGTGAAGCCAAATCATATTTCTTCAGAAGAACATAATGCAGAGAAACAATGGCATGAGGCTGCTCCATCGATCATAAGAAATGCAATTCTGCCTGTGACCTCACCCAGGCTCAGCCCCAGGCCCCAGGCCCCAGGCCCCAGGCCCCAGGCCCAAGCAAACTCTCTTGATCTCATCTCTTCCCTCTTCCAGGCCTTGTCTGATTCCCTCTCAGAAATGAGTTATGCTTTTTCCTCCCCCTCTCTCCCCACTTCTTCTGCCTATGCCCATTTGTACCATCTTTGAGCCTCCATGCTTATAAATAAATGATGCCTAGATTGATTGGAGGCCTGGCCCTCTTTCCAGCAACAAGCCTGATCTCTTAATTCTGACTCCTATTGTTGCTGGGGGACACCGAGAAGGAACATTAGCTCAACCTTCCCTTTCTCAGTCCTCTTGGGATGGACGGATGGGGGTGGGAGATGGAACTAAAAGAGCCCTTAGCTGGGAATTAGGAGCTTGCAGCTTTCTCTCATATTAGCTTTCCCCCCATCTAGCTGTTCAAAACAGAGCTCTCTCTTTCTCAGAAAACTTACCCTTCTCTGTTAGGTTTTCTATTTGTATTGAGGGCACCATCATTCTCCCATTTACCAAGGTCAGAAACTTTAATTTTTCATTCTTTCTCCCCACATCAGTTGCAGTTTTAGTAATTGCCTGCCCAGCATCTCTTGAATGTATTTCCCTCTTTCCATTCACCCCATACCTGAGATGGTTCTGATCTTTATCACCTTTCCATTGAATTTTCCCAATAGCCTCCTAATTCGTCTCCTTGTCTCAACTCTCTCCCCCTCTCCAGTCCATCCTCCACACAGCTGCCACATTGATATTCCTAAAACCTAGGCCTAATATTGTCACTCTTGCTTAAAAAATTCTATGACAGTTCTACTGTTTCTAGAATAAAATACCATCTTCTCTCCTTGGCATTTGGGGGCCCTTTGTAGTCGGATTCCAGACTAATTTTCTGGGTTGATTACATATTACTAATCCTTCAAGCAAGCACACTATACTCTCATTCCTACCTTCAACCCCTAGTCCTGCCTGGACTATTAAACTAGCCTACCGGTTTGTCTCCCTGCCTTGAATCTCTCTACACTCTCCAAACCATCTTCCACTCAGCTGTTAAATTGATCTTCCTAAAGTGTAGGCCACCCTCCCTCACCCCCCAACCAATAAAGTCCACCAGCATCTCCAGATCAAATTTAAAAAATCCTCTGCTGGGCTTTTAAAATCCTTTATAACCTGGCCCCTTCCAGCTCTCTTAGACCTTACTCTCCACCAGGGACACTGTGATGCAATGAAACTCACCTTCCTGTTCTTCAAACAAGTAACTCGATCCCCAGACTCCAAGCATTTTTACTGACTGTTTCCCAAACCTGGAACTTTCTCTATCTTCATTTCTACCTCCTGGTTTCCCTGGACTCCTTCGAGTCTCAGTTAAAATCTCACCTTCTACAAGAAGCCTTTTCAATCCCCCTTAGTGGTAGTTCCTTCCCTCTGTTGAGTATCTCCAATTCAATCTTTATATGCCTTGTATGTACATAACTATTTGTCTCCCCCATTGGACTATGAGCACCTTGTTAGCAAGGACTGTTTGATTTTTAAATTTTGTTTTATTTGGGGATTTGTTTGATTTTCTTTTTTCCTTTTTTGCCTTTCTTTGTACCTACCTTCAGTGATTATTAGCACACTGCCCAGTGCATAGTATACATTTAAGAAATGCTAGTTGACTAATGGACTGACCTACTTTCCATTGCTAGTACACAGCAATCCATCTCTGGTCTCCACGTCTTTGCAGAGGGTGTCCCATCTCTAAATCTTTAAATCTTAACTTTCTCCAAAGTCCCCTCTGGAAGGCCTTTCCTGACAACCTTCCCCCAGTTGCTAATTCCCTGGCCTAGAACTTATCTCATATATATTTTGTATTTACTTATATGTATGCAGTTCATCACCCCCAGTAGAGTGGGGTCTCCTGGAAAGCATGAGATATTTAATTTTTATCTTTGTACTGTCAGCCCCTCCCATAGTACCTGGTGCTTAGTAGGTAGACACTTAATAAATGCTGGTTGATTGATTGACTCACTTGACCTCTCTGTCATTCAATGAAAGAATAGCAGTTAAGTAAACATTTATTACCTAAGACGTGCAGAGAATATTCTAGGAACTTACCATCTGCAAGGGAAATGTGATACATACACTAATAGATATACACAATCGGGCATAATCTATGCATGAGCCAAATAGAGTCCTGCCAAGATTCAAGGAAGGATCATTCTGATTCCAAGGATCAAGGAACAGTTCATACAGGAGACAACGCTGAAGTGGTATCATTTGAAGGGCCTGGTGGCATTTGAAATAGGTCTTGCAGGGTGGGCAGTACTTTTATATGGAGAGATTTGGGGTAAGATGGAAAAACAACACTATATGATAAGAAGTTCCTGTTTTACATATGAGGAAAGTAAGAAAGCAAAACCACAGACTGAGTGAAAGTTACAAAGAGACAAATTTGTTTAATAAATATTTACTAAGAGCCACAGGGGACACAAAAAGAGGCAAAGGACCATCCCTGCCCTCAAAGAGCTTACAGTTGAATGGGGGAGACAACATGCAAAAATTATACACAAAGCAAGCTATGCACAGGATATATAGGGGATAATTAAAAGAGGGGAAGTACTGGAATGAAGAGGGGTTAGGGAAGGTTTTCTATAGAAGGTGGGATTTTAGTTGGGATTTAGGGAAACCAGAGAGGTTGATAGATGGAGCAGAGGAGGGAGGATGTTCTAAGAAAAGGAGACAGCCAGAGAAAATGCCAGGAGCTAAGAGAGGGAGTGTCTTGTTAGTGGAACAACTAGGAGACCATTGTCACTGGATGGAAGAGTACATGTCAGGAATAAAAGGATAAAAAGACTGGAAAGGTAGAATAAGGCTAGATTTGAGGGATTTTGGATGTCAGGGAATTTTGTATTTGTTCCTGGAAGTAATAGAGAGCCATTAAAGTAGGAGAGCAACATGATCAGACCTGTCTTTTAGGAAAATCACTAGAGTGGTTTAATTTAGGCTTTATCTCAAGAACAATCTCCTAAAAATGAGCTATCCCAGAGCAGAAGTAGCAGGTTCCCCATCATTGGCAGTCTTCAAGCAGAGGTTAGATTGATCATTTGTCAAGTAAGCTACAGTGGGAACTTTCTTGTATGTGGAACTGCTGAAAGTCCAGAGAGATTAAGTAACTAACCTGAGGCCACGCAGCTATTTAGTGGTAGGCTAGGATTCAGACCCAGGTCTTCAGATTCCAAGTTCAGTGTTCTTTGTCTCATGGATGCCAAGAAATCCTGGTCATGGAAATATATTTTTAAATAAATGTGAAGAATTAGCCAGCAAATTCTGATCAAATCTAAATGTAGCAGGTTCTAATTTACCCGTATATGGGTTATACACTTAGAATCTTAAACTGTCAGAGCTGAAAGGGCTCTGAGAAACCACGTAGTTCAAGCAACTTCTTTTACACATTGTGAAAATAAGCCTCATAGGAAGAAAAGTTCTTCTAGGTAACAGTCAAAGACAGAATCAGAGAAGAGAAGAGACCTAAAGACTCAGCCTCTTGAGTCCTGGTCCAATGCTCTTTCCCTGTTATCTATTAGGAATTTTAAACTCTAGGCTAGCATCTTTCGATTACCTCACATGCTACTGAGATGCTACTCATCACTGCCTGTTAGTATGTACTCAGGGGAAAAAGCATCATTAATATTAACCTAAATAATATAACAATGCCGGAAGTAAATCTGTAGTGCCAACCTTCCCCCTCACATAATTCTGTCCATATAACCATCTAATATATAATACCAATTGTTACAAAATTTAAAAAATCATGAAATTCTGTAGTTATGTAAATATAAAAGATTGAGGCTAATCTAAGGATATGATCTCTAATTCTTTCACCCTTCAATTCTGTTCCAGGCTATTTTCCCTACACTAACCACACTCTCATCTTTTCCCTATCTTGACCTCTTAGTGCACCAATTCTGCTCTACACTGTCTTTGTCTCTGGGATCCTATACCCTTCCAAGCCTCAGCCTTGGGTCACTCCCACCAATTAGCTGCCTTTATTCCTACACACATGCTGCTGAATGAAGGTATAAAAAAATCACTCAACCATTCTGACCGAATTCACTACAAATAATGTTGTGTAGCCTCACTTGGACCCTCACTGCTGCTAGGCAATCCTACTATATCTCCCTTACCCCATCCTCCACAGTGGTTTTTTCAAAGCTTTTCAAACCTCCTATGTTTTTCCCTATCCTTCACCATCTCAGCTGAGAAGCTTGTCTCACATTTTACAGAAAAGATTGAGGTAATTTTCCATGAGTTCCTTCCTTTTTTTCTTTTTGGAGCAGGGAGAGCAGGGCAATTGGGGTTAAAGTGATTTGCCCAAGGTCCGATGGCTAGTAAGTGTGTCAAGTGTCTGAGGCCATATTTGAACTCAGATCCTCATGACTCCAGGGCCAGTGCTCTATTTACAGCCACCTAGCTGCCCCAAGTTCCTTCCTCTTCCTCACTTCGTATCACTCAGGCACCTTCTGCCACTATCTCCTCCCTCACCCTTCTCTTATATGACAAGCTGGCTTTACTCCATAGCAAGGCTAACCTACTCAAACAATCCCCATTCCAATCTTCTCCAACAGACTGTCTCCTCTGTCATACCACTTGATCTGTTTTCAATCTCTCTGTCTGTTGACTCATTCCCTATTGCCTACAAATATGCCCGTCTCCCACTTGATCCTTCCATCCCCATTGACTATCATCCTATATCTGTTCTACACTTTGTGATCAAACTCCTTGAAAAGATCATCTATAATAGGTACCTCCACATTCTCTCCTCTCTCTTCTTAACCTTTTGCAACCCAGCCTTCAGCCTTATTATTCCTCTAAAACTGCTCTCTCCAGTTACTAATGATCTTAGTTACCAAATCCAATGGCCTTTGCTCAATCTTCATTCTCCTTGACTTTTCTGTAGACTCTGACACTGTTGATTACTCTCTCTTTGATGGAGCTTTTTCTCTAGGTTTCCAGGACACCCCTTTCTCCTGGTTCTCTTCCTACCTCTCTTGACTACTCCTTCTCAGTCCCCTTTGCTGGATCCTCTTCAAGACCATGCCCTCTTACCATAGATGCCCCCACAGGGTTCTGCCTGGACCCTCTTCTCTTCTCCCTCTGTTACTTCATTTGGTGATCTCATCAGCTCCCATGGACTTAACTACTATCACCATCCAAGCTATTTTCAAATCTACCTTTTTTTCCCCCAACCTCATGACTGACCTCCAATCCTTCAGACATCTCAAACTAGACATCCAATAGACTTTTCAAATTCTATATATTCAAAATAGAACTACTTATCTCTCCCTTTAATTTATCCCCTCCTCCTGTTATTGTTAAGGGCAAAACTATCCTCCTCCCATCATTCAAGCTCACAACCTAGGAGTCATCCTGGATTCCTCACCCTCTCTCACTACCCATATCCAAGTTGTTGCCAAGACTATCAATTTCACCTTTGCAATGGTGCCCCCATTTTGAATATGCCCCCTTCTCTCACACACTCCCTCCAGTACAGACCCTCATCACTTCATGCTGATGGACTATTGAGGTAATAGGCTGATGGTGGGTCCGCCTGACTCAAGGGTCTCCTCACTCCAATCCATCTCTCTGTTTGGCCACTACAGTGATTTTTTTTCTAAAGCCCACATCCTGGCTACGTCAACCCCAAATTCAATAAACTCCAGTGGATTCCTATTGCCTCCAGCACCAAATGCAAGATGCTGTTTGGTGATCCAAGCCCTTCGAAACCTAGTCCCCTTCTACCTGCCAGTCTTTTTACAATTTACTCTCCAATATATATTCTCTGATCCAGTGGCTGTTCCACCAAAAGACACTCCATCTCTCAGCTTTGGGCATTCTCTCTGGCTGTCCTCCATGCCTGGAATGTTCCCCTTCCTCATCTTTGCCAGTTGGCTTCCAACTAAAATCTCATCTTATTTTTCTACCTCCTCTCTCGGTGATTTCCTATTTATCCAGTATAAAGCTTGTTTGTATATATTTATGTTTATATATATATGTATATGTATATGTATATGTGTGTATGTGTTTATTTGTTGTTCTCCCCCCCCCCCACATTAGATTGTAAGCCCATTGTGGGCAGGTTTTATCTTTTGCTTCTTTTTGTATCCCCAGTGCTTAGCACAGTACTTGATACATAGTAGACACTTAATAAATGTTTATTGATTAATTGATTTCATTGAGTAAAGATCATGTCTAGCACATAGAGACTAGCACATAGGGACTAGACATATGATTTCTTTAGAGTAGGGAATCCTAGACGAGGAAAGTCCCTCTACTAATGTAGATCAGCCACCTTCTCTGCAACTTAGGGTCTTAGAGAATTTCATAGAGTACTAAGAGGTCAAGGGACTTATCCAGGGTACTCGGTATATGTCAAAATCAGGATTTGAACCGAGGTCTTTTGATTCTAAGTCTGGCTCTGTATCCACTAGGCTTTGCTGCCTCTCTCAACACACACACACACACACACACACACACACACATACACACACACATACACACACATACACACACACACTACTATTTGTTCAAATATATGCAGATGCTTTTGTAATTAATAAAATACACATTCATTTAAAAGCTTTACTGAGTCATAAGGGAATGCTTCCTTACTTAGAGCTCTTGGGATTCCTATCTTTTTTCAAGACTCAATTCTAGTGCTACATGCTAGAAGAAACCTTTTCTCATTCCCTCACTCATTAGTGTTCCCTCTTTATTTGCTCATCTGTTCACATGCTGTTTCCCCAAGCAGATTAGAAGCACCTTGAAGGCAGGGACTGTTTTAATTTATGACTTTGTGTTTTCAGAACTTAGGACCTTAGCTGGCATGTGATAGTTCTTACTGAACTTAACTGAATTGATTTGAGCAGATAGTGGAAAGTCATTAAGTTTAGTTTTCCACGGTAACATTATTCTTAAGCCATCCGTCGTCGAAGTAGGAAGATGGCTGTAGAGGTCTCCATGGATCCGCAGCACCACAACATCTGGAATTCTTTCCAAGTATCTGACTTCAGTCCCTCTCACTGTATGTTAAACTAATTTCCTTTTATTCTATCATCATTGAAAATGAAGTACCACCATCTACCACTAACTAGAGAGCCAATGGTCTCAGTTTGAGACATTTTTTTTCCTTTATCTTCCTTGCTTTTGGGGACTGAGAGGGGTGGTGGAAGGAAGGATTGTAGCAATACAGAAGTAGGTTTTACATGACTTTATATGTATAATGAGTATCGTATTTCTTGCCTTCTCAGTGGGTAGGGGATGGGGCAGAGGGAGAGAGCAAACTTAGAACTGAAAATAAAAAGAAAGAAAATGAAGTATCCAGACTTCCTACCAATACAAAATTCACAGCATAGAATAATGGGGAAAGACCCGCATAGAGGATCAGGAGACCTAGATTTGACTCCCTGCTCTGATATTTACTAGGTGTGTGACCTTGGGTAAGTCACTTCTCTTTTGGTCTCTGTTTCCTCAACCACAAAGTGAGAAAATTGGTGCAGGGAATCTTTAAGGCCCCTGCCAGGGCTGACATCCCACAATCATTCTCAAGCTCTTATTTGAAGGTCCCTTCTTTCTTTTTCTGTTATTTCCCCTTTGCTTTCTCTGGCCTAAATCCCATTTCCTTTAGCCTTTGAAAACTTTTTTTGTCTCTGGCAGCATACAAAATTCCCTTCAGGTTAGGCTGACTGGGGGTGGGAGGAGGAGAGAAAATGGTGCTGATGTGCAGAGATGAGAAGCTCCCAGCAGGTCTCCAGCTGCCCCATGCTGTTCCCACTCCCCACCTGACTTCAGAACCATTCCCTGAGTCAGTGCCAGAGTCTGGGCTCTTGCTTAACTGAAGGCCTGGTCAGACAGCAACCATCTGTGAGCTGAGCACTTTGGGTCTGCCTAGGCAGAGGGGTTTGAGAAGAAACATTGATATTTCTGGCAGTGAAGTTGAGAAATCATTTTCCTCCAAGGCTGAGATTCTTCTCTATGCATTCAGGTGTCTTCTTTAGTGGAATCGACACTGGGCTTTCAAAGTTGTCCACAGAGGACACTGACCAGAAAGCTAATTCAAGACCCTTTGCCAGGAGGGTGAAAAGAAAGGAGACTTTAAATCCCAAGACACCGCCCAAATGAAAGACTTCCTAAATTCATGATAACTTCACACACCTCCATCATCCCTGGGATAAAGTTTTCTTCTTCAAAGAACCATAAACTATCAATGATCAATAGAAAGTATCTCAAAAGTTTCATGGTATAATGGGAAAAACACTGGAATTGGGAATTAGGAGACAGAAAATGGAGATTTTTAAACCTGGATATAACAAGATTTAAGGGGTACATGACAGCTGACTTTAAACATTTGACTAGCTTCCCTATGAGAGAAGATTTAAATTTATTTTACTTGCTCTCAAAAGGGAAAACATAGAACAAGGGTGGAAGTCACAGTCGGACAGATTTCAGAAGCATGTAATGAAAAGTTTCCTAAGAATTAGAGTTGGGGAAAAGTTGAATAGATTTTGTGACCTAAGACAAATGGGGACCCAGAGCCCCCAAATCTCTGTAAATTCCCACTGACTTGGTGCAGTCCTGGAGAGTTTCCTCCAAAAGGGTCATTTTCTCTCCTTGATTTATTATGCCCCCTGCCCTCCCTCCAGTTAAATCCAGGAAAATCTCCAAATAAAGCAGGTATAGCTTATGTTAAACTTTCCATGTATGTGAGCAAAAGCGGTCCCTTGCTCCTGTGTAAGCATTCAAAGTAACAATGTCATTACTGGGTATAGAGCAGCCTTTATTTCAGCCCACCGAAGAAGCACAAAGAACTTACAGGAGCTCATAAAGAAATAAAGAAAACACATGAGACACTTAAAGGACTCAGTAGGAGATAGAGAGGTTCATAAAACACTCAGATAGCTCATAAATGTCTCCTGGGAGGCAACCACATTTTGGGGCTGCTGAACATGCAACACCCCTTCCCATCAGAACTTCGCTGTCGAATCACTGACAGTAACAGCAGGGAATAGCAAGTTCTGAGTCCCTCCCTTCCTCATTCCTTTCCTGGCTGTGCTTCTGACTCTCCAGGCTTTTCTCCCATTCCTCAGCTGCCTTTTCATCCTGAAAGCTCCCTCAATGCTCTTGACCTTCTCACCCTGGAACATTCTTTTGGTTCTGTGGTCTTCTTCTCCTGTTAGTGAGTTTCTCCCAGGAGCTTCATTTTTAGAAAGGATCCAGAATAGCCATCCTTCATCCCTTCTCGATTCTGATTCTAACTTTTTGGATACCACTTCCTCCCTCCTGTTCAGCTCCCTTTGCTAGGTATTGTCTTCCCCTATTAGAATGTAAGCTCCTTGAGGGAAGGGCTGTGTTTCTTTTGACTTGCATTTGTATTCCAAGTGCCTAGGACACCATAATAAATTTGAAATGCTTGTCACAGATCTCTTTCACTCCGCTCCAATCATGAACAATGTTATTGTTTCTCCGTAAGGTACCCTATTCAAAAATACCCTCTTTCTAGGATTAAGGATTCTAAATCTAGAGTCCATAAACTTGTTTCATATATTTTGATAACTATATTTCAGCACAATTTGTTTCCCCTACGCATATTATCTGTCAGTTGTCTGCTTGCTTAAAATAGGGTCGAATAGGCATGTCCATATTTCACAGGGAAGAAATATATTCATACTGACAAGGGAAACCCTCCCACACCCCCCCCCATCAATACCCTCTCTTCTGGATACTTTGGGAGCTTCTCCCATCACCAGAGGTCTTCAACTGAAAGTTAGGTAACCAAGTCAAGAACAGTCAAGACTTTTTGTCTACAAGCCCCTGGTATGAGACATTTGTACATGGGATTTTTGTCCAGATATGGGTTACAATAGATGGTCTTGGAACTTGCGTAATTTTATGGTTCGGGTGATTTTGAGCGACTAATTCATCCCCTTCTAGGCCTCAATTTTCTCATCTATAAAATGAAGAGGGTAAATGAACTGTGTCCTCTCTGTCATCCCTTCCAACTACCAATATCAAAATCTCTCAAAAATCTGGCATTTTCTATTCTGTAGGATGTACCAGAAGTCTTAGGGCAGTTAGGGGTTTTGATAGTCTAAAATTGCCCTAAGACTTTTGGGACACCACATTTGAGGGCTTTTCTGTCTCTAACACTCCATCTTTGAAGCAATAAGGACCCTTCCACTTCTGGCTAAAAAAAAAACAAAACAGTACAAATATAAGTACAAAGTCTGAATTTCTACTACAATTACTCCTGCCCTAGAAAAAAAGTATTTCAAATACACACACATTTCAACAAGGAGAATTTTTTACTACAAGCCTCCAGGAAATGCAGGAGAAAGTCAGGATACACAGTTTTTCTTGCTGTTATAAGACAGAAGAGGATTGCATTCATGGCCTGAACCCTCCCTGTCCTTTTTTTTTCTTACCTGGGCATGGAGCACCATTGGAGGGGAAGATACTTAGCTCTAAGTGGATGAGACCTTTTTTTTTAAGTCAGAGCCTACTATGAGGCTCCCTTTCCCTTTTTTCTTCCTCCTCCTTGCTCCTACCCTTCCCCCAGCATCCTCCCTCTCTGCTGAAGAGGAAGCTTCCCCCAATGCCAAATACCAGGCTGCATAGCAGCTGGGTTTCCTACCATAGGAAGCATCTCATCCTCCAGACCCCTCCTCACCAAGTACTAGAGGAAGCACCGGAAAAAACACACAATACCCAGGACCAACCCCCATCAGTCACTCCAGCCCAGAAAATACTATCTGTCTTAGAAGAGGATTTTTAATGAACAATTAGCTTTAATTTTTTATTAGTTCCAGCTTACTTAGTAGTTCCTTCTTCAGCGTCCTCACACAGACTCGGATTTCCTTCACAATATGGAGCTATGTATAGAACAGACAGGACACGGGTGGGGCTAGAGAGGACGGCCCAATGGATATTTAGGTTAAGGTTCCCATGAACCAGGTCTCTGAAATGAATCCCTGATGGGACCAATTATGAATTGAATCAATTGCCCCTAAGAAGTCGATGTGTGGCTCATCATAGATGGAGCCTATATATGTCCAAATATGATAGAAATTTGCCTACTATGGGAATGTAGCTTCTCCTAGGGGAAAAACAAATGCAGACATTAATTTGCTGTTCTGCTCAGTCTCTGGCCTGAGTGGTTAAAATGAAGGACAGACATTGATGTATCCCCTTTGGCTGTTAAGCCCTGCAATGGTACTTAGGGCAAGGTGCCCTATAAGGGGATCCCTGAAGGAAGAGGTTCTTGGCCCATCCAAACCAATGGAAAGAGAGGAAGGGAGCCTTTTTGGAGCTGTCCACTGTATGGTTTTCTGAGTCATCCAGTCAGCCCCAGTCCGTTTACCAAGAGGCCCATCATGAGAGGGGCTATCACATCCACAAGACATGGGTTGGGAAAGGGCTTCTATGACCCCAACTTTAAAGACTAGGGACACACCACCCTATATCTCTTAAGGAAGCAGTGTGTTTTAGTGGGAAAATCACCAGACTCAAAATTAAAACCAAAGTAATTATGAGAAAATTTCCAGGTTGAATATCTTTGGTCCTGTGTTGTGACATGAATATTTATTACCTGAGTGATCTTGAGCAAGGCAGCTAACTGTCTGGGACTCAGTTTCCTTAAATTTTTAAAATAAGAGCAACATTCTCTATCCTGAGACACTTACTAGCTATCTGACCTTAGGTCAAATTGTTTAGGTCCACAGTAACGTCAGCCTGAAGTAATGTGGCCACTGCCAGAAGAGGACTCAGTACTGGACAAGGAACTGGGTACAGAATGGCCATTTTATTGAGAAGAAGAACAAGAATATGAACAAGAAGGAGGAGGAGAGGAATAGGAAGAAGAAGAAAAAGGAAAAAGAGGAGGAGGAGGAGGAGGAGGAAGAGGGGGAAGAGGAGGAAGAGGATCCACATATAGCCTTTTAAGTTTTGCAAAACATTTTTAAAATATCATCTCATTTTATCCTATTAATAACCCTGGGAAGTAGGTGCTATTTTTACCCTTACTTTTGTTTTTGTTTTTACAATATTTACATAGTGCTTTAAGGTTTGCAAAATTTTTTATCTTGTTTGTTATCTCAACAAAATATCTCATCTAACCCTCAAAATAAGTCTATTAGGTAGGTGCTATTATAACCCACACTTTATAATGAGGAAATTGAAGTAGACAGAGGTTAAGTGACTTGCCCAGGGTCACATAGTCAATTGTCTGAGGTCAGATTTGAACTCAGATATTCCTGCATAACCTAGCTCCTGTTTTTACTAACACTTATTGTCTTCTTAAGAAAGAAAGAAAGAAAGAAACATTTATTACCTGCTTTTTAAAATTAGCTTTTCAATGAACAAAAAATGAGTTTTCTCTCACTTCAATCCACCCCCCTATTTTCATTGAAACAATTAAACAAGCATTTATTAAGCACCTACTATAAGCTGTACTTACTATGAGAGGACTGTGGTAGGTACTGAGGACATGAGGACACAATGGTGACAGTCCCTGAGCCCAAAGACACTTTACTGGGGGAAATGACCAGTACTAATAGGGATAAAAACAAAATATACGCAACATAAAAGCAGAGAAATCGGAGGAAGTAGGAATAACTAACGAAGGGGTTCAGGAAAGTCCCTGTGAAGGAGGTGGTCCTTGAACTGAGCCTTAAAGAAAGATAAGGGTTCCAAGAAGAGGAGAAACAATATACTTCCCTGAACAGTGCGTGTTCTTTCTAAGTTGTTATTGTTCAGTCATTTTTCAGGGGCATCCATCTCTTTGTGATCCCATTTAGGGTTTTCTTGGCAAAGATACTGAAAGGTTTGCCATTTCCTTCTCTAGCTCATTTTACAGATGAGGAAACTGAGGCAAACAGGGTTAAATGACTTGCCCAGGGTCACACAGCTAGTGTCAGAAACTGGATTTGAACTCAGGTCTTCCTGTTTCCAGGCCCAACACTGTATTCACTGAATCACCCAGATCACAGAATTAGAGCTGGGAGATTAAGCTAGTCTAATCCCCTCATTTTACATATGAGGACACTGAGGTACATTCCCACCCCTCTCTTTCATCTTTGGATTTAGGGTCTGGATGGGAGCAGAGTGGGTGGAAAGGAGGGAACTCAAGTCAGAGGCCTTGAATATATATATATATATATATATATTCTATAAATCTCATTCATACTATTTACTTTCAGTGACATTTCACAACTACAGACCTCAGTTTTCTCCCGTGGAGACAGAGTGGGAAGTTTACCTGATCTCCAGGGGCCCATCCATTTCCAAATCTATGATCCTGCCATTTTAAGAACTCCTAAAAGACCCTGAACAACATCTGGGTTACTCTCCTTGAGTCTGTCTGTAATCCATTCCTCTTTCCCTGGAGAAGCCTTCCCTTAATCCCTCATCAGTACCCTTAACTCCTAACACCTGCCCTGGTCCCTAGGTGGGCACTGAAAATATCACTTAACCTATCTCAGGGCAGCTCCCTCATCTCTAAAATGGTTATAGACATATCTCATCCAACCTACATCACAAGACGGAGTGATAATGTGTGCACAGTACCCCAGAATCACAAAGGGCTTTATAAACTTTGGCTATTATCCCCCAGAGGCAGGACCTGTGTTCAGACCCAGACTCTGACACATACTACATGGATGATTTTGAACATGTCACAGTTTCCTCAACTGTAAATTGACGGGGTTGGATTAGATAGCTTTTGAACCTTCTGGTTCAAAATCTAGCAAATACCTTTAGTAAAGTCCTTTATGGAACTGCTGGGCAGAAATTAATTTAAACACTTTGGAGTATAAGTATTTCTCCCAGGTTTCCAGCCCCTTCCCTAGATGGGATGGGAGTACTAGGGGAGCAGGGCTCAGACCGCCCCCAGAATCCTTAAAGGCTGCCCGCTCATCCTCCTTCCCTCCCTCCCTTTCCACACTCATTTTCTCAGCAGAAAAATGCCAGTGCCCAAGAAGGGATGGAGCAGCAAGCTGGTAGCATCACAAAACTGCATAAAGGCTGTGCCAAGGGTCAGCCCATTGGCAGCCTTGGAGGCCGTCCCAGAAGCTGACAGCTGCCTCCTCCACATTGTTCTCCTTCCAGAGACTTAGAATCCATTCCCTGCCTGAGGCCAGCCTGGCCCAGCCTGGGGACTTGGCAGCCTGTAGCTTGGCCTTTCAGCCCAGCCCATCCTGGGTGTCTCTGCTTGAGACATTCCTGTCCAGATGAAATATTTACAGCCAACCGGGGAAGCGTGGGGGGAGCAGTTACATAAATTATTGACAGCTTTGCTTTTCTCCTGGCCGGGCCTCATATTAAGCAGAGAGTACTCCTATCCCCTGGCCCAGGGGATACAAGGCAGTGTCTGTGTATTAAGCAAAGTTCTCGAGGAGGCCTTCAGCAGCATCTCGTCTAGGGCATCCACAAGGTCATTGGACAAGGAGGGCCCTAGGAGGTTTGGGGACCAAGTGGAGCAAATGTGCTTCTATGCTGGAACGTACCCTTCTTCTTTCCCATTTTTATAAACTTCAGAATGATATAAGGAATAGAACGATGGACTTGAAGTGAACAATACAGGGGTTTGAATCCTACCTCAGACTCTACTAGCTGTGTGACCCTGGGCAAGTCTCTTAACTTATAAGAGCCTACATAAAATAAGGGGACTGAAGGGGCTCCAAGGACCCTTCCAGTTCTATATCTCTCATCCCATCATCTCTGATCCTATGAAACCAGGCTAAAAGGGACCAGAAGTCTCAAAAAGGACGGTGGGGGACAGAGGAAGGATATGGAAAGGAGAGTGGAACAGATGAAGGTAAATGCTATTTACTCTGTGTTTGGGGCACTTCAAAGGTTTGTAGGCTGATTCAACAATCAACTAACAAACATTTCTTAAGAGACTCTTACGTGCAAGACACTACACCAGGCACTGGGCACATGGAAACAAACATGGGGCATTGAAACATGTTCCGTTTTGGCAGCTCTTCCCTTCACTTCATCAATGTAGAAACAAGTTAATAAGAAGAATTAGTCAGACTAGGAAGCTACCAGACAGCTTCTCCTCTTTGTGTCGTCACAACCAGATAACCTCCTCTCAGGGTTTATGCCCTCCCAGTTGGGTCTAGCAGGGTCCAAGGGTCTTTGTGTGTCCTAATATTTGATGTCCCCCACTACACACCCACACCCACACCCATACACACACACACACACACACACTCACACACACAGAGTTGATTTGAGGGTGCGTAATTTATTGCTTGGCCTAAGTGTCCAAATGTCTAGTTATGGCCCTGGACCCACTCCAAAGCTGGAGACCCTTCTCTAGCTATTTTACCATCAGACTCTCATGGATATTTACATTGCCATTTGGGTTACTAATAATTTCTTCTGAGATTGTAATGCCCTATGCATCATTGCAGAAAAACAGCTTTTGTGACAATAGAGCAGCTTAAAATCATGGAAGCGTTACACCATTTTCCAAATGAGATATTAGCAGGGTCTCCTATTACTAATAAATTCTGGACCTAGGTCATTATTTATATGCAGCCCTTGTCCAAGATATTTATCTGTCTGGACCTGTGATTTCCTCATTATAGAGAGCTCTTAGCATGGAAACACATTCTACTGATGCAGGTGGGCAATTCTGTAATTTATAGTCCCAAAGAATTACCTGGAGCATTGAGATGTCAAATGAATTATCCAGGTTCACACAATGAGCACAAGTCAGGAACATCTTCCTGATTCTAAGGCTTCCTTTTAACATTCACTGTTTCTAATGTCAGAAAGAGAGAGAGAGAGAGAGAGAGAGAGAGAGAGAGAGAGAGAGAGAGATTTCTAGATACATAGATACACAAACATATGTATACACATAGATAGACAGACAGACAGACAGACAGATAGATAGACAGACAGACAGACAGACAGACAGATAGATAGATAGATAGATAGATAGATAAAGAGAGGCTAACTCAGTTGTACATTATAAAAATATGCATATTTCTCATCCAGTTTGTTTTTCCCGTGTGACTGATTAGACCAATGTCTTTTGAATTGCTTTGGATTTTTTTGAGGAAATATTCCAGGTTTGTTGTATAATATTATCCTCTGCACATTCTATTTTCCGATCATAATGACTTGTCTGTTGCTTTCCAAACATTCCATATCTTGTATCTATTGCTTTGAAAATATTGGTACTAATGCTTGGGTTCATTTTTCTCTTCACTTGTGCCTCTTAGAGTCCCTAGTTTCTTCCAAATGTTAGCCCATGTGTACTATGGTACCCCTTTCTTGATCCTTTTATTTGTTAAAGTTTGATCCTCTTCAAACTTTCATGTATATATTTTTCTATTTACATTTTGTATTTCCCCCTTAATTCCCACTGAATATAAGTTTTTCATGGAAGAAACCTTTATCTTTTCCTTTGCATCCCTAGTGCTGAACCTAGTGCTTTGAACATAGTAGGTATTTATTGCATTCATTGGATTGGATTAAGGAAACTTTGTATTGTTCTGGACAATTAATACGATTATTATCAGTAGAGTGGCAGCATTTTGGTAACCTTATTATAAATAGGGAATCCCTCTTATGTTTGGACTTTACACATAAACATTCTCCATGGCACTGGCAAAATAAGTGAGCATATATCTCTCTGTTTTATGCTTCATTTGATGTCCATACTCTGCAAGTGCTTGAACAAAATGTAGAATTGTGTCTGTCATAGATACATAATATTAATGTTTTCATGGGAGATACCTTGTATAACAATATCATGCAAGGCTCCATTTTTCCCCACAAAGTCAATTGCTCTTTAAAAATCAATAAACCACAGACACAGTGGTTTCTTATATTCTCTACATATCTCAACTGTATAAATGTAAAGATGTTTATTGTAGAAAATTATATATGAAAGCCAGACTGCTCCCTTCTCAAGTTTTTATCAAAGATACCTTCTATGTACATGCAGATTATATTCACAATGATATTACAGAGAAGAAAAAGCAGAGTTATGGAGTCAGAAGTTACCAGGGCCGTTGTCTCAATCAACTTTTTTTCCACAAAGAACCAAAATCATTAACTGTTCTCTCTTCCATTCTTTTGAAATCTTTCTGATCACTCTTGAAAAGTGATCTCTAGGTGCTCGTAACATTATCTCCAGCATCAGTTTTTTTTTTCTTTCTGTTTGCATTGTACTCAGGTCCAGCCAGTCTTCCCAATATCATCTTCCTAGAGTCCACTGACATTTTCTATGTGACATTTTGGAAGCTGAAGTTGACCATTCCATTGGTGGGAGTGTCATCTTCCCAACAACCCAGTTGCACCACTGGACGGTGATCTTCAGGCTTTTCCTCTTGCTCACATTCCATATCCAATCATCAACAGAATCTTGTTCTGTTGATTCCAGCTCCATGATGCCTATCTCACTTACCCTCTTCTTTTCACTCCCACACCTAACAGCCTAGTTTGGTGTGAGAGGCACCTTAACCAGAGGATTTGTAGATTAAACTGGACAGAACACAGCAAAGAAATCCAAATCCAACAACAAGTTCAACAGACTTTTACTAAATGGCTGTTATGTCCAAGTCTTTGGGCATTGGGGGTACAAAGACAAAACTTTTAAAAAGCCCCTTCCCTGTAGAACCTTATCTTCCTAATGAGAAGAAAACACGTACAGAGATAATAAACATGACATGATTTGAGGAGAGGATGACCACTAGTAACTGGAGGAATTGGGGTAGACTCCTCGTATGAGGGTAGTGCCTGAGATTGGTCTTAAAGGAAGTCCAGAATTCCCAGAAGGTGTGGGAAGGAAGGAATTCTGCATAGGTACGATGGGTGGAGGTGTGAGCTGACTAGCATTTCTACAGCATTTTAAGGTTTGCCAAGCACTTTATATATGTTACCTCATTTAATCGTCACAATAACTTTATGAGGTAGGTGCTATTATCGTCTCCATTTTACAGAGAAAGAAGCTACGGCTGAAAGAAGTCAAGTAATTTTGCTCAATGTCACTAAATATCTGAAGCAGCATTTGAACTCAGGTCTTCTTGACTCTAAGTACAGTGTTCTTACCACTGACCACACTGCTGCCTCAGGCTGCTCAGGTGAGCACTGTGAAAAGGGATAGAGTCAACAAATGGCATCCTGATTTAAGGGAAGGAGTTACTCTTAATAGACTCAGTTACTGAAGTCACAGAAGGCTTGGACCACATGTGGCCCTATAAGCCCTCAAGTGCAACCCTTTGACTGAATGCAAACTTTACCAAACAAATCCCCTTAATAAAAGGATTTGTTCTGTAAAATTTGGACTCAGTCAAAAGGCAGCACCCAAGGACCTAGAGGGCCGCATGTGGCCTTGAGGGATCAGGTTGCCCACCCCTGAACTAGGTCAATATCCATGGAAATGATAAGGAAAGGACAGGTTCTATGGATCTATGTGAGAAAAGTATATAAATCTGAGGGCGTTTTTTTCACTGACAATGGCCATCTTCTTTTGCCTAAGTCATGTGGGAACTAGACAGGGATCATTGGATTTGATTCTGCTATGGGGACCATGAACAGATTAACCTGGGTAATGTTTTCATGTTGGATCACCAAGAGGTTTATTTCATAAAGAAGATCAAGTCCCAAATCTCTACTTCTTTCTACCACTGAGGAGCTCCCAGATGGAAATGGGGCTTCTAGAAGGGAGTGTTTCAACAGCCTTGATGACATATGGTTTCCTTGGGAATTAGGACTCAGAATGAGGCTATATTCAAATTGTCCCAGACTGCTGCTGCTCCTTCCCTCTTTCTCTCTGTGGGTGCATGGGATAATATAATCTATCTCTCTTCAATACCACTAACCTGGGTCTCTCCTGTGGCAATCTTGTCGAAGTTTCAATACCTTGTTTCAGTGAAAGAGAAGGAAGAAAGGACAGCCATTCTTTTTTCTAGCTAGTTTGTGGCTTAAGCTCAATGAGAGATCTTCACTGTATGCACCATTTTGGCTGGGTGCCAGGGTTTTGAAGACACTTCCAGCCTTCACAGGGTCTCTTCATCACTGAAAAAAGTAGAGAAGCCATCTTTACCTTCTCCATAAGATTTAGCCTACTTTCCTATCCAGCTACTTCCCTCAAAAAAAAAAGTCAAAGGGCCAAAGAACAGCTGTGTAATGTTAATGGGATATAAGATCTTCCCCTACCCATTAATAGGCCTCAGGTGGAGTCCATTAAGGGAAACTTGTTTGGGGAGGCTTGCTTTTAGGAAGGCTTTCACACCTTTTGCTAATTTCTAATCAGGCACTGAGACATGAGGGTTTTGATGCCCTCTGCCTCTAAAAAGGGCATATATACTTTGAGGTTAGCATTTTGCTTTGGGACCCACTCGTTGGAAGAGTGTTCTTGTGATTTGACCAGATGAGACTCTGGGTAGCCCTTAAGGAGCCCCCTTTCTTTGAAAAACTCAGATGATGGTGCTTCTCTCTCTGGTAACTATGTATGCATTGCCTTGGTCAGACAGTTGGATCTATCTGTTGATCTGTGCTAACTTCTCAGGCATTTAGAAGGTCTGTTCATTGGTATTTATTTCTCTGCTTGTATTTTCTTTATTTTCTTTGTTTAGATTTTCTCTGAAGTTCAGGTTGCCGACTTTTCCCCTGAACAAATAAATGTAATTTTAAAAAGATTGTTGGCACGGCTACGTGGCACAGTGAATAGAGTCAGGAAGACCTGAATTCAAATCTCTCCTCAGACACTTAACACTTACTAGTCATGTGACCTTGGGCAAGTCACTTAATCCCAGTTGCCCTGCCTTCCCTCCTCCCCCACCAAAAAGATTGTTGACCCCTTGATCTTTCCTACTAAAGCAGATCTAAGAACTTGTGCTAGCAACCATCCTGAGTGAGCCAGTGTGGTTGCCTCTACAAGCTGTTACCTCCATTCTAACAAGGGAGCAACACTAAGAACCATTCTATTAGAGGTGTTTAAACACAAGTTTTTAAGAGAAAGATAACTAAAGTAAGAACAAAAAAACTTGAAGGGTCAGTTATATTTCCCAATTACTCACTAGCCATATGATTCCAAGCATGTAACTTCATTTTCTCTGGTCCTCAAATTCCTTTTTTTGTGAAATAGGGGTAATAATAATACTAATTCTGTTCCCCTCAAAGGGTTGATGTTGTGGGCAAAGAGCTTTACAAATTTAAAGACTTGATTGTATCAAGTTCCTCTCCTGGGTGAAGCAAACATTTCTTAAGCACAGCCCTCCAGGACCTTTCAAGTACTAGCAGGCAAGCAGTGTTGCACAATCATGTAACTAGGACCCTGAATTCCAAAGCCCTTTTATAATCATTCTTTTCACATATGAGGAGTTAATAGAATGCTACTTCCCTGACCAGATATCCACCTTGGCCTTTCCTTCTTCTTGGAACATTAAAGAAAAAAGAAGTTATTCTGAGAGAATAGAGAAGGAGTCAAGACTGAAATGAATGAGACTGAATGGGTTTGGGACCCTCCAGCAGATGAAAGGAATCTCCTTGATAGTTTCTAGTCTTAGCACCATTCTACAGAAGCCTCTTGGATTCTGTTGACTATTATTAATTTTTGCCATTAATAATGATGATAACAAGAACAACAGCAAGAAGAAATGACTGATTCTCAAAGATCTGTTTATAATTCCTGATTCAGGATCCGGTCATTGCCAACAGAAAGTACAAAGAAGGATACCATTAAGCCAGTCGGTCAAAAAGCACTTACTAAGTGCCTACAAGAATTGTGTTGAGGATTGGAGTTACAAAGAAAAAGCAAAAACAGTCTCTTCCCTCAAGGAGCTTACATTCTAATGAAGGAATCAAGGTAAACATACATTTCTGTATAGCAGGAATGCAAGTGCCATGGCATTCTAACTATCAAGACATGGCAAGGTGGAGAGGCATGGATGTGAGCATGAGGTGGCTGTCTGGAGGAAGCCACCATTCCTCACAGGGTCAGCTAAATGGCCTTTGTATCAATGGTCTTCCATGCCTGGAATTTGCCTCATAGAATCCCCTGTTTCCTTCATTACTTAGCTTGAGGGTCAACTTCTTCATGAAGCTTTTCCTGATCCCCCCAGCTGCTGGTGCCCTCCTGTCTTCCCTCAAATTAACTAGTCTTTATTTCTTATAAAGTTATTTCTATACATGTCATTTTTTCCTGAATGCTCACATCCATACATTTCCACCTTCCTAAGTGGTTGAAACCTCTGACCATGGGAGATATGGAGCCCCTGGAGACCCTGCTAAGGTTTTGGAGGTGGATGGTAAGCCCTGACATGTCTCCTTTATACTTAGACTCCATCTCCCATCCCCAAAACACAAAATACTTTGTAAGCTTTCCAAAGAAGTTTCTTCCATCAAAGTATATGTATGAGAGAAGAGGCCAAGAAGAAAAGGACAAGAGGGTTGAAGTGGCGATTGTTCACCTGTATGTGTGGGTCAAGCAAGATGGAGGAAGAATGGAGAAAGGATCTTAGGAGCCTTCTAATCCAATGGATCCCAACCTGAGGGTTGGAGGGATTATTATAAGAGATTTACATGTCTCCACGAATCTATACACACACTAGTCATCAATTGACTCAGTATGATGATGATGATGATAATAATAATAATAATAATAATAACAACAACAATAATAATATCTTCTCTCATGAGAAACAGCATGGCAGAATGCATCAGAGAGGTGGCTTTTAGAGTCAAGGAGAACTGGGTTCAAGTTCTGCCTTCGATACACACTGATAGGGTACATCCCTGAGCAAGTCACAAAATGATGCTTTAAATTTTGCAAAGTGCTTTTAAAATGTCTACATTTATCTTCACAATTCAGAGAGGTAGGTGCTATTATCACTCCGATTTTACAGAAGAGGAAACTGAGGCAGGAAGATGTTAAGGGACTTGCCCAAGGTCACACAGCTATTAAGTGTCTGAGATCAGTTTTGAGCTCCAGGGTTCCTGACTCCAAGTCCAGCACTCTGTGCCTCTTGTAGCCACCTGGCTGCTGCTTCACTTTTCATTACTGCAGGCAGCTTTCTAGCACTATAAATTGTAGAGCTAGTGCCCATCAGTACTGTTAAAGAAAGTTCCTCACCAGGAGCTCCCTAAACTGGTGAAATAATGTCTGGTTAAAAAAAGAACCTTTTAACATACGTTTATTACTGTGTTCCAAGCATGTATTAGATGCTTGTTGGGATTAATAAATTACAAATTCATCTAAAAGCATTACTGAGTCCACAGAAGCTTCCCAATCAATGACTGCTAATAGTAAGTGAATCTCATGTGGGAAGCACCCCACCTCCCAATGCTTTGCCATTATAAAAGATCCTGGTATTCAAAAAGGTTAGAGACTTCTAATCTCCAGTCTACTTCAACCCTCAAATTTTGGAAATGAGGAAACTCTGGCCTGGAAAAAAGGTTTGATTTGTTCAAGATCTATAGAGAGTTACTGCAGAGGTGAGACCAGAAGTCATGTTGACTGAGCCCTAAGCCAGTGCTTTGGCTGACAGAGCATGGAATGTGAGTTTCTCACTACTAGAGTCTTGCAAATATGATTTGCAGCCTGGTAAAATTCTTCCTTCCACCTTTTCTAATTTATTTTCTTAGCTCTATTCGCTCCCTTCCCCAGCTCAGTTCAGCATGTTGGGGCGCCATGGCACTTCCTTTACTTCTAGACTCAGGGAGATGTCAGGATGACTAATAGCCCACCAGCCTCCACATTCCCAGCTTACAAGGTGAAAACATGCAAAAACAGCACTTCTTCAGGGCTCACCTGGGTGACATAAAAGGGCCCTTCTTCAGTCAAGGTCTCTCACCCCACTCATGTTCCTACTCTGAATTCTCAGAACCATAGAAACTCAGAGTTGGAAGGACCTGAAATGTGATTGAGTTAAAATTTTAGCCAGAATTCCCATGACCCAGGTATCTCTGTATCTATGAAAAGTTCCTTTCTAGCCTGTCATTTGGAACTTCCCAATGTTTCATCCATTGATTCAATAAAACTCTATTAGTCTGTATATAAGCAGGGAAGGATAAGGGAGGGAAGGGGAGGGGAGGGAAGAGGAGGGAAGGGAAGGAGTATTTACTGAGAACCTACTATGTTCCAAGCACTGCATAAAGCACTTTACAAATACTATCTAATTTGGTAACATTTCTAAAATGAGATCTTTTTGAAGGAAAAAAAGTAGAAATGTACAGTAAAAAATGAAACCATTGCAGACAGCATTAAGATTTTCTATAAACCAGATTAGTAGGAGTAGTGAAGTCTATATTCAGACCAATACAGTAATCACTTGCATTTCCACAGCCTTCCAACATTACAAAGCACTTTAGATTTGCTGTCACATCAATAGCCAGCAGTTTTTATGGGACTTTAAGGCTTGTAAAGCCCCTTACAAATATTATCTCATTTTATACTCACACCAACCCTAGACAATAGGTGCTATTATTATCCCCATTTTACATATGAGAAAACTGATCAATTAAATGACTTGCCCAGGGTCACACAACTAATAAATGTCTGAGGTCACATTTGAACTCGTCTTCCTGACTCCAGGCCTAGCATTCTATTCTATTCATTATGCTATCACACTGTATAGTGAATCTTGGCTCAGCCAAACTCTAAGAGGTGAACAGGTTTTACTACTCCCATTATATAGATGAATATACTGAAACAAAGAGAAATGCAATGACTTACCCAGTACCACATAGGTAGTTTCATGGCAGATCCATACAAGTCTTTCTAACTCCAAACCTACCCAGTGATAGAAGTGTAATAAATAATTACAGATAGCATTTATATAATGCTTTTTAAGATTTGGACAATACTTTACATTTTATCCTCACAACAGTTCTAGGAGGCAGATTGTATCCATATCTTATTTATCCATTTTACAGATGAGGAAACTGAGGCAGATAGCGATTAAGTGACTTGCTCGGGGTCACACAGCTAGGAAGTCTCTGGGGGCCATATTTGACCTCCAGTTCAGTGTTTTACACATTCTAGTGCCCTCTAGCTACCTAACATAGCACACCCACTTTTAATTAAGACATTTGACAAATGCTCATATTGATATTTTCAAGGACCAGGTGGGGAGGTATAACTGATTGATAATACAAAGAGATAGATTTCCAAAAATGGTCCAACAACCAGACCAAAAGAATAATCATTATTAATCTCAACCCAAGTCAAGGATCTGTCCTTAGTCTTTTTTTAACTCTCCTGAATAAAGCAATTGCTTATCAAACTTGCAGATAACAGAGAGCTAGGAGGGAGAGTAAACATTCTAGGTGACAGAGTCTAGATCTAAGAAGATCTTAATATGTTAGAATGATGAGCTGAAATTAATAAGATGAAATTGAATCATATCAGTAGAGCACAAGCATAGGAAGGTCCCATAGAGCTGGAAAGGCACTGAATAGGGGCATGACAATGAACTTGTCTTCTCTCTAAGAATAGTCTAAATTTGAAGAAACTTCATTGGAGAGTTGGCCTCCATGTGTTAAGCTGTTCCAGGCACAGAGTTTCATGAAGATTGTTTGTGAAGTATAGGTGTGGAGTAGCTGTGATCTGTGTCAGTGGAATCCCAGATCCTCAAACTATTTACATATTATTAAGATAATAGGAGGTATAGAGACAGAAAGGACCTGAGACACACTATTTTGCCTGAGGTCATAGAGCAGTGAAGGGTAGAGGCAATTCTAGAACCTAGGTATCCTGATTCCTAAGCTCAGTGTTCTTTTCTAAAGTCAGAGTCTAGGAGTTGGGAGTTTAAATCAGCACCAAGAAGATTCTTCAGACTTTCAGGAATGTAAGGGGCCAGTAAAGGGTGGGAACAGAGCTACAGCTATTGTGGTCTTTAGGTGGCAGGGAGGATGCCAATCCCAGAACCACAGCAAAATTCCACAAATGTGTGTCATTTCTCTGAGTGAAATGAAGGAGCTGGGAAAGTAAGGCAGGGTATTTGAGAAATGACTGTGGTTGAAACATTTGTACATGAGCCAACATGCCAGAGAAATGCAGGTCAGTTCATTACTAGACGCATGCCTTCTCTATGCAAGAAATTGTGCTGGGAGCTAAGAGAAATACAAGGAGAAATAAGGCACAGTTCTTGTCTTGTAACTAATCAGTCTATCAGCAAGCATTTATTGTTACATGTTACGTCTAATGTTACATACTTATGCATGCCAGGTACTAGGGATACACATAGAAAAATCAAATAATCCATGCCTTCAAGAAACTTACTACTCGATAAGGAGAAACAACACAAACACATTAAATAAATGTTTAAGATAAACTCGGATGAAACTGAGAGCTATCATAATTAGCCAGGAAACCAGTGGAAAGGCAAGAAGTTATTGTCTTCTATATCCGAAGGCTAAGACTGCCCAGCTCCTTCAAGGGAGTAAGGTACTTAATAGAAATTATGAATTCCAGAGAGAAAAAATAGTTTAAATGTAGAGTCCTAAGAATGACAACATTAACAGAATGTAACACCAAGATCTAGTCCAAAAAATCACTCCAGTATTTCAATGGATCTGTAATCTCATCTTTATCTCAAATGATTCCAGTTACAACCTTTCTGCCATGAACAAATGGACCCATGAAGAGTCCATCCAATGTACTTTCCTTGCTTCTCTGGTAACAATGAGGATGCCAGTGGAACAATGATGATGCATATCAGTCATTTTCATATGACTAACACTATATTATGTGGTCATGCACTTCTTTGATGCCATCCTTTATATCGCTTCATCTTTCTTTATTTATAATATGTTCCAGCCTAGTCATGCTCACCATGAACCAATCCGAATCTGGAAGCTGAGTCATAAATCATAAAGTGAAAGTCTGCTGTCCAAGGCTGAGGGGGGTCAATCAATGAAGTTCAAAACTGGAGGAGGTTCAAGCCAGATGAAACAATTAAAAGCCTAGCACAAAATATCATCAAGTCACAGTTTGTCTCTGTTGTTGTTTACTACTGTTGCCTTTATAAAAACTGCTTGAACAAGCCATGCACCCTCCTAATTCACTTAATGTCTAGGCTACTATGGGTTCAGACAAAGACAAATTGCCCATTGATGGAGTTTCTGGGTGGAGAGAATTCTTTCACTTTTCCAGGTTGGCATCAGTTTCCTAATCTATGAAATGGAGAGTTTGGACAAGATGATTTCCGAAGTTTTTTCCGCAGATTTAAAATTCAATGGAGTCATACATTGGAAAAGAGGTCTATCACATCCTGCAAGGACCTGGCTAGCTAAAATGTTCGTTCAGGTCATCTTTCAGTATCTTACACCATACACAGGCCCTCTAGGGCTATGTCACTAGTCATCAGCAGCCATGATAATTGTCTTGATACTGACCATGGTGCTGAACATGATGCTGGCATACACTGGCTTGCAGTAACATTTTCTCCCCTACCTAGACATGGCAAGAGGCTGGAATATGTGTGTGTCTGTGTGTGTGTGTGTGTGTCTGTGTGCATATATATATATATGTGTGTGTGTGTGTGTGTGTATGTGCATATATATGTATATGTATATATATACACACACATACATACATATATGTGTGTATATATGTATATATACACTGTGTGTGTGTATATACTGAGCCTTCCCTCCAGCAACTGAGCACTCACCATCAGCATTATCAATAACTCACATTTATATAATATTTTAGAGTTTATAAAGTACTTTTCTTATGATATCCCCATGAAATAAGAACCAAAAGTATCATAAGATTTTGGATTTAGAGCTGGGAAAGTATCTTAGAGGCCATCTATTCAAACCCTTTTGTTCTATAGCTAAGGAAACTGAGGCCCAGAGAGGTCAAGTGACTTTTCCAAGATTATAAAGCTATCAAGAGACAGAGCTGGAATTTGAATGCATATTATCTGACTCCAAACCCAACACTATTTCCACTCCACCAACCTATTTCTCTCTATTATGTCCATTTTATGTATAGGAAAACTGGAAGGCAGCAGCAATGATTTGCCCAAAGCCATATGGCCAGGAAGTGACAGAACCAGGACTTAAGCCCAGATCTTCTGGTATAGAAGATACCTTGGAAGACTAGGATGAAAACTCAAAAAAGATCAAAAAAGTGGAAAATGACCCACATGTACCAAAATATTTGTAGCAGTTATTTTTGCAATGACAAAAAACTAAAAATTAGAGGGTGTCCATTGATTGGGGAATGACTGAACAAATTATGGCATACAAATGTAATGGAATATTATTAAGTCATTAAGATGAAATAAGAGATGATTTGAGAGAAACTTGGGAAGACTTGAGTGAACTGATGCAGTGAAGTGAGGAGATATAGAAGAATTTATACAATAACAAAAATGCTGTACAAACAATCTTGAAAGGTGTAATAACTCTGAAAAACACAATGACCATCCATGATGACTCCAGAGTACCAATGGAGAATCATGCTACCTACCTCCTGACGGAATAATGATAGAGTCAGGGTGTAAAATGAAACCCATTTTGACACATCCAATGCAGAGTTTGTTTTATTTACTATTCATATTTGCTATCAGAATTCTTAAAATGGCAAAGGAGAAATAAATGTCCATTTATTGGAAAAATATAAAATAAAATGTTACATTAAAAAGATAACTTGGAGGGTCAGAGAAAATTCTATGCACCGATCAAAGTGACCTGTTCATTATTCCCCCTATTCAGTGTCTATTTTGAGCTGGAACAACTGGCACAACTCCTACAAAAAGGAGGATGTGGCAGGATGTCTTTGCATATCTCTGCCACACACTGTCCCTCCCTTCTTCAAGTTCCTGATCAAGACTTACCAGAAGTCTAAGTTCACTTTGTAACAATGTCTATGTTCACAGAAACAAATTTAATCTTAGAACATGGGGATTCATATATTTTCCCCATTCATACACATACATGTGTTCTCTCTCCTCTGCCAGATGTAGAGTCCTCCAAGAACAGTAGATTTGAAGTCAGAAAACAGTTCACAGGTTCTCTGTTGTCATTCTGCCATTTATGAGCTATGTGACCTTGGGCTTGTAATTTAATATCTCTGGGTCTCAGTTTCCTCGTCTACAAAATGAAGATAATAAAATCATCATGTTCCCTTCTATCATTCTATCCTATGATCCTAACTCTGCACTCCCTACCTCAAAAGGTTCCCAGGATTATTAAATGACATGCTGCATGTGAAAGCTCATTGAACACTGTATGGATTGGAGCTGGAGTTATTATACCTCCTTCCTTTCTATTGCCTTCCACCCCCTCAGTCAAGCACAGTACAGAGCTCTGCATACTGAGTGATGAGCACACAGTGCTGAGTGACTGATCACTAAAAGAGATATTATAATAATAACCCCTTACATTTGTATAATGCTAGATGTTTCCACAAGTACTTTCATGTTGATTAATTCATTAAATCCTCATAACATCCCAAAGAGGCAGGCCTCATAGGTATCCTTATATTTCCCATTATACAGATGAGAGGCCCAAGAAGTTAAATAATTTTCCTAAGGGTACTAATATAACTGATTCGTGGCCAAACCTAGAGTAGAACCCAGGTCCCCTGATGCACTAGCCTCTTGTTTTCATTATGTTATGTTGTCTCCTTGTCTTACAGAAAGGAATCCAGTCATCCCAGTGGGCTGGGAAGTTTTCCCAGGCTGAAGTGGCAATGCCTGGGAGTTTGAGGAGTCTCCAGTAGCAAAACATCCTGAAAATTATGACTAGAAGGAGTTGGAGAAGGCCTTTCCAGGGGCCCTGGAGACACTCAGTGACTGCAGGGTGCCCATCTGCCTATCCTTCTTTTCCCAGATGGTGACATTACCAATAGTCCTTTCAGCAGAATGTATTCACTAGAGGAAGATCTGGGGAGTCCCAAATTGGAGGAAGAAACTACAGGGGACTGGCCCCTAAGGATTCTGGTCTTCTCAGGGGGGAACAGCAATACCATCAACACAGATTGAGTCTTGGTGTACAATTTCAGCAAACCCCTTCCTTCCCTCCTAATATCAGGTTTCCCAAGTAGAAATTGAGGACATAAGGTAGTATTTATGAATGGAGGGAAGGCAACTAAAGGCACTACAAATGATAAAAATAATTTATATTTTCACTTCATGGGAAGATGGAATTGCTGGATCTGTTTGCCTCTGTGTAAAATGGGAAGAGTGCTTTAGCATCCTTATCCTTGAATCCATGGATCTAAGCCTAAGCTGTAATTAACCCATGGAAGAAAGTCCTTATAGAGAATTAGGAGAATCCCTCTCCTTACCTACTTTGTACTGGACAAGAGGAATCAATCAATGAACTAGTATTTATTGAACATCCATCATGGGCCCAGAACTCTGTTAGGCACTAGAGGAATTACAAAGAAGTATAAAACAGCCTCCCAGTAGCTTATAATCTAGCTAAAGGCCAGAATTCTTTCATCTCACAGTTCTGGAAACTGGGTTGCTATGCCCTATAGAACTGGGGGGAGGGGAGAGGGAGAGCAAACTGGTCTTTTATGTTTCCTGCAGAAGTGTTTTTCAACAAAAAAAAAATCATTAGAATCACAGAACCTCCACTTTGTAAGGGATTGTAGAGGTTGTCTAGTCTAGCACCTTGTCCCATACATGATCTGGTATTCTGTAAGTTTAGACCCTGCTTGAATACCCCCAGGAACAGAGAGTTCACTCCCAAGGCAGTACACTCTATCCCTATAGTGGTTGCTACTGCTGTTCAGCTGTTTTTCAGCCAGGCCCAGCTCTTTGTGACCCCATTTGGGGTTTTCTTGGCAAAGATCCATTTCCTTCTCCGATTGATTTTACAGATGAGGAAAGTGAGGCAAACGGTGACTTACCCAGGGTCACACAGCTAGCCAGTATCTGAGGTCACATCTGAACTCATGAAGATGAATTCCTGACTCTAGTCCTGATGCTTTATCCACTTCACCACCTAGGTGCCCTGCTCCATTGCTGGACAGCTCTAATTGGTAGGAAATTCTGTCTTAAACAGAACTGAACCCTTGCTTCCTTGTATCTTCCACCCATTAGCCCTAGATCTGCCCCCTGGGGTGAAACATTGCAAATCAAATCACTCTTACACATTACAGACGTTCAGATATCTGAAAATAGTGGCTTATTTGCCTCCCAAATTTTCTTCTCTCAGTGAAGTTACTATGCCACAGAACAAGTCGGTCAGTCTCAGTTTCTGCACCTGTAAAAGAAGGAATTGGACTAGTCAGTCTTCCAAATCCCTTACAACTTTAGAATTCAGGGATTCCAGGGTCAGGAAGCTTCCTCTCTCAAGATGTCTTTCCCTCTGTCTCTTCCAGCTCCAATACACCATCACTATGTGTTCTATGGCTATATATGTGTTCCACTGGCTATGCAGTGGAAAGAGCTTTGGGCACAGAAGTCAAGAGCTGAATTCAGTCCAACCACTAATAAGGAGATTTGAACTAGGCACTAATTCAAATCAACCTCCTGGCTCTGTGACCTTAGGTGAGTGATGTAACCTCTGTATGCCTCAGTTTCCCCAACTGGAAAATGAGGATAATAGCAGTACCTTTCAGGGTTGTTGTGAGGGTCAAATGAAATAATATTCATTAGGAGCACTTACCATGGTTCCTGGCACACAGTAGGTGCTGTATAAATATTGATCCCCTCCCCCCTTCCACCCCCACGTCCCTAAGCAAATAACAACAAGAAACTTTCCCCAAAGAATGCCTTCTGGCAGAGCCTTTGTTCCTTGGCTCCTGGTGACTTCATTGACTAAGGAGAGGAAAATCACAGGCCATCTACCGCAGAGCCATGAAATGCAGATGCAACAAGATAGGCTGCAGCTGCAGCTCAGGGGGGAGGAGGGAAGGAGACAGAGCCTGAGAAGGAGCAGAGAGGGAGCTGGGGGGGAGGGGAAAGAGAGGACAGAGAGAGAAGAGATAGAGATAGACTGGGGGTGATGGAGAGAGGAAAGGAGGACAGGGAGAAATAGAGGAAAGAGGGAGAGAGAAGAGGGAGAGAGAGAGAAAAGGGAGAAAGAACAGAGAGAAGAGATAGAGTAGGCGTGATGGAGAGAGAAAAGGGGGACAGGGAGAAATAGAGGAAAGAGGGAAAGAGATAGAAGAGGGAGAAAGAGGACAGAGAGTCGAGGGGCAAGAGTAATGAAAGAGGGAGGAGTGGAAGGAAAGGGAGACAGATACGGGAAAGAGAAAAGGGGAGAGGGGCAGCGAAATAGAAAAAGGGGGCAGAAGGGGAGCAGGAGAGAGGACAAAAAGAGGACTGAGACAGAGATGGGAGGAAGGGAATGATAATGAGACAAAGTGAGAAGGGAGATAGACACAGAAGCAGAGAAACAGGTGGAGAGAAGGAGAGGCAGAGAGACAGGTGGAGACAGAGAGAGAAAGGTAGAGAGAGAAACAAAGAAAGGTGGAGAGATAGAGAGAGAAAGGTAGAGACAGAGAGGGAGAGAGACAGAGACAGAGAAAGACACAGAGAGAGACAGAGAGAGAGAAAGAGACAGACAGAGACAGAGAGAAAGACAGAGACAGACAGAGACAGAGAGGAGAGGGAGAGACAAAGGGAGACAGAGAGAGAGAGACAGACAGACAGACAGACAGAGACAGAGACAGAGAGATCCATAAGGGCAATAGCTTTTGCCATACTTTCCCTAGTAACTGCAGCAGCATAAAAAATCCCATTAGCTAGGTGAGTTTGGGTAGCTCTACACTCTTAAGATGGGGAGGGCTGTTTGGGTTATGTGTCTAAATTTTTATTTTGAAAGGTAAAAAGCTGTTATTGGAATAAAATACACCTTACTGCTGGGTTGTGGGCAGTGAGGGAGGGAGTGAAGGCACTTCTATGAGAATGCAGGCCAGGGATGGAAAAAAACCCCACTGGTCCTGCAGCCTGCTGAGATTTGCTCTGCATTTTGCATCATTACCCAGGCGGTGACCTCTGCTGGTCCAGCTGGTGCACCAGCCCTGCTCTCTCCCTTACTTGCTCCCCGGTTCAGGCAGGTTCCCTGAATGGTCCTTTTACACCGTCCCAGGTGTTCCTCACAGAGGTGGTATTTGAAACCATCAGAGGAGATAAAAATTGTCAAAAGAAAAAGAAAAGAACGGGTGAGTGGCAGGAATGAAGCTACTGCAAACATCAGCGTCCTTGGGCCAAGATAAAGAAGAATCAGAAAGAAAAAAAAGATAAAGAAGGACAAGCCTTCTGGCTTGAAGAATCTGGGAAACCATAGGCTGGAAGTTTCCTGAAGAAAGAACGGGCCAACAGTGTCAGAGAGGCAAAGGAAGATGAGGCCCAAGACAATGTCCTTCCATTTGGTTACTGGGGGGTTACTGGTGATCTTGATAAGCACACTTTAACTAGTGTGTGGGGGGGGGGGGAGGGTTGATATGCCAGGTAAAGAATAAAAGAGTAGCTAAGGAAAAAGTAATGAGTTAATTGTTTCTTTGGGGGAGGAAGGGATTAGGGGCACAAAGAGAAAATGATCCCCAGATTTGATGGAGTGAGTGAGGTGAGGCAGCTCGTTCTTCTGAAATTCCATTCTGCTGACCCTGCATCCTCATAAATTTTAGGTCCTTGGGTTTCACTAAATCTTTGGGAAACACTGGAGCTGTTCCAACCAGGAACTGTCTTAGTGGCCTGAAGCTGCCTTCAGGCCAGGAATTAGAAAATGCCTGCAATGATGGTTGGAAGCTAGAGTAAGTGACCAGTGAGTGAAGCTATTTACAAACAGGTAGAGCAGAGAGCAGACAGTGAAAGGGAGACAGCTATGGATGGGATGTATTCAAATGTGGGCACTGTGGCACAGTGGAAAAAACAATGCTGAGAACTGGGAGACCAGACTTCTGGGCCTAGTTCCTCCACTAAACAGCTGCATGATCTTGGACCTTTAAATCCTTGAACCACAAAGTCCTCTTCCAGAAAAGGAAGTGGTTGGGCTACATGCCTAAACAATCAACAAAAAATGTATATAGCAATTACTTAAATGCATCAGGCATTACTCTGGGTGCTGGGCATACAAAAATCAAAATGCAAAAGTCTTGCCCTCAAGGATTTTACATTCTATGTAAGGGATGGAGGGGAATATATACAGGCATAACATATATGGATATAACTTTCTTCAAAATCTGTAATGATTTCTAAGATCCATTCTTAGAGTTCCTGTGGACTTGGACTTTCTATGATTCTATCCTCCAAGAAATTATGGAAAAGTGAGAAAAGATAAAGATGCTTTTAAAAATGAATACAATATACTATGGGTGTATACATATATAACATAAATAGATAGATTAGATAGATAGACAGATAGATAGATAGATAGATAGATGTTGATTTTTTCAAAAATACATTATAGAAAATGTGCATCTTGCAGAGTTTCCCTGAGAGAAGTTTGTCACATGTTACAGAAAACCAAGGAAATATCAGCAGTCATGTACAGGACTTCCTGCAGGGTACAAGCTGGGACATGAGGAGAGAGGGGGCCATTGAAAGGGGGTGACTAGGCAGCTAAGTGTCACAGTGGATAGAACACTGGGCGTGGAATCAGGAAGACTCATATTCAAGAGTTCAAATCCAGCCTCAGACACTTACCAGCTGTCTGCTTCAGTTCCTCATCTGTAAATGAGCTAGAGAACAAAATGGCAAACCACTCCAGTATCTTGTCAAGAAAAGCCCAAATAGGATCGTGACCAAAATAATTCAACAATAGGTCTATTCAGTGAGAGAAAGAAGAAATGATTCTTGTATAAGTGACTTGAGATTACTTCTATAAATGTAAAAGAAAGGCAAGGTAAGTAACAAACAGATCAGGGCTAGATCTAGAGAAAAGCAAGCATTTATAGATTTTGTTTAGTTATTATATATTTTTGGCAAATTCCCCTTCTCCCTCTCCCCACCTCCTCTGCTTCTCAGTCTGTCCCCTTGGATGCTAAAGATAAGGCCAGGTGTGAGCCTGACTCTCAGACAGGCACACTCAGATGCGAATCACTCAGCAAGAGCCAAGCCAAGAACTCTGGCCCAGAACGAATGGTAGTAGATTTCACCTAGGTTCAAAGTCTGAAACTAAATGGTGAGTAGACGGTTTAGCTAAGAAACAGATGAGTCCAAATTGTACCCGTATAGTACCTGTATAGTACCTGTGATGAGTGGACATCCAACCTTCCATTGAAGATTTCCAAGGAGGAAGACCCATGATTTAGCAAGGTAACTCATTCCACTTTTGGACAACTCTCATTGTTATAAAGGTTTTGCCTGATGATGGGAAATCCACCATCTGGCAACTTGTACCAGTTGGCTTCTAGTTCCACCCTAGGAGACCAAGCAGGGCAACATTCATCCTTCCTGCCCGTGACAACCCTTCAAATTCAGTTATCATTCCCCACCCCCAAGTCTTCTCTTCTCCAGATGAAACACCCTCCTACCAATAAATTCTCCAGGACTATGTCATTCTTTTACATTTTTCTTTATTATTTGCATTTCTTTCCATCTTATTGATAACATTTACTTACTACTTTAAGGTTTGCAAAGTGTTTTACAAACATAATCTCATTTTGTCCTCACAACAACCTGGGAGGTAGGTGCTATTATTATCCCCATTTCAAGATGAGGAAACTCATCCATAATATAAAAAATGAATAGAAGAAGATGAAACTTGATATTGTCCCACTATACCCTGACCTCATTAAACCATATGTAGAGTATTATGTTGAGTTCTGTGTACCAAATCTTCAGAAAAATACTGATAAACTGTGGAACATCCAGAGGACAAGCAGGATGGGGCAAGCCCTAATACTCTTCTAGATTTCTTCCTGGTCTACAGAACGTAATCAACCTGCAAGATCTCAGCAACTCTGAAACTCACACCTCCTCAGTACCCTCTTCTCCTCACATCCCCCCACTGCACCCCCTCCCTTCAGGCCTCTCTCTTCCTTTGATTCAAGAGGGTGGGCATCAGAGATCTCCTCCCAGATGCTCCATTTAAAGAGGGTGCCCAAGGGAGTCACCTCATCAATTCCCACTAGGCTGCATTCCTCTGAATTTCATCACACATTGTTCTGTACCTTCTGCACCCTCTTTTCTTTTTATCTGTTGTCTTTATCTGCTTTTATTTGTCTGTTGTGTTTATCTGTTTGTCTGTTATCTCCCCCCCCCATATTAGATTGAGAGCTCCTTGAGGGCAGGGGCTGCCATTTGTCTTTCTTTGAGTCCCCAGTGTTTAGCATAATGCCTGGAACATAGCAGGTGTTTAATAAATGCTTATTGACTGACCAAGGCAAACAGAGGTTAAGTGAGTTGCCCAGGAACACAACTATTAAGTGTCTGAAACCAGATTTGAACTCTGGTCTTCCTGACACCAGGCCCAGTGCTCCATCTACTGTACCACCTAGCTACCTCTCCTATTATATACTGTTTCCAACTAAGCTGATCTTCACTCAGATACTCGGCACCATGGTTCCCTGCTAGATTTCCTTGTACGACTGTATCTCCTTAATACAGTGCTATTCACCCATTCTAACCCTTCTAATCCTTTTCCTTTTGCATGAAGTCTATTCTTCCAAAGCCATATTTCAATCATGAGTCTCATCCTACTAAGGGTCAATAATAACTGTATAGTAAATGCTCCTCTCTGCCTTAAGAACTCTAGTTCATTTTATTCGTGAATTATACTTTTGGGGATTGATGTATAATCATCTGAGGTTATAGTTTTTATTGTTGTATTGCATAGAGACCTAAACTTGGAGTTACAAAGCCCCAAGTTCAAATTCTACGTTAGGTATTACTAGCTATATGACTAAGCAAGCCACTACTCTATGACTCAGTTTCCATATCTGTAAAATGAGGAAGGGTGGACTCCATGGCCTCTGAGGTCCCTTTCAACTCTAAATCTATGTTATTCAATCATTTCCAGTCATATCTGACTCTTCATGACCCTATTTAGGGTTTTCTTGGCAAAGACACTGGAGCGGTTTGCCATTTCCTTCTCCAGCTCATTTTATAGATAAGGAAATGGAGGCAAACAGGGTTAAGTGACTTGCTTAGGGTCATGCAGCTAGTAAGTGTTTGATACCAGTTTTGAACCCAGGGAGGTGAATCTTTCTGACTCCAGACTCAACACTCTATCTACCACACTACCTATGATCCTATAATTATTTCTTGGACTGTGTCTCCTATGAATTTCTAGTTGTTTCTACCACATTTCTTCCTATTTCATCTGTTCCTAAGCGTGAACCTAACTCTCCTACTAGAGCCTTTCACTGTCAGTCTGGAACCAGAAATTCATTTTACTCTCCGCCCCCACTGCCAACTCTAAACCCAATAGCCCATTTGAATTTACTCCATATCCTACAACATGGCTCCAGAAAATACTGGTACTGCTGAAAACCTACATATGCCTAACAGGCAGCCAGTGGCACTGTAGATAGTGCAGTGGCTAGGCTCAGAGTCAGAAAAACCCTTTGTTCAAATCTATCCCCAGACACTAGCTGTGTGACCCTGGACAAGTCACTTGACTGCTGTCTGCCTCAGTTTCCTCAATTCCTAAGATTGTGTTAATCAAATGAGAAAATATTTTGTAAAGTGCCTAGGCAGTACCTGGCATGTAGTAGGTAGTATAAAAATGTTTATTCCCTTCTTTTCCTTCTAACAGGGAAGCAGAACAAAGTTTTCCCTTGGACCAGGGTGGGTGCAGAGGGTAGGGGTTCCTAAAAGTCCCTGGATAATAGCTTTAAAATGCACTAATTGGAAAAGAGTAGTCAACATTTATATATTAATGCTAGGTGGTGGTGGTAGTAGTAGTAGTAGTAGTAGTAGTAGTAGTAGTAGTGGTGGTGGTGGTGGTAGTGGTGGTGGTGGTGGTGGTGGTGGTAGTAGTAGTAGTAGTAGTAGCAGTAGTAGTAGTAGTAGTAGTAGTGGTGGTGGTGGTGGTGGTGGTGGTGGTAGTAGTGGTAGTAGTAGTGGTGGTGGTGGTGGTGGTGGTGGTAGTAGTAGTAGTAGTAGTAGTAGTAGTAGTAGTAGTAGTAGTCATAGGAGTAGAGCACTTGGGACCTTACAGATCCCTTTTACATCTTGTCTCACCTAACCCTCACAACAATCCTTTTGCTCAAGTAATATTATATCCATTTCACAGATGAGAAAAATATGTTTTAGAAAATAAAGTTATTTGCCCAAGGCCACACAGCTAGTGATAACAGGAGCCAAGATTTAAAACCAAGTCTTTTGCCTCCTAACCCAGAGCTTCTCCATCAAAGGAACACTGGCTTATTATGAGTATTGGCAAGCGGAGAAAGAACAAATGGCTCACTCGGGAGGGGGTTTGCGGCAGTATGCTGAGAAGGGAGAAGAAAAAGAGAAAAACCCAACTAAGGGACTGGAAGTAGTCTTTCATATCTCTTTCCTTCTCTCTCTCTCTCTCTCTCTCTCTCTCTCTCTCTCTCTCTCTCTCTCTCTCTCTCTCTCTCTCTTTCTTCTTCCCTCTCTCCTCTAGCTCTGTCTCTCACACAAACACAAGCACACACACACACACACACACACACACACACACACACACACACAGCCTTCATGGCCTTCCCCTTAGGCATAGACAGTCCTTATTCCAGTAAAGTAGGACAACTGTATTTTCTGAGGTTTTAAAATATCCTGGTTAAGAAAACTCATTGGGAGGATTAAACTGAGCTTTATGTCTTTGACAATAAATAAATAGAAATGCCAGAAATCACTAGGGCTTTCTCCTTCTCCTTATGCACCCCCTCCTCAAGGGAGACCATCTCCTGGTTGCCTGTCAGACATGTGTGAGGTCTGGAAGGTGAAGGCAACATCTGGAGTCATGTTACAGCACCTGGAACAAATCCAAAGCTCAGCTATAGAATAATTCCAACATCTGTACAGCTCCTACTTGTCAAAACTTCAACTTGTGAGTTTAGGGACCAGTAAAATAGCTTGGAACATCTGTCCACTAGTGCAAAAAAAAAAGAACTCTAAGCCCTCATCTCCATTAAGTATGCCCCCAACCCAGTCTAGAGTAACAGGAAAATGGAACTCAAGTAGTCTAATGGCTTAATCTGAAGAGTCAAAGGAATTTAGAGAGAGACCCTTGTAGCCAAGAGAGTGAAGAAGCATTTCACAGACAAGGAAGCAGGAACTCAGAGAAGTCCAAAATCAACCTCTTGTGCCTCCTTTTCAATTTTTCCATATTCCAAGATGGGGAATGTTTATTCCCTAAGAGCAAGGGGCAGTGAAGCAGAAGAGAAAGGAATGAGGAACCTTGTCCTCCTCTTGCCTTCTCCAATTCCCAGGGCTCATGTCCCATACATCCCAAGGGAGAGAGAATTGCTGTCTGGATGTGGCAAGTAAGTAACAGCTGGCTTTACCCCTTAGGCAGAGGAGGCAGCTGCTGTAGTGATATAGTTTGAAGGGTACCAGGAAAGCTCCCCAGCTTTACAATATCTCCTCCCACAGGCCTGCTCCTGATGCTGCTGCTGCCTGGAATTCCGCCGTCAGGATTCATTCCTCTGAATTAAGGTCATTTTCTACTAAAACATAAACTCCTAGGGGATGGATAACATATTTTATCTTATCAACCCTGACAACCTGAATGTAAATGAGCCTTTAGACTTCCAGCTCTGACATGCCTGGCCTCTGCCTCCTCACATGTAGGGATCCCTTTAAATCACAGATTCTTAACTTCTTTTGTGCCATGGGACCTTCTGGAAATCTGGTGAAAGTAATGATCCCTTTCACAGGATAAAGTTTTTAAGTGCACAAAATAAAATACATAGGATTATAAGGAAAGCTAATTATATTATAATACTAAATATATTGAAATCAAATAGATCTTTAAAAGTTCATGGACCTCAGGTTAAGTATTCCTGCACACCACAGAAGGGGACATAAACAGAACTATTTTATTACTGCCTTGTTAAATCTATTGATAGACAGACAAACTGACAGACAGACAGACAGAGAGATAGATAGATTTAACAAGGTAGTAAAATTTTTTAAAGTATGTGTATATATACATACTTTAAAAAAACCTAGATATAATAAGTTTATAGTTTCTTATACAATCCTCTTTCTTGTTATTTTTTATACAATGAAATGTTTTTATTGGCCCATAATTATTAAATTCATAATAATAAAAATTTTGTTTAAGCCATTAGGAGAGGAAGTAACCAGTTGCCACTGGTTTACCCTTAAGAGAGAGCCGCCTAAGCAAGAATTGTTTGGGGTCACTCCATATATTCTGCTCTGTGTCCATCCAGAACTCTCCAAACCAAACTATTCCTTCAAGATCTTGACTTTCACTTGATCTTGATCTCAGCTGACCACTTGACCTTGGGGAATCAGCTGTGGTGTTTCTAATATCTCCAAATTTGGCTGCTTATCTGGCTCAACATAGTCCACAATGGTTCTTGGCTTAGATTTTAGTCTGTTGCTGCTATCTCTGCCTCATCTCCTCTTCCATTTCAGAGAATAGCCATCAACTTGACAGCCAAGACAAGCCCTGCTCCTTTCTGGGCAGGCAGCTGTAGCTGACATTCTCCTTTGGACATCCTGCTGCCTAGTGGTGGGACATGAAAAAACGAATGTTGCCTCTGATTTTGTAGGGTTAAGAGCATACTACTACAGGGCAAACAACAATGAAGGGTGAACCTTCATGACCAAAATTTAATTATGTAAATAAATAAAACCTAAATAAAATCAATGTCAAATAGAAAGACCGCATGAAAAGCTGGCCTTGGAGCCAAGAGCAGTTGGGTTCAAGCTCTCTGTCATGTACAGGTTATGTGTCCCTGACCAAATCACTTAAACTCTCTTAACTCCTTGAAACTCTGAATTGTAGGGCAGTTACTAGTCTGTATTAGTAAAAGAAATTTCCTTATCAGGGATTCCCTACATTAAAGAAATCACGTATCCCATCCCTTCCTCTCCCCCACAAAATTGTGACACATTTAATGATATATTATTATTATTAAGTTACATGAAAATTTGGTATGAATTATGAGCAATGGATACAGTATGGTGTCATGGAAAGAGTGTGAGCTTTGAAATAAAAGGTCCTCCATTCAATCCTTGGATCTTGTAACTATCTGGATGACCTCAGATAAGGCTCTTCTCAAGTCTCAGT
>CM053593.1:344392237-344423193 GCA_028646575.1 Pseudocheirus occidentalis | reverse complement strand
AGGAAGGAAGGAAGGAAGGAAGGAAGGAAGGAAGGAAGGAAGGAAGGAAGGAAGGAAGGAAGGAAGGAAGGAAGGAATCTATGGCCTCCTGGGAGCAGCATTTATGCCCTGCTCAGTTCTAAATAAAAACAATGCCTTTTGGGGGTGGTTAGGTGGTGCAGTAAATAGAGCACCAGCCCTGGAGTCAGGAGGACCAGACTCAGACACTTAACACTTATTAGCCGTGTGACCTTGGGCAAGTCACTTAACCCCAATTGCCATGCCCTTCCCCCTCCAAAAAAGGGAAAAAAGAATACCTTTTTATGGCATCAAAGAACTAGGAACAAAGCAGGTGCCTATCGGCTGGGAAATGGCCAGAAGAAACATGTGAAACCTTTATGTAATTGCGATATTACTGCACCATAAGAAATAACGAATATAAATAATTCACAGAAGCATGGGGGAAAAGAAAGAATGATGCAGGAGTGAAGTAAACAGAATCAGGAAAACCCTCGGCACCAGGCAAAGGAAGGCAACAAGAATTTATTAAGGGCTTCCTAAGTGCCAGGCCCTGTGCTAAGCATTTGGGGATACAAAGACAGACAAAAAGAAAGACAGACCCTGCCTTCAAGAAACTTTCATTCTGTTGGAGGAAGGCAACACAAAAAAGAGATCTGAAAAGGGAGGCACATTCATTGACTGCAATGTTATAAATGGAAACAAAACAATCAAGTTTGGTCTCAAAGAAGTTGAGAAAATATACCTCCCTTTCTCCCTCCTTTCTTTGAAGAGATGGGAGACAGCAGGTGGGGAGCATGACACACGTTGACAGATGTCATTGATTCTTGCTTTTATTGAGCTACTCTTTAAAAATCATTTTTAATCATGGATACAAGAGATATCTTGGTGGGAAGGGAAGAAAAGTAATTAGAAGAGAATACATATTGCTGTTGAGTTGTTTCAGCCATGTCTGACTCTTCCTGACCTCATTTGAGATTTTCTTGGCAAATGCACAAGAGCAGTTTGCCATATCCTTCTCCAGCTCATTTGACAGATGAGCAACTGAGGCAAACAGGGTAAAGTGACTTGCCCAGGGTCACACAGATAGTAAGTGGCTGAGGCTAAATTTGAGCTCAAGAAGATGAATCTTTCTGATTCCAGGTCTGGCATTCGATCCACTGTGCCACCTAGCTGCCCAATAATATAAATGTAAAATAATATAATATACACATATGCATATGTGTTTGTATAATGTGTGTTTACATATATGCATATGTGTGTAAGAGAAGATATACATATATAGAGAAGGCATTTATATGAGATAGTAATGTCATTTTATTTGATATTTTTGTTTTTACATCATATATGTAGGTGATATAAAGAAAAATATCAACAAAAATTGGAGATGCAGGAGTGCTTCTTAGAGATTCATAAATAGCAATAATAACATTAATCGCTAATATTTCTATAGTACTTATTACGTGCTAGGCACTTTACAATTACTCTCTCATTTTGACCCTCCCAACGGTCCTGGGAGGCATATACCATTATTCCCATTCTACAGATGAGGAAATTGAGGGTAGTCAGAGGTCAAGTGACTTGTCCAGGGTCAGTGTTTGAGGCTATATTTGAACTTAAGCCTTCTTGATTCTAGGCCCTGGCACTTTCTGTGCACTCTGGTGTCCCCATAAGTATTGATTTATAAGTGGAAGGGACCCTAGGGACAATGGAGTTCAATCCTCTTATTATACAGATGAGAAAACTGAGCCCTACAGAGTTCGTATTCAAAGTCACATAGTATCAGAGGCAGGCCCTCTGAGGACAGATCACTGGATCGTTCTGCAGTGCACAAGCCCTTCCAAATGAATGGCTGTCAGTATCACTGGACCCATTTTTGGTGGGTTTCACCTTCTCCCACTGTTAGTTTGTCTTGTTTTTTCCCAATGTCTATAATCAGTGTGGTTGCTGACAGTTCTCTCTGCTACGCCCTAAATATGGTTAAACATTGAGGCTGCCCACCTTATCACACCCTCCCCTGTTTCCAGCATCCATTAACATTTCTTTATTGCTTTAAAATGCTCTAGAAATGTAAGATATTACTCCAGTTTCCTCCAAACCCCTGCAAAAAAAAGGCTCTTCCCCATCTGCTTGATGTATATGTCCCTCTTTTCCACCTGCTAATGCTTTTGCAGGGATGGCTTGTTGTGAAGCTCTGTCGTGAGGGTTCTGTACTCAGTCTGGGTTGAGGTGTTCACTGCCCCTGGCAGGCAGCCCAATTGGGAGGCATGCCCATGCCTGCCCTGTACTCTTCAGGGTTCTACCCCAAAGGCCCTGACAAGGCACAGAGAACTCACATAAGCACCAAATAGGGGCAATGTGCTGATTGGCTGGCTGCCACCGGGTAGCCCAATGTATTCCCTGAGGTAGGGCCTCAGCTCAGTTAGCTGGCAGAAGGAATGACTTCATTTTCCCTTTTTCAGCCTTGTAGTGCTCCCCTTCCAACCTTCATACTCCAACCCCTCCTCACCCTCTCTGGAATCCCTCAGGAGAAGTAAGCAGGCTTTGGTGAGTGATCATTGGACACTGAGTCACAAAACTTGGGCTCAAGTTCCACTATGTCACTTATAGCCATGAGATCACTCAGTTCCTGAATGTCTCCGAGTTTCCATTTCCATACCTGTATTGTTACTGTTGAGTTGTTTCTATCATGTCTGACTCTGTGGCCCCGTTTGGGGATTTCTTGGCAAAGATACTGGAGTGGTTTGCCATTTCCTTTTCCAGCTCATTTTATAGATGAAGAAACTGAGGCAAACAGGGTGAAGTGATTTGCCCAGGGCCTGGGGTCACAGTATTTGAACTGAGGGAGATGAGCCTTCCTGACTCCAGGCCCAGAACTCTAACCACTTTGCAATCTCACTGCCGTTCCACAGCCGTAGAATGAGTATAATAATATTTTCCCTAGCTATCTCTTGGGTTAATTATTAGGAAAGTAGGATATAAACTGTGGCTCATTGCATCCATACTAACTACTACTCCAAATGTGAGCTATGAAAACCTGCTCCCAGGAAAAGAGCTGATAAATTCATTTACACAAAGGTACAAATGACTGATAAAATTCTATGTGTGATTTCTCCCAGAAGCAGTCACATTTTAACCAGGGAACTAAACCTTAAACCAAAGGAATTCAGCAACCCAGTCAACAAAGATGATTTGTACCTTTTTTGAGAACTTACCATATTCTAATTCCTGTTACAGTTTTACTAAGTGCTACAATGATCCCCAGCCTGAGGTCTCTTTACCCATAGGGGGTATGAGAGGCTATTAAGAGGTATGAGAGTATTTGGCAAATAACTATGTTGTCTTATTGAAATAACTTAGTCACTTTTTATATCTCAAATGATTATACATGGTAAGCTCTAGAATTTCTTTTTTCTTTTTGGAGGGGAGAAGGCAGGGCAATTGGGGTTAAGTGACTTGCCTGAGGTCACATGGCTAGTAACTAAACTAAACTAAGATTGGGTTTGAACTCAGGTCCTCCTGACTCCGAGGCTAGTGTTCTACATTGCGCCATCTACCTGCCCCTATTTCTTCCCTTTTACAGTGAATAAAAGGCTATAGCAGTGGTTCTCAACCTGTGGGTTACGTTCAGTTTGTAACAATGAAAATACATCCTGCGTATCGGATATTTACATTACGATTCATAACAGTAGCAAAATTACAGTTATGAAGTAGCAATGAAAATTTTATGGTTGGGGGTCACCACAACATAAGGAACTATATTAAAGGGTCGTGGCATTAGGAAGGTTGAGAACCACTGGACTACAGGCAAGTTTACTGGAAACCAAAAGGGATGATGGCAACCAGAATATTTTGGAAATCCTTGTATTATGGGTTTTTAAAAATATTTCCGTCATTTCCTACTAGAATGAAGTCCCCTGGGAGCAATTTATCTTTAATATTCCCTACCATCCCCCTAGTACCCTAGCATTTGAAGTAGTCATTGCCAAATAAATCTTGAATGTAAATTTGTGGGACACTAGATTTCTCCCAATGCCCATTTTATAGAGAGAGAGCTGGAATCTGAACTTTACAGATAACTCCACCCTCCATCAGCATCTCAATCTTATTTCTACTTCATCCTCAACACCTTATCAATGGCCACAGTGTCCTCTCCTCTCTGATTGGAGGGCTGGAGGATGGCCCATTAAATTCCTCCCAAAGCCTTCCTTTATAGAGGGGCTTAGATCTGAACTTTCCAGGTTCGGTTCTCCATTTTCCATCAGCAACTCTACTTGGTTTCAACTCCACAGAAATTGAAACAGAACATCATGTCCCTCTGGACCCCTATCACCCCTGCTTTGCAGATTCTTATGTGTGTTGTCTTTGCCCATTAGATTGTCAACTCCTTGAGGGCAGGGACTCCCTTTTTCTTATTTTTATCACCAGTGCTTAGAACAGTGTCTGACACATAGTAGGTGCTTAATAGATTTTTATTGAACTGAATATAATAATTAGTGTCAAGAGTGCTGGATTTGGAGTCTGAGGACCTGAGGTAAACTCCAAAGATGAAAATGGCAAAATACTTAGCTTCTAGAAGTCTATGGTCTTTAAGGGGAGAAAGAATAAACTATGGTAAGTAGCATTTCAGTGAATTTAATACATGTCTGCCTCTGATCTTTATCAGAGCAGGATTAAAAGAATACTGGGTTTGTAGACAGTTGACTCAGGTTCAGACAACAGCCAGTTGGGTAGGAGAGGTACTTTGCTGAGCAGAGGTCCCAGTGCCTCCCGTTAACTCAATGTATGACTTTGGGCAAGTCATTTCACTTCTCACAATGTTTTCATCTAAAATAAGGGTTTGAGAAAGACTATTTCCAAGTCTTTTCTGCAGAGTCAGAAGGAAAGAAGTACACATTAATTAAGTGACTCCTATGTGCTATATACTTCACAAATATCTCTTTAATTCTTACAACAGCCTTGGGAAGTGTTATTGTTATCCCATTTTATAATTAAGGAAACTAAGGCCAAATTGGCTAGGGTCACATAGTTGGTAAATGTTTGAGGTCAAATCTGAACTCAGATTTCCCTGACTCCTGGCAGGTCTGATGCGCTATCCATTGTGCTGATATACTTCCTTAGCATAAGCATCTGCCCTTTCACCTCAGCCCAAGACCTCTAAGTGTCTATTTGAGTTAGTGGCATTTTTTTTGGTATGGAGTAAAAGTAGTGAAGACTCTTGAATATACTTCAATTTCTGATACTATTCACCCTAAAGTTGTCATTTCTCGACCTTCCACCCCACCCCCAACTTCTCTTTCTTCCCTAGGATATACACCATTTTCCCTGAGTCATCCAGCAGAAGACTGGGGAGGGAAAGGGATCTGGCAGCCTCCCCTAGTACTGGACAGATTAGGGAGCACGAGGGATTGTGGGGGAGGGTGGATGGGACACTTAGCATATGTAGGAGGTGAGGTCAAAAGAGGTGTCAGGGCCTTCTAGGCTTGAATGAACCTTTTACTCAATGATTCATGATGTGCAGCCCAAGTGTGGGGCCATTTGCCTTAGATAAAAGGGGCACAGGGAAGGGGGGCATGGCTGCAGTTCTCTCTGCTTGCCACATGTGGGCAAAGCAGGACTGGAAAGGCAGAGATGTCAGGCCAGATAGGAAAAGAAAAGAGGGTGAAATACCCAAAGGATAAAAGAATGCCTTTTCTCCAACTCTCCCATTGCAACTGTTTCCATCCCTTCTTCCAAATTTCTGTTTGCAGGGTCACCTGTGGGCATTTATCATGCTTGCTCATGTGTGTACCTATATGCCTTTGTTCACCTTGATCCCCCTTCCTACCTCTTAGAATGTCCAGTCTCTCTTCCAGGCCTGATGAAGTCATGTGGTAATTGTCCTCAACTTCATGAATATAGGGCCATAGATTTAGAGCTAGAAGGGGCCTTGGAGGGCATCTAGCCCAACCCTCTCATTTTACTGATGAGGAGATGGATTTGCCCAAGATCACATAAGGCATTAATGAGCAGAGCTGGGATTTATACCCAGATCCTCTGATTCCAAATCCTGGGTGATTTTCACTGTCCCACCAGGTCTTCCATCTACCTAGTATAAATCTTAAATAAACAGAGTTTTGCATGTCTTCTCTATTAGAATGGATGTTCCTTTACAGCAAGGACTATTTTTTTTGTCTTTTTTATTCCCATTGCTTATTAGCACAGTGTTTTCCACATAGTAGGACTTTAATAAATTCTTACTGACTGGAATTGCCTCAACATCTCATCTTTGAAGGGGGAGGGGATGATGTGAGAAATGGTCCAGGCCTGTTATTTCATTGGGATTAGGTAACTAATTCCTAAGGCATCTAGGTACCACATTGGATAGAGCACTAGGCTTGGAAGCAGAAATACTCTTCTTCACAAGTTCAAATCTGTCCTCACACACTTACTAGCTGTGTGACCCTGGGAAAATCACTTAACCCTGGTTGCCTCAGTTTCCTCATCTGTACAGTGAAACTAGAGAAGGAAATGGCAAACCATTCCAGTATCCTTGCCAAGAAAACCCCAAATGGGGTCACACAGAGTCAGACATGACTGAAATAACTGAATAAACAATTAACTATTGTTATGGAAGCTTCCTCCTAATAAAGATTAGCAACACGTTTGTAACTTAGAGTTAACTAGTTCTCCAAGAAGTTAAATGACTAACTTAAAAATTATATAACCAATAGGTGACAAGTGGATTAAGTCCTAGACCTAGAGTGGTCTTGGAGTTGGCAAGATCTGGGATGCAATCCTGCCTTGAACACATACTGTGTGATCCTGAAGTCATTCCACTATTTTCAAACTCAGTTTTCTGATCTGTAAAATGGGGTAACTACCAAGCAATACCTATCTCCCAGGGTTGTTGGGAGGATTGAGTAATATAACATATATAGTTATGTAGAACACTTTGTAAACCTGCTTTATAAATGCTATTATCATTATTTTTATTATCATTATTCATGTGTCAGAAATTGGCCATGAAGTCAGGTAGTACTGAATCCAAGACCATCTCCCTATGTAGTTCGTCAGTCTTCCTCATGATCAACAGAGTGGAAAGAAGGTTGGATTTGTAGGAAGGGGACATGGATTCAGATTCAGGCTCTGCCACTTAAGCTATGTGACCTTAGACAAGACACTTCATTTCTCGCTGGGCATCAATTTCTTATTGTGTAAAATGGAGTAGGACTAGATGACCTTGAAGGCCCCTTCTAGCCCTAAATCTACAATTATATGTTAATGGTTGATGCTGATGCTTCAGTTAAAAGATTTATGAAACACTTGATTCTTAACTGTGTTATCTCTTTTGAAACTCATAATGGCTTGTAATATTGTTCTCATTTTTCAAATGAGGAAACTGAGTCTTGGTGTTGAGTTTGCCCAAGGACACAGTTAGGGAATGGTAGAATGGAAGACTCTAATTTAGGTCTTCTGATTTGAAGGGTAATGTCTTTATCCATTCTCTTGGGAAACCTGATCCAGAGACTGATTACCCTTCAAGTCATGGCTCCAAACAAGCTTGAGATTTCCTTTCCTGAATGTCCATTTTAATTATTGCCCAGACTACATGTTTTGGTCACTTTATGTTATTTAGTTTAGGACAATAAGGTTTAGAGCTGAAAAGGACTTTAGAGGTAGTCAGTGTAATCTGGGAATTCTTAACCTAAAGTCCATGGAATCCCAAAGAGTCTGTGGATAGATTTAAGAAAAATCTGTGACCTGCATGGGGAAAAATACATCTTTATTTTTATTCATCTCAAACTGAAAATTAATATTTATTCTTCAGTTATTTAAAAACATTATTCTGAGGAAAAGTGCATTGGCTTCACCAGACTAACAAAGTGTTCCATGGCACAAAGTCAAGTCAACAAGCATCTATAAAGAATCTACTAGACTGGGGCAGCTAGGTGGCACAGTGAATAGAGCATCGGCCCTGGAGTCAGGAGGATCTGAGTTTAAATCCAGCCTCAGACACTTCACACACACACACACACACACACACACACACACACACACACACACACACACTAGCCGTGTAACCTTGGACAAATCACTTAACCCCAACTGATCTGCCTTCCCCGTCTAAAAAAAAGGCAAAAAAAAGAATCTATTAGGTTCCAGGCACTGTATTAAGCTCTGGGGATACAAAGAAATAAAAAAATAATTCCTGCTCTTGCAATCACAAGGAGTTCACAATCTAATGGGGGAGACAATATCTAAACAGCCATATAAAATTAAGACACACAGATAATCTCAGAAGGAAGGAATTAGAAATAAGGAGAACTGGAAAAGATTTCCAGTAGAAAGTAAGACTTAAGAGGAGTATTGAAGAAAGACAGAGAAGCCAGGAGACAGATAAAAGGGGGGAGAGAATCTCAGGCTTGGGGGACAGCCAGTGAAAATGTACTGAGTCAGGAAATGGAGTGCCCCATGTGTGGAACAGCACTGGACATGAGAGTCACCTGATCACAGAGCACATTACCCTGAGAATACAGTAATTTCCATTTCCAGATGAGGAAAATAAGGTATATGGTTGTTACATGAAATGCCCAATATCACACAGATACTTGTTGGCTGAGCCAAGATTTAAACTTGGGTCCCCTGTCTCCAAATCCAGTGTTCTTTCTGTTCTACCCAACATACTCCTGGATGATAGCCTTTCTCCTTGTTCTATAGTTCATGTTTCAGTCTTCTCTCCCCATCAAGACTTCAGGACCTTTCAGCTCTTTCAGGACAGGACCATGTCTTCTACTCTCTTTCCCCTATGTGCCACAGGCAATGTGGGGCACATAGGAGATACAAGAGGACTGACTGCAGGGATAAGGACTTGCTAATCACTAAGATGAAGAGGGATCAAATAGGGAAAACAGAAGCTGGCACTGCCCTCTCTGGTTTCCTGTCATCCAGAGATTAGTGAGACACACAATTAAGGTCAACTTAATCCTGCCAACTCTAAAGATCTTGCGGCTTGCATGATTTAAAGAATTTCTCTGGCCTTTGATTTCCTCATCTATAAAATGAGAGCTTTGAACTAGGTGATATTAAAGGACCCTCCTAGTTCCAATTCAAGTCAACAAATTTAACAAACAAATGTGTACTGAGCTTGAAATTTCCAAGGCTTCTATGAAGCACAGTAGTAGAGTTCTAGGTTTGTAATCAATAATACCGAAATTCAAATTCTGCCTCAGACTTTTACTATTGCTGAGTGATCAAAATATGTCACTTAACCTCTTTCTCAACTGCTTCATCTGTAAAATGGGGATCGTCATAGCACCTACCTCACAGTTTTGTTCTGGGGACCAAATAAGGTAATAAATGTAAAACACTTTCTAAGCTCTAATAAGCTATATAAATGCTATGATGATGATTATATGAGGTGTATCAGAGTCAAGGGTAAACAAGGATTCCACCTCTACCACTCCATTGGTGAGAAACTTGTTTTTTCTAGTTTTCCAGCAAAAAAAAATCTTGTTCCTTTACCTTTAATGGACCAGTGCATGGCATGGTTTTGTGTTTTTTTTAAGGGAATAAGCATCTTAAAATTTTAAATAGTATTTTACTTTTCCCAATAAGACCATGTTAACATTCATTTTTTAAAAATTTTGAGTTCCAAATTTTCTCCCTCCCTTTCTCTGCTCCCCCCTCCCTAAGACAATAAACAACTTGATACAGGTGATATATGTGTGATCATGTAAAACTTATTTCCATATAAGTCATATTTTGAAAGGAGCAAGTCAAAAGAAACAAAACATGAAAAAAGTTTAAAATGGTACGCTTCAATCTGCATTCAGACTCCATCAGTCCTTTCTCTGGATGCAGATAGCATTTTTCATCATGAATCCTTTGGAATTGTCTTGGATTATTGTATTTCTGAGAATAGTTGTCATTCACAACTAATCATCATGTACAATGTTTTCCTAGTCTATTCCCTTTACTTGGCATTAGTTCGTGTAAGTCTTTCCAGGCTTTTCTGAAATCAGAACGGTATGGTTTTTAAGTCCCTTTACTTTCCTGATTGCTCTCCTTTTGACACACCAACTTACCAATGACCCTCAAAGAATGTGGCCCCCAAAACTCAATATAATAATCCATATGTAGGAGAAAGACCTAAGGGGGTTTTCCTGATTTTCCCTAGGTTACTGATGAAAGAGATTTTGGATTTACAATTAGCAAATTCCTTCCAAATTTCAAAATAAAACAGCCGTACTTGTTTTATGGGAAAAGTTTGTTTTGCTTTAAAGAAATAAAGCTTTCAAACACTTTTTATCATTCTCTTTCTCTAGTATCCTGTCATTATCAAGCATCAGACTCTACACACTTGAATCTTGATTGCTACACCACCTTTTTCTGCCTTTTATTTTGAAGACGTGTCTTTTTATTTTAGAAAGACCCAACTGGGCACCAACTCAGCAACCACAAAGAACGAAAATGACAAATGATTGATAGATATATGTATTGGGTGGAGTAGGGGAGGGAGGTTATGGAGAGTAGATAGCAAGAGAAAACCAAAGAATATCAAAAAGATCCAAGAATATCTGGAAGTGGGTAGTCAATAGGTATGTGGTTATTGGGTGAGCCAAAGAGTGAGTTCCAGCTTGTAGGGGCAACTAAATTAGGTTGGCAAACTGGTCTGCCTCTTAAATGGTATATGGGTTGGGGACAGAAGTAGCTTGATTGTGGTCCACTAAAAAACTGGAGGCAGAGTGAAAAACCACCTTGCCACCTTGGTAGAAGTGGGCCTTTCAGGAGGAAGAGTTTAGGCCAGAAACCCTACTTCCTATAACTCTGTGATTAGTCCATCACCAAGACCTGTCCCTTTGAGGGAGGTGATGCTGTGCGGGAAAATCTTGAATTTTAAGATTTTAAAATTTAAAAAAAGCTTTAAATCTTTTAAAATCTTGAAGTGATGTTATATAGATACAAATATGTGTTTATTATATGTAGTATATAAATGTGTGTATATGCACACATATACATACCTTGTGAATTAATATTATTATTATTATTCATGGATAGATGGGAGAAATCTTGTTTTATGAAATATAACAATAAAAATAAGCCTATTCAATGACTTTCTGTCAATGAATATCAGAGGAGAAATAAAACAAGAGATATTTGCCACTGTGATAGAGGCGATCCAACACAGAGACCAAGTAGATGGTGAAGTCCCCCAAATGTTCCTTTTTGCAGATGATACAGTACTGGTTAAATCAGGTCCTATAATACTTCAAAACTTGAAGAGATCTGTAATCATTTATTCACTTGTCTGGTCCATTCCTTCAGAGAACAAGTGAATGAATAATGTCTATTGCCTATGTTTCAATATTCAGTTGGATGGACACCCTATTGAGTTTATCCAACAGCAAATACATATATATATATATATACACATATATATACACATATATGTATATATATGTGTGTGTGTATGTATATATGCATATATATAGCATATTCACATATAGTAAATATGTAAAACGTAATATTATGTATCTTAATATATAATTGAGTGTGTATATATATATGTGTGTGTATTCTGTGTTTATATATAGCACATTACTATACTGTGTGTATATATGGAAACATATATATATATCCATATATATCTTCTGTGTGTGTATTCTATAATATATACTGGGTACATATATATACTGTGATGCAGTCAAAAAACTGCACTTGAGGGCCTAGAGAGCCACATGTGGCCCTCTCTCCTACTTCTGCTCCAGAGCTTAGTACCTTGCCTAGCACATAGTAGGTACTTAATAAATGCTTACCCAAGGAAATCAGAGATCCTTGATGGTCTGAAGTCATAATGGTTTTCAATCATATTATGCTTTATGTTTAAAATTAATAACCCTGTGAGATATTATTATAGTGCAAGTATTATTATCCTTGTCTTTTGTTGTTTTGGATCAGAACATCTGATGTCATTTGTATAGGAATCTCTGATGAGGAAACACCCTCTACCAATGAAGATCAATTCCTGTTCTCCGACTGATAGTCTTAGAAAGTTGCCTTCATCCTTGTTTTGCAGATGATGAAATGGAGACACTAACTGCTGGTTTATTGCCCAACATCACCCAATTCCTAAATGTTAGAACCTTAACTTAATGTATCCAGATCTTCTCTTTCCTTTATATTACATTGTCTCTCCAAGAAAGCTATTCAGAAGAAGCAGGAGGCCAGTAAGACATGAGAAAGAAGGAAGAAATCCTGAAAATAAAACTGAACAAAGAAAAAAACGGACAAGAAAAAGCCCAACAAACTTTCCCCACACCATCTCCTAGCGAAGATGGGTATGATCATAGACTAATGGCACTGAAGGAAGGCAATGACATTTTCACTTCCCTCTTAATTCTCTAAGATCAGCTAAAATCAGATAATCAGAATGCCCTGTTGGACTGAAGTAAAAAAAAAAAAGCCAAACTAGGATAGAGCAGGAAATAATGTAAAAGGCTTTTTTTTAAAAAAGCTGGAGATCTGAAAACTAGCTTAGCTTAATAACATATATTCTAAAGGCACTTAGGAAATTGGCAGATGTTGGGCCAGAGCCATTAGGCATTATGCTTTTAAACTCACTGAGGACTGGAGACTCCCTGAGGCTTGGGAAAGGGCAAATGGAGAGTCAGTCTTTCAACCAGGGAAAAAGAGTGACCTCCGGAATTACAAGCCCAGCAGCTTAACATCCATTCATGGGAAGCTACTGGAACAAATCCTCAGACAATCAATTTGCAACCCCCTGGAAGAGAGCAAGAGGCTGAGAAGGCCCCTCATGTGGCTTGAGGAAAAGCAGATCATGCCAGACCAAGTTCACCTTTAGATGGTTTCTCTGCAACCTGCTTGGAATTTACCCACAAGCTATTTTATGAGTTTGGCTTCTCTCAATCATGTATAAAGTCTTTTAAGACCCACCTCTTTCATGAACCACTTTCAACAGCCACTGCAGTACATAATGATCTCTCTCTGCTCTCAACTCCTGTCATGTTTAACATCAACACCACTCAACAGACTTTCCATTTTGGACTGGAATTTGGAGAACTTATATGGAGCATAAATTAGCCTCTCTGCACCTTCCACCCATTGCCCCTTGTTTTGACCTCTGAGACCCAGCGAATGTGACTACATGGAATCAGTTGATTGATTCAGGCTTGTTTGTTTTAATGAAAGCAAGGAAAAGGATAACATCAGTAACCTACAGTAGAGTGGTCCTGTAAGAACAGCATTGGAAGGTTAAGATCCAGAATAACGTGGGACAAATGCTAAGGACAACAGTCACTGCTGGAGGTATATGATGGTGACCATCAGGTCATTTAAAGTCACTTATCTTTAGTTTAATTATCTGTAAAGTGGGAATAATAATACCTACACTCCCCTAGCTCACAGGTATGTTATGATGAAAAGTGTTTTCTATACCTTCAATTCCAATAAACCAACATATCTGTGGTCTTCTTGATGTGCTACTCTCCAATGATGTAGATCCTATCTTATCCATGCCTAGGCTTCCTGTAAGACTTTTGTCTATATCCTCCCATAAATCCACCACAGGAGGTTAACCTAATGGGTGGTGTTGCCAAATTGACATGACATTACATGGATATCATTGGTGCCCATAATGATCCCTTGATCTCTAAGCATGCCCAGTTGACTCTTATATGAGAGATGGTCATTTACCAATTCTTTGTCTTCCCCCTGTAATAATACCTGATCTACTCTGTGCTCATCTACCTTCCACCACTCCCCAGATTCTGATTTGGATTTGAAACTTTCATGTGAAACAAGAATGAGATATGGTATCTCCAAAAGCCAATTCAATCAAAACTTTATGAAAAGAAGCATAGTATCTAGAACCATGATCAGGGTCCATGTGAGGTATTGGGTTAAGTCTTAGGCTGAAGGTTTTAGGGAGCGTGTTGATAAACTGGAGAACATACAAAAAGAATGCAAACAAGATGATAACTGGAAAAGCCATTAGAAGGCACCTAGTCCCATACATTCAATTTACAGATAAGGAAACTGAAACCCAGAGGTTAAAAAAACTTGCCCAATTGGGGGTGGCTAGGTGGCACAATGAATACAGTACCAGCCCTGGAGTCAGGAGGACCTGATTTCAAATCTGGCCTCAGATACTTAACACTTACTAGCAGTGTGACCTTGGGCAAGTCACTTAATCCCAATTGTCCTAAAAAAAAGACTTGCCCAAGATCACATAGGTAACAAGTTTCTATATGGGATTCAAACCAAAGTCCTCTCAGTCTAAATCCAGAACTCTTCCACTATCTCACACTGCCCCTTAGCCAGGAGAAGAAAAGGCTTACATGAGAATGAGGGGTTGGCAGTGAAGGGGGAAAGAACTTTCTTCAAGTATTCTAAGTTCTTTCACATGGAAGAGAGAATAGAATCGTTCTCCTTAGCACCAAGAAGTGGAAGTTACACAAAGGCAAATGACAGCTTTATATAAGGAAAGTTCCTGACAACTAGAGTTATATAAAAGAGAAATGGGCAGTTTGGGGTTTCTCCTCACTGAAGAGTTGCAAGAAAAAGATAGATGAGCACTTTTCAGGTATGTCAGGTAAGGTGTATGAGGTAGACTCTGAGATCTCCTCTAGTTGTGAGTTTCTATGTTTCTGTCTCAAGACTTTCTCGATCAGTGAGTGGTGGTTTATCTCAACAATATCCGCATCTACTCCTGAGACCCTGTATGCACAGCAAGCCAAATTGATCTGGGCTGTTCTCCAACATCCATGCCAACATTACCTACTTGCCAAGTTGAAATAATGCCATTTTTAAACAGAAGATACTGGAATTTCTGGGGCACATAATAGACCAGTGGGTAGTATAAAAGAATGCACCACATAAAGTAGAGGTTATAGAAGTGTTAGGGAACCTCATTTAGGCAAAGGGCTAGAGGTACCTCATCAGTTTTGTGGAACGCTGCTGTCACTTCATTCCCCAAGTTTTCTATTCTGAAACAGCCTCTCACAGACCTACTGAAATAACCCAAGGCTTTCCTAATACCATATTGGAAGATGCTTTCAACAAATTCCAGCAATTTTTGCGCTAGTTTGATGCAGCCAGACCATCCTAAGCATTTCATTGAAGAGAATAATGCATCTAGCCACCATTACACTGGTGGCCATCTCTTCATAGACTACAATCCTTCACTTTGTGTATCTTTCTCTTACAAGATGACTATGGCATAAAAGAACTATGCTATATGAGAAAACTAATTATTTAGAATAAAGTCAATATTTAAGGCATGGATGCATCATCTTGAGGCAGCCAAGTGGCACAGTGGATAGAGTGCCAGGTCTGTAGTTAGGAAGACTCATCTCCCTGAATTCAAATCTGGCCTCAGACATTTATTGGCAGTATAACCCTGTACATGTCACTTAATCCTATTTGCCTCAGTTTCCTTGTCTGTAAAATGAGGTGAAGAAGGAAATGGCAAATCAAAGAAAATCCCAAATGAGGTCCCAAAGAGCTGGACATGACTTAAAAACAACCAAACTGGGGCAGCTAGGTGGTACAGTGAATAGAGCACCAGCCCTGGAGTCAGGAGGAGTTGATTTCAAATCCAGCCTCCAACACTTAACACTTACTAGCCATGTGACCTTGGGAAAGTCATTTAACCCCAATTGCCCTGCCCTCCCCTCTCTGAAAAAAAAAACTGAATAACAATAAAAGCACCATCTTGCTGGAAAATTACACCAGATCATCATTCAAAGAAACCTTCTCATCTATTCTAATAAGATGTAGTTCCCTCCCATTACTGTTCATGATTACAACAAATGCCAGGCCCACCGGGCATTGTTTTTAACAGACAGTATCACCTAGATCACAAGTCAACATACCTGGAGGGGACATGTGCTACTATAGAAATATGAATTTGTGTGCTTGGCAAACTGGCCGCCCTCCCCAAAAAATAGCTAAAGGGATCAAACATTTCTTAAGCACCTGAGCACCAGACACTGTGCTAATTGCTGGGGTCACAAGCACAGTCAAGCAAAACATGAACTGAAGAAGCTTCTGTTTTTATAACTAATGAAAGGCATCTTATAAAGAACTAAAAAGGGCGCCTTTTGGTGCTTGGCAGAAAGATATGAGCAGTTCGAAAAGTGGCATGGAGACCTAGACCTTAGAAAGAGAAAACAAAAATTGAATTATCAAGACCAAGGGACCCAAAGAAGAATTCCAGGTTACCAGTAGGGAGGAGATGAGGATGAAAGGCCCGCTTGATGACTGTAAACTTTAGAGCAACTTAAGCTGATCAATGACTAGTCCAAGAGGCCTCTGCCTAAGCCCATTTATCCATAATCCAAGCTGACATGATAGAGAAAAATCAGACTTCTGTTTTCCTTCTGTTTTTTCTGTCACCCTGAGTGATATTTGAACTAGAAGAAAGAACAACAACAAAAAAAGATAAATATGGAATTGGTACTGAGAATGTGAAGAGAGGATAAGGAAGTCCTTAGCTGTCCTCAATGAGTTCAAGTCATCAAGTCCACAATTAAATTTCATTTCAAGGCATTTACTAAATGAGTCCTGTGAGAAAGTCTACTTTAAGAGAAGCATAGTATCCAGGAAAAAGAAGTGATGGTCTTAGTGCTTTTCCCTGAACATCCTAGAACACAAAGAATTTATGGATATGACATTTTGTTCACTATTGGTGACTTTTAAGATCAGTGACCTGGCTATGGAGGCCAGGGGAAATAGGGGAAATAGAGATAAGAAAGTGTTGTCTCTATTAGGACAGAGAGGATAGATTTCTTGAACCATGGGCCAACGTGTTTGATTTTGATTCCAGACTAGAACAAACAGGGAGGGGATGAACCTTGTAATTAGAGCTATCAAAAAGTGGAATGAAGCATCTCAGGAAGCAGTGGGTTCCCCATCACTGAGAGTCTTCCAAAGAAGATTGGATGATCTGGCTAATGGTATGACGAAAAAAGTGCTCTAACAAGATTAATCTGCTAAATTATCTCCCAATCCCCCCCTCCTCCACTAATGGTAGGGGCCAGGGATGAGATAATCTTTATGATATTTCAACTCCTGTCTCAACTGTTACATGCATAATAGAAAGAAAAGCAAAAGAGAGTGTTTCATTTGGAAGAGTTTCTTGAGATGTATAAATGGGAGGCATGTTATTCTAGAAGAGAAAACAATCCAACTTTTTCAGTCAGCACTGACATTAGAGCCTGGAGGGGAAGTTAACTGAGCTCTTCTGATGGAAGTAATATGAAATAGAATCTCACAAACTTGCCTACTAAATAACATAGGCCATTTGACCTCTTAACCTTGACCCTCAAAACTCTTTCCTAGGTCTCTCTGTTAAACTGTAAATTCCTTGAGGGCAGCTATCCTGTCTTGTTTATTTCTGTATCTCCACGCCCAACCCCAGCACCTGATACAATGCTTTGCACATGATAGGTGCTTAATAAATTTTGGTAAAATAAATTAAGGAGTCAATCTCCCTTCCTCTTACTCCCTTCATTTTCTCCCATTCCCCACCATAAACTCTATCCAGATAAAGAATCCCTGTTCTTCTCCTCTTTTCAGAGATATCACCTTACTCAAGATTCACCTTTACCAGGAAACTTTCCAAAACTGACAAGCAGTCTGGTCAAGTCAGTATGTTCCAATTACAAGTGATTCTGCAGATTGGGAGTAGGCATAAGGTGGCGAAAGAATGGTGATTATTACATGGCTCTTCTGCTAGCTAGCATTCCAGGGGAAAAAAAAGAATACTATCCCCCTAGAAATCAGGAGAATTTTGGGAAACCCATATAATCCAAAAGAGTCTGTAAGTCCACCAACCTTTGACCCTATAATGACCTAGGCACATAATAAAAGTTTATTGACTAACAGACCTTTGCTTATCCTTACCTAAACACTCACATAAACCATTTACATTTTAATTACTCATTTTGTATTTCTGTTCCATGATTTCTGGTTTTCCCTATGTGGAGTCCCTGTCTCTTTTTTTGTTTGTTTTTTTGTTGTGGAGGGCAATTTGGGGTTAAATGACTTGCCCAAGATCACACAGCTTGTAAGTGTTAAGTTGAGGTTAGATTTGAACTCAGGTCCTCCTGACTCCCTGGCCGGTGCTCTCTTCACTGTGCCACCTAGCCACCCCACTGTCTCCTTTTTCAAACAGAAAATTCACCTACAAAGCAGTATGATGCATCTTTCCTCTGCATTCTTCTACTAAATTACCATCTTCACTAAGTGTATATGTATTTGATATGCTGGTGTGATGCTGCAAACAGATATGATATTTATGAGACAAATAAGCATTTAAAACAAAGGTTCTCACCTTTATTGTGTCAGTAAACCTTCTGGCCATCTGGTGATGCCTCTGGATCCCTTCGTAGAGTGATATTTTTAAATGTCTAAAATAAAATGTGTGCAGTGGCCAACAAAACCAGTTCTAATGAAATATATTTGTATAAAAATTCTAAGTTTATGGTCTCCCAGATTTAGAGGATGCTGACAGGGGAATAAATGACTTATAACTCATCTAAGACCACAGAATTCAAAGCTGGGAGAGACCATAAGATTATCTTTTCTAATGCCTTGAAAATGAAAAAAAAAAACCCTGAGACCTGGGGACTTATCCAAGGTTTCACAGGTAGTGAGTAGCAGTCAGAATTTAGGTCTTCTGACCTCAAATCCAATTTGCCTTTCACTATATTGTACTGCTGAAGTGCTTTAAGGTTTAGAGAGGACTTTTTTCTACAAGAACACCATGAGGTGAGTAGTACAATTATTACTAACTATAATTTACAGGAGAAGAAACCAAGGTTCAGAAAAGTTAAGTGATTTGTTCAGTCATACAGTTAGTAAGTGACAAAGCTTACCTCCTACTTTAGTGTCCATTTCTCCACTACATTACAAGGCTTCTCAGTGAAGGGGCAAAGGCGTTAATTTATCTAAACTCCAGTTATAAGGAGGGGGGGATGTTTTGACAGCTGACCTAGCCTGAAGGTTCAAGAAGAGAGGTGATTTCAAGATATCCTGAGTGTGCTGAGAGGGATTAACTAATTCAGAGCATCAGAAGATTGTAGGTAGAACAGGTTGTTCTAGGCTTGTGATGAGATGAGAATCAAAAAGCAATTCCTTTATTTAATGACTAAAGATAGCCTAAATGGTCTAGGGAAGCACATGTAGCATGTAGTAGGTGCTTAATAAAGGTTTATTGTTTTTGTTCAGTCATTTCCAACTCTTCATGACCTCATTTGGGGTTTTCTTGGCAAAGAAACTGAAGTGGTTTTCCATTTCCTTTTCCAGATTCTTTTACAGATGAGAAAACTGAAGCAGTGTAAAGTGACTTGTCCAGGTTCATACAGCTAATAAGTGTCTGAGCTAGTAAGTCAAATCTGTGTCAAATTTGAACTCAGGTCTTCTTTACTCCAGACCAGGCACTCTATCCACTATGCCATCTATCTGCCCCCAATAAAGGCTTATGTTAGGCACTTAATTGTGGCTTGTAATAGATGCTTAATGAACATTTGTTAAGTAAATGAGTGAGTGAAGTAAGGAAAAGTATTTAGAGGCATTTGACAGGCTGTGGAAAGCAGGATTCTCTCTATTCTGGGTAGCTGAAATATGCAGCCTTATGTGGACTTTATAGCCAGAGATTGCTTACAGCTTAATGAAATTGTCTTTATATTTTAAATAGTGGCTTGTGGGTGTGATGATTTGAAAGAGTCGTCATCACAAAGGAGCACTACAGGACAGAGAAAGAGATATGTCTATTGTTTCAAGGTCACAAGGTAAAGAGGAAAATCTCTTTTTAATACCTTAAGTAGTGAAAATAGACCTTAGGAGTATTTTGTTCAGTTGTTGGAGGGTAGAGAGGGAAGGAACAAATCACCTGTCGTTTTCACAGTCATTCAGTTAAACAAACATTGATTTGGTGCCTACAAGGTACAGGATATAGCAGGTAGATGGTGCAGTGGATAGGGTGCCCACCCTGAAACCATGAAGACTCATCTTCCTGAATTCAAATCCAGCCTCAGATGATTCTGCAGATTGGGAGTAGGCATAAGGTATAAAGTGACTTAGCTGTGTGACCCTAAGCAAATCACTTAACTGCCTCAGTTTCCTCATCTGTAAAATGAACTGGAAAAGGAAATGACAAACCTCTCCAGTGTCTCTGCCAAGAAAACCCCAAATTGAGTCACAAAAAGTCAGACATGACTGAGACTACTGTACAACATCAAAGACACAGAGTATTATGTGAGTAACTGAAAGAAATAACAATTTTGGGGCAGCTAGGTGGTGCAGTGAATAGAGCACTGGCCCTGGAATCAGGAGGACCTGAGTCCAAATCTGGCCTCAGACACTTAACACATACTAGCTGTGTGACCTTGGGCAAGTCACTTAACCCCAACTGCCCTTCAAAAAGCAAAAAAAAAATAACAATAATATAATAACTAGCACTTGTTAGCACTTAAAGTTTTGCGAAATGCTTTACAAACACTGTCTCATTTTATCCTCACAACAACTCTAGGAAATGCATGCTATTGTTATCTCTGCTTTGTGAGAGGTAGACAAAGAGGTAGACAAAGGTTAAGTGACTTGTCCAGAGTCATGCACCTAGTGAGTGTCTGAGACAAAACTTGAACTCAGGTCTTACTGAATTTAAGTGCAACACTCTATCCAATGCACCACCTAGTTGTTTCTAGCATACATTGGAGAGGTATAAATAAAAGGGAGAGATAGATAGATAGATAGATAGATAGATAGATAGATAGATAGATAGATAGATAGATGATTGATAGATGATAGAGAAATGATAGAGAGATATATAGATGATAGATACAGAGATAGAGATGATAGATAGATAGATAGATAGATAGATAGATAGATAGATAGATAGATAGATAGATGGATGGATGGATGGATGGACAGACGGGTGGGTGGATGGATGAATGGACGGATAGATGGATGGATAGAAAGATGGATAGATAGATACACACATATATACACACATATGCTTATACATATATGTGTATATATTGTGTGTGAGTACATGTGTGCATATACACATGGACATATGTATGTGTGTGTATATAGGTCTCTGAGGGAAAATGTCATTACCAACCAGTTAGGTTAGAGAAGGCTTCATGGTAAGTGAGCTCCCCTTTAAAATTCAAAGAATAATTCAACAGATTTGGGAGTGGGAAAGGGCATTACAGGCATAGAGAAACACTCAAGCAAAAGCATGGAGGTGGAAAAATGTCAGGTGTGAGTGGGGTTGGTAAGTATTCCAGTTAAGCTGTATGAGAAAAATAGAAGGGTTTAGGGTGAACTTCAATGGTACACTGTACGTCAGGGTAAGTTACTCTTTCCTAGATGATAAGCACAATTGTGGGAATTTCTTTTATGATGCCCTTTTCCTTATACCACCAACCCCATCCCTATTACCCCAAGGAAATGGAAGTAGTCACTTATCAGTTGCCCTTAAAGATGTAGTCATGTAGGATGGAATTTAAGTTCCTCAAGGTTTCAGAGAAAGCCAATGGGTTAATGGTAGTGCCACAGATAGAAATAGTGATGTCAAGGAGGAGGACATTGGGAGACAAGCTTCCTATTAGTCAGCAGGAGTTTGAGATCTTGCTAGGACATCCAGTGGATCACAATCCCCTAAGTGTCTGTCCTTAAAGGAGAAGTCTTGCACTGTGTCCTGTCTCTGTCCTTCTGGTCATCAAGGGTGAGAAAAAGACAAATGACAAAAATAGAAAACTCATTATCACTCTCATCCCTCTGCTGGTTTCCTTTAGCTTTGGCATATCAGAAGCAGGCAGGAATCTACACTTCACCACCACCTACCAACCAGGTGACCAATCCTATGGTTAAAGAGAGAGGGAAGATTTCTGAATTATCAGTTCCTGGAGAAATTGGGATACATGTAGGGTTCCCCAGCTTTACCTGGAGCATTGCCCTGCCTGGGTATTTCTTCCATTCCCTATCCCCATCCTCTCCCAGGATCCATACCCCCCAATTCCAGAAGACGGTTCCTATTCCTTAGCCACATTGTGGTGTCATCAACCCTGACCCTTTACCACATGCCTCCAAGAGCAATACCTAGAATTGCCCCAGTAAATATTGTCATCCTTCTCTATAGTCCATTCCACAGGGTAATCATGATAATAACTGGCATTTACATAGCACTTTAAGGCTGAAAAATGCTTTACATATACCATTTCACCCCTATGAGTTATATGGTCACAACTTATTATCTTCATTTTGCATATAGAGAAACTGAGGTTCAGAACAATTAAGTGCTTACCAGAGGTAACAGATAGTAAATATCTTATGTGGAATTTTAATCCAGTTTTTCCTGTCTCCAAGACCAGTGCCCCATCTACAATGCTATATCACGTCCTGGATGATCAGAAGGACAAAGAGGGATGGATCAAATTAGCTATGTGGCAATCTCGTTTCATTACTCTAAAAGCACTGCTTTCACAATACAAAAGCAATTGTCCAAAGTCATGGGGGAAAAATAAGTCAGATTAACTATTTGATGCTGGGTATGCTTCTTACCTAAAATCTTTTGAGTGTTGCTGTGTAGAAAAGGAAAAAAATCACATGTTTTGCTTTAGATTTTTCAATTTTCAACCATGTCACTGCTGTGCAGACACAGACTGACAGTGGGTCCATTCTCTACCCAAAAATATACAGTTCTGAATTCTGTTTCTTAGTCAGTACAGACTCCGGGAGCTCAAATTCTGAGCTGAGTATCATAATAAGCATGATAATTTCCCGTCCTGGTTGCATTGGTTGACAGAGAACAGACAAATGGGTCTGCTTTTTACATCCCTTCTCTGTCCTGGTATAGTATTGTTCTGTAAGAATATTCTGCCAAAACATCTTGATGGGGAAGGCTACAGGTCAAATCCCATAACAGCAACCTTTCCCCAACCCCACCTGTCCCAAATCCAAGGGGAAAAAAGATTTCCAAATCCCAGAGATATGGCCTGCTTGTTGGAACAATATTTGACACGACCAAATTATACAGTCCAACATGAAAATTTGAACAGCCTCTTTGAGTTCACTGTAATGGAATTTGGCCTACAATTCTAGAATAACCGGAGCCTAAATTCCATGAAGCTGGGCTCTTTTCCCCTGAAGTGGAGCCAAAGCCTCAGCACCAAGGACAGTGTTTTTCAGAGTTGCCTGTTTAATGGTGAAGCAGATGCCAAAGTTCTCTGGCTAGGGACTTTCATCAAATTCAACATCTAGGGTAAAGATTCTTAACCTTTTATTGTATCATAGACCCCTTTAGCAGTTTAGTGAAATCTATGAACCTATCATCAGAATAATGTTTTTAAATGTATAAAATAAAATATGAAAGATTACAAAAAACCCAATTATATTAAAAGGTAGACAGAAAGACAGTTATAGAGACAGATTCATATATATGCATGTGTTTGTGCATATAAATCTATGGACTTAGATTAAGAACTCCAGAGAGAGAGATTAGACCAGGAGTGGGAAACCTGAAGCCTTGAGGTCACACATGACCTTCTAGGTCCTCACGTGCAGCCTTTTGACTGAGTCCAAGTTTTACAAAACAAATCCTTTTATTAAGGTGGTTTGTTCTATGAAGGGCTGCACTTGAGGACCTAGATGGTCACATGTAGCCTCAAGATCACAGGTTCCCCATCCCTGGACTAGACTCTTGAGTAGGCATATTGTACACATCTCGGTGTGTGCTCATGTGTGTACATATGTGCACATGTGTTGGTTCTACCCTGTTGGCCAACTCAGTTAAAGGAAAATTGTTGGAGAACAGTATATAGCACAGGGGATCAAATAGAAAGACAAAGAAATGTCCTTCATTTTCCTTCAAGGGATTTAGCTATAATGTAGTGAAAGAGCCCTGGATTTGACAATGGAGGACCTAGCGTTTAACCCCAACTCTGCCTCTTATTATCTGTATGGCCTTAGACAAGTGACTTCATGTCTTTGGATCTTAGCTTCTTCACTTGTAAAATAATGAAGTTGTACTAGACAATCTCCAAGATTTCTTCTATTGCTAAATAATTAATCACTGAATTGTCAGTTCCCACTCCATCCTTTCCCCAAGTAGTCATGGTCCTGGAATGCACAAAGCAATTTGAACTCTATGAGGTGAGCATTTGGTACAACTTAATTCATCGTTCCCTATGATGACTACTGAGGAAGGGTCATTACGTATCCCTAAAACCACTTCAATTCTGTTCATCCTTGTAAAGAACCTATGTAAAAGACATATAGATGTCCCTCATTCTTTCCTCTCTTAATCCCCTATATCGTCATTTTGGCCTCAGTGCTCCAAAGATAATTATCTTTATGATTGAACCTCTCTACGAATTGTAGGGAAGACAATTAGAATAGACTATTAACCTGTTACCTTGTTTTATATTTTGCCCTCTGAAAACATATTGCATACTCAACTAGAGTCAAAGATCACCTTAACCCTACCTAATACAAAGACTCCCCTCCCTATCCCAACCCTCAGCCTCCATAGAGTTAACAAGTATTTATCAAGTGCTTGATATAGGCTAAGTATTGTGCTAAGCCTAGGAATACAAATACAGATGGAAAGATAGCCCCATCCTCAAGGACTTTACATTCTAATGTGAGAAGACAACACACAAAAGAAAGCTGACAGGGGAGAGGAGTGAGGTGCAGATAGATGAAGGTACCAAGTACAGGGCATTGTAGAGAAAGACCTTTATAGGGTCAGGAGCATAACCTGGAGAAGAAAGAAGATGAGTTTGGCCAGGGCATCCTCATCAAAATGGAGATTCTTGGAAGAACCAGCCAATACGAGGATAAGGTCACTGGAATCAGAAGATAATTCCAATGTGAGAGGTAGTTCAGGAATGGAGTGAGCTTTCAGTGTGAGGAGGTATGGTAGAGAAAGTCCTATGGAAAATCAAGAGTTCAGCATGGAAAGGGATGGTTCTAATCTCATATCAATGATAAAAGTCCAAGTGCCCCCGGCATTCCTTATCCTAGCCTGACAAATTGCTCTGGGCCAGTCTCACAGCTTGAGTAGAGTGGATGGACAAAGGCCATCTCTGGGCATTCTTCCATGTCCACATTCAGTCCAGCAGGCAGGCAGTCTGTCATTCAGCCAGTCATCAATCAGACAGTCTGTTAATCAGAGACTGGGTCAGTCAGCCAGTCATAGATTCACAGAGTATTAGAAATCACAGAGTATTAGAACTGGAAAAGATCTGTCTTAAGAACCTTAGTCCAATCCCTTCAGTCAGTAAGTTGAACAGCCGATCAATAGGTATGAACTGAATCTCTCAGGTGTACACACTATGTTGAGTGCCTGAGCCAAACTTAGCATGGTCCCTGCCCTTCCAGAAAATATGGGCTAATGGGGAGATGAGACAAACTAGTGAGAATTAAGTGGCTATATGGCAAGAGAGTTTGGTGCATTCTCCCCCCCCCCACTCCATCTCCACTGTCAAACAACTTGAAATCATTCTTTTGGGGTGTGGAGTGGAGGACAGGGTTTCCCAATATCACCCAAGCTAGAAATATAGGGACCCTTTATGGCCCTGATGCCAATACTGACAAGTCATCAAGTTTTAACCTCTATTTCTTTTCTGACTTGTGTCAGTTTACTCCTTCCTAAACAGCCTGTGGTCCTCCATTCTCAGGGACTCACCATTTTAGCCCTGGATTTAGCATGAATACGTAATAGGTCTTAGCCTTACTCCAGCTCAGAATTCCTGAAATCAAGGGATCTACTAGCTTCAGCCCCCCCAACTCTCCAGCAGCAGAGACTACAGGGATGTGGGACCATGCCCAGCCCTGAGATCATTCTTAAGAGGATCACTGATCAATGGTAAACTCTCAAAGCTACACCTGTTTCCACATTCTACTTCCAATACATTATCATTAATCCTGGACTTTTATTTTATTGCCCCCCCCAGGTAGCTTGTCCCCTCCCTTTCAATAGCTCCAGACTGGAAAGAGAAGCATTCCATGATCCTTTTCACAAAGCACCACACCACCCCACTCCACTATCCCACACTCCCCAATTGAATTGTTGTCCAATTTTGGTAGACAGAAAACCTGAGAAAACCCTTCCTGGAACAAGGAAGGGAGTGGCAAGGGCAGAGATGTAATGGAAGCTCCAATTTCTTTTCTCCCATCCCTCCACCCACAAACCATCTGTCTATGATGCTGTAGACTATGGTATTCCTGTATTGGTTCCTTCCAATTCAAAGATTCTGTGATCTCCTGGGAGGATCAAATTTGAAAGAGAATAAAAAGTCCATGGGGCAGCTAGATGGCACAGCAGATAGAGTGCCAGATTTAGAGTCAGGAACACTTATCTCCCTGAGTACAAATTTGACCTCAGACACTTAATAGCTGCGTAACCTTGGGCAAGTCACTTAACTCTGCTTGCCTCAGTTCCTCAACTGTGAAAATGAGCTGGAGAAGAAAGGTAAACCACTCCAGGATCTCTGCCAAGAAAACTCCAAACGGGGTCATGAAGAGTCAGACATGATTGAAACAACTAAACAACTAAAGAGCCCTGTTCCTATTTAAAGATCCTAAAGCTGCTTACACTGAGGAGTGGGGTTGGGGGGAAATTCCTTACCCTAGAGTTACCAAAATTAGAACTTAAAAATGCAAGTCACACCACAACATCAACAAGAACATTTTCCACCTCTATCATTACCAGCACCCCCATGCTGCTACCAGTCCTTATCAGCAGCATTAAATATTGTTGAGATAATGGTATAACCCACATGTATAATGGTATAACCCAATTTCATGTCAGTCTGGTCATGGATCCTTCATGACAACCAAATAGCTTCTGTGATACAAATGCCAGCCAAACCAATAATTACCAGCATAGCGACTCCTATTTTACCCCATTCTGACATCAAGGGTCCATGGGCAAAGCCCCCCAGACCATTCCCTGTCCTTCAACCTCTGTCATTGTCTCATCATATGAAAGATCTGAGGACTTCTCTAGGTTCTGGGTAACACAGTTAACGCACAAGTCAGGCACATAAATCAACTGCTTTCCTGTACTGCTGTCCAGATGCTTTCCAAAGCTACCACTGGCTACCTACCAGGAAACCAGACAAAATGACTTATTCTTAAAAGCTCATGGCTGACATGAAGTATTAATATCACACACATATGTATACTTATATAACATATATTTTTGTATCCATATAACAAAATGCGATATTTGTAAAGCATATAGCATATTGAACGGCACATAGTAGGCACTTAATAAATGCTCATTTTCTCCCTTTTAGAAGATCAGAAAAATACTGGTCTCTGTTCCTCCTCCCACCTCTGCACCTCCAGCATCCTATAACACAAGACACTAGACATTTGAAAGACCAGCAGACAGACAGACACCATCCTAGCCAAGACCCCAAGGATTGGACTTTAAGCCACGGGACACCTAACTGCTTGTGGCCACCTGGAACTCAGCTCAGAGACCAGAAGTCCCAATTAACCAAGGTGGGCAGGCAGCCCCACTCTCACAGAGGGAGGCTGAGATGCCACTTCAGAAAGTCTCAACACATCAATATTTCACTCCACTGGAAAGCTCTTTGTTTTTATGCAAATTGCTGAAGCCAACAGATGGGTAACAGCTGAGCAGTCCTCATCCATCACCAGCCTATATCCTCTTCAGCAGCTTCTCTCTGCTTCTGGGGCCCAGAGAGGGTTGGGTGCCTGGCTTTTCAGCTGAGGGAAGCCTGTAGCATCAGTTAGTCTACACAGGGTGGGCAGAGCCCTTTCCTGACCCCTGTGGAGCAGGAAGATAGGCAATATATACAGGAGAGAGAGCACCAGAACAGACCAGGGGTCAGACAGCTTTGTCTATAGTCAAGGCTCTGCCACTAACCAGCTATGTGACCTCAGTCAAATCATGCCATCTCTCTGAACCCTGGTTTCCCCAATTCTTGGATTCTAGTATCTCTAATTCTAACATTCCAAGATTTAATCCAGTTTTATAAATATGTATTAAATATATACCATATATGAAAGGCAACATGGTAGGATGCAGGGGTTCTTAACATGGGGTACATGAGCTTATTTTAAAAAAATATTTGGATAACTGCAGCCTTTTCAATCCTATGTATTTTGTGTTATACACTTTAAAAGCATTATTCTGAATCTACCAGGATTCATGTTCTGCCTCTGACACATGCTATGTGGCACAGAGACAACTACCCTCTCAGTGCCCCCAGACAACTCTCTAAACCTGTATACTCTCCGAATTGTTAAATCAGTAGAGATCCCTCTGCCAATAGCAACTATCAGTCCACCGGAATTTATTAAGCCAACTTCTGTTGATGTTCCTAACTTCTGGCCCCACCTTGGAAAAATTCAGGCTCCTGTGAGGATGCTAACTGCCTTCTAGGTTGTTTCAGCTCTCCTCTAAAACTACCCTAGCCCCCTTCTATCTCATGTACCCAAAGGGTTCGTTGTTAGAGGTTTCACCACTGGCACGTTTGATCAAAGGATAAAGGAGAGCGGAGGTAGAAGAGATCCTGAGGATCTTGCAGTCCAGACTCACTTTTAATAGATGAAGAAACTGCTGCTCAGGTGCAGACACAAGAGTGCCTATATGCACAAGGTTATACATAATTGATAATAATTATAATAACAGGTAGCATTTATATAATATCTCATAGTTTACAAAATGCTTTACAAATGTGATCTCATTTGATCATTACACCAACTCTGGGAGGCAGAAGTTATTATTATCTCTGTTTTACAGATGAGGAAACTGAGGCAGCCAGAAGTCAAGTGACTTGATCAGAGTCATACTAGTATGTACTTGAGGCATGATTTGAACTCATGTCTTCCTGACTTCATATTTAGCGCTCTGTTCACTATGCCATCCAACTGTAGAGCCCAGGTTTCCTGAAGCTAAATTCAGTGCTTTCTCTATTGTGTTAGTTGTCTAAGACTGTCTTGGTATTATTTAGGAGTTGCTTTCACTATACTAGATGCCCAATATCACTGGAATTTTGAGAGGTGGTACAGGTTGGCAGAAGTCAAGTGGGCAGTGGGAATTACCATTCAATCATCTTCTAATACTTGAGCCCTACATGGACTACCCCATGACTTAGAGAAGATAGCTCAGTGTTTCTGAGGAAATCAGCAGCTCTCCTTGGAAATTTCATTCTTCCCTCTTCTTCCTTTGTCCTTCTCCCTCACTCTTTGCCCCATATTAGTCATATCTGTTTAGTTTTAGGAAGAAACCTTACAAGCCTTCCAATCCAACTCTTTTATTTTGTTTTAAAAAGTTTTTCTTGTATTATGTGTATTTGTGTAAATCATAAAATTTTGACAGACCAACAACCTGTCATAGCCCCCAAGCACATCTATTAATTGTATGACTTTAAGCTCCTTAAGGGAAGGAACTAAGTCAAATATCATCCCCATTTGCCAAGAGACTTGCAGATAGTATAAAGAATGGTGTAGTTGGAGTCAGAAGTCCTGGGTTCTGATCTTAGTTCTGTCACTTACCATGTTGACCATGGACAAGAAGACACTGGATCTCTATGAGCATCATGTTCCTCATCTAGCAAACCCTACTTTGAAGGGTCATTGTGGAGATCAAATGAGATCAAATTCATAACAAGCACTTTGCCCACTTGAAAGAGCTGTCTAAATATCAGCGTTATCATTCATTAAGAAATAGATCTAGAACATAAGGGCTCAAGGTCACACAGAGTCAAAGTTAGACCCCAGATATCTTGGCCAATCTCTTTCTCATTCTGTGGTTAAGAATATTCAGTCAAGGGATATGCAGATGGACAAGCTGGAGCTTATAACCCCAGACCTCCTGCTATGGGTATGCTATTCTTGGGCAGAAACTAAAGTAAAGGAGTCTGGGTCAGAAGGGCATTCAGAGGTGGATGCCAATCGGCAAAGGGATCTGATATGGGCATGCATTTTTAATGGCTTGGAGTCAAGTTGGCTAGACCAGAGGTGTTCAGTGCACATCCATGGCCCTGCTCTCAGGGTTGATATCAACAAAAAGTCCAAAGGTCAAGATGGAGAAGGAGGAGTTCAAGTCCATGGGTAAAGATCAAATTGTTCTAAGTTACTTTACCAATAGAAGAGAAAAAAGAAAAACAAAGGGGGAGGGAAAGAAGCTTGTGCTACAGTGAGGTTATATTTTGATCAACAGAGATCAGAAATGGGAATATCTAATAAGACATTTTCCCTGTGGACTGTGGGGAAGGAATGCCATTAAGAGGGCAAGTCCAGTTTCTAAAGCTAAATTTCGAAGCTCTTTCCCCAGAAGGTTCTTTTCTTCCTCTCTGAATGTCTGTGTTTGTGTCTCTGTCTGTCTCTCTCAATGTTTTTCCTCAATGTGTCTGTCTCTGTCTCTGTCTCTCTGTTTCTCTGTCTCTGTTTCTCTGTCTTTCTATCTCTGTCTGTCTCTGTCTCTCTGTCTCTTTGTGTGTGTCTCTCTCTGTCTCTGTGTCTGTCTCTGTCTGCCTCTCTCTCTCTCTCTCTCTCTCTCTCTCTCTCTCTCTCTCTCTCTCTCTCTCTCTCCAATACTAGCAGTTTTTATCAGGTCCCTGAGGAAGTTGAAATATTCCACCACCACCCCATTTTCTAGACATACTTTCAGCAAATCATCTTCCACTTCATTCCCAGATACATTGTCAGAGTTATAAAGCTCTAGTAGTAAATGAAAGGAAATGGTGATATAAAACAAAGTATTGTACAAAGTAATGGAATCATCAAGTCTACAAAAGTATAGAGCTCAACACTGGAGCTTTAATCTGACCCTACCTTTCCAGTCTAAGAAGTATTTCTGTCTCCACCTCCTAACTAATAGTCTAGCACATTACCCGACCAGTGTACTAACTATAGATAAGGTTAATGCTTCCCTTACATGTAACTCAGCTTTCTCCTCTCAT
>CM053593.1:344324000-344392137 GCA_028646575.1 Pseudocheirus occidentalis | reverse complement strand
GAATGTAAGCTACTTGGAGATAGGCTCTCTCTCTCTCTCTCTCTCTCTCTCTCTCTCTCTCTCTCTCTCTCTCTCTCTCTCTCTCTCTCTCTCTCTCTCTCTCTCTCTCTCTCTCTCTCTCTCTCTCTCTCTCTCTCCCTCCCTCCCTCCCTCCCTCTCCTTTCCTTCCTCCATCCCTCTCTCTGTCTCCTTTTTTTTTCTCTCCTTTGTCTTATTTCTAGTATCTAGCTAGAAATGGCACATAGAGATTATGTCTTGTGCTCATTGGATTGAGATGTATTGAATCCCACAAAATTAAGGCTCTGTTCAGACGGAGCTGCCCAAATTGGAGGATGAGCCAATCAATCCTCACCTCAGCCTTCTATATCCAGTCATAACCAGATCATGCTTCATCTCATCCCTCCATTTCCCACAATGTCAAGGCCTAGCCAGCAAAGTTATCTTGTCAACTTCCCTTGATACCTTCTCTATCCCCTCCTGTCCCCACATTCTGCCCCTTCTTCAGGAAACAACAATCAAATTATCCCCATCGCTGTGACTACATAGTAGGCACTTAAAAAAATGCTTGTTGACTGGTCAATTGATCCACATGAAAATGCTTCTTCCTTACCTTGATTTCCATATCCCATGAGTTTTTCATTATTTTACTGGCTTTTTTCCAACAGCCATGACTTCCTTTTGTTCATACATTGATAGTTATTCTCAGATCACTATCCCTGAGGGAGCTAACCATTCAAGTCTTATATTAAAACTGTTCCAGAATCAAAGATTCTGGTTTGGAAGAAAAACCAGAAGTTGCTAAATCTAACACGTATCTGAACCAAATCCTTTCCAGAGCATCCTAAGGAAGTAATCATCCAACTCCCTCCTGAATACCCTCATCAAAGAGTAACCTTCTGCTAACATGGAAATCCATCCCACTTTTGGTCGGTTCTAATTATTAAAAAGTTGGGGAAGGGGTCCTTCCTATGCCAAGCTGCAATCTTCTCCTCTGCAATTTCTTCCCATTGGCCCTAGCTCCACATTCTGCTGACAAGCAAAACAAATCTAAACCCTCTCCTACAAGACAGACCTTCACATAACTGAAGACAGCTTGATATCATGTCCCTCATACTAAACATAATTCCTTCAAAAGCTCCTTCAACTAGTTCCTTCCTCATATGGTTCCATTTCAAGTCCCATCTCCCTTCTAGGTTTCACCCTCATCCAGGTCTCTGGCTTCAAGCCATTGGAAGTCATCTCCTGCCACTCTGAACCTGTTTCTGTCTGGGTTGGATTGCTTGAAGTATATGGACTGGCTGGTCATTGAGGCCGATTCTCCCCTTAGATAGAAGGACTCTTTGTGCTATAAAGGAGCACCACACTGAGAATCAGGAGATCTGGGTTCTAGGCTTTTCTTGAATAAGAAGAAAAATAGCAAGTACTTAGCTAGGGCTTTAAACTTTGCAAAGTGCTTTGCATACACTAACACATCTATCTTCACAATGACTGTGAGGTTGGTGCTGTTATTTATGTCATGGTACAGTATGGTATGGTATGGTACAGTACAGTGTAGTATGGTACAGTAAGGTACAGTAAAGTATGGTATGGTATGGTACAGTAAGGTATGATATCATATGAACACATAATATAGTAATATAGAATTAATTAATTTATTTTTCTCATTTTACAGATGATGAAACTGAACTGTGAAGCCATTTGCCCATGGTCACACAGCTAATAATTGATCTGAGGAAAGATTACAGCTCGGGTCTTCCTGATCTCAAGTCTAACCCTGTATTCACTTTTCCACGTCCCTGCGTAATAAGCATTTCTAGAGTTCTTTAAGATCCCAACACACTTTGTATTCTATCTCATTTGTTCTTCCCCACAACCCTGGGAGAGAGGGAGGTGCTATTATATTCCCTGTTTTAGAGATGAGGAAACTGAGGTCCAGAGAGTTTGTGTCTTGCCCAGGGTTACAGACCCACAAGTGTCTTCCTGACTCCAAGTCCAGCATTCAATCTGCTGAGCCAACTAAATGCTCTATCAGAGCAGGCAAACTGCATGAATCACCTCCTCTTCCTAAGAATAAAGGACTGTGCTTCTTCATCTGAAAAATGAGGAGGAGGTCAGTGAAATTATTTCTAAGATTCCTCCTGAACATGCCCCCAAATGCATAAAACACAATGGATTCACAGGAGCCCACAAATACGGATATATAAAGGACTCCAAGAACCTATCAGACTGCTGAACAAGTTCATCTCCATTCACTTCAGACCTTCACCATTGGCACAGTTCACATCAGTACCATGGAGGGCTGGCAAGGTCCAGATCTCCTGACCCTTAATGTCATGCCTTTAGTCCTTCAGTGGCAAGTCAGTTCTCCGTGGAAGATTCTTTTCTTTTTCTCCAATAAGCATGTTAAAGGCCATCTTCCCTCTGCTAAATTGGTGCTTGAATCTCCAATTCAGAATCTCAATTGGGAATTCTTTAACTCAGAATTACCCACAAGGTAACACCCAAAGGTAAAAATATCCATTCTCAGAATTACAATTCTGTCCTCAAAAGAGGAAATAGAAAGGCAGAAGAAAGCAGCCCCAAACCAGATGTCTGGGAACCCCCCCTCTGAGGCTCCCCTCAGCAAGAGCAGGCTGCTTTCCATGTGCTTCTCCTGCAAACCACCATTTTCTTCTTCTTGAGTGGGTTGGAGTAATTGTCCCTCTTCCCCATGTCACTTGTTGCACTCCAGTCCAGAAATCCAAAGAAGAAAATGAGAGAAAAAGAAAGGAGCAAAAAGGTGGAAACATACCAAAATTTGCTCTTCTAAGTTATGGGAAGAGATATTTCTCTCTGACAAGAGCCTCTTTCCTTCTGACTCTTAATTACTAATAATCTCGGAGCAATTGGAGAAATCCTGAATGGCCTCTCATTCAGGGACTGGGACAAAGGTCCAAATTTTAAAATCCCATCAAAATAATTGGGCAAATTCATCAAACTGGTCTAGGGCTCCACTAATCAATTTCTTTGACAACTTCCTCCCCCCAGGTACCTTGTCCTAGATGCCCCAAGAGAAGAGAAGCAATAAAACCCCTAATAAATTTTCGTGAAGGGACTGATGAGACTTTTCTTTTCATTTTGGGTTATTCTGAGCCTAATAACACCAAATAAAATGATCATTTCTATATGTTGTTGAAGGAGAAGATTGTTCATGAAACTACAAAACTTGCTTTCCTTTTTAAGTATGGAACTGTCTTCTACAGGGCAATGATAATCGCTAAGACATAGCACTTCAGGGTTTTCAAGGTATTTTACATCTATTATCAATCAATCAATCAACTATTAGTTATTCAGTACATGCTATGTGTCAGTCACTGGGTTCAGCACCAAGTCTGTAAATACAATAAAACAAAGCCTTAAGAGCAAAGAGCTTGTGTTCCGCAATAAGATATACTTGCAAATAACCTTAAAAGGTATTATAACTCACACTTTAAACATGAAAAATAGCCTCAGAGAGGTAGAATGAAAGTTACATCAATATTTAACTTTCAAAGCTTGTCTATGCTTCCTTCAGGCCTTCCTTGTATTCCCTTCTCCCTCTTCCTAGCCTCTCTCTCCCTTCCACTTCCCCCTTTCCAACTGAAAAAGCAGAAAAACAAAACCCTTTTAGCAAATACTCAGGTAGGTGATCTCCATCCCACCTGACCATTGTGGTCCAGCAAGACCCAGAGGGGTTTATTCTAAGGACTACAGATCAGGGTTTCTCCCACCACCTCTGAGGAAGCCACTGAGTGCCTAAACAGCTTTGTATATCCTTATAATAAATATATTTGACTGCTAACCAAGTGGTCTGTGGGTTTTCCTTCCTGAGAACCCTGGAAGTCAATCATGCCTATATACCCAGTCTCAGGACAAGTTGGTACAGGAAAAACAAAAGCAAAAAACCACTGGCTCTGATGTGAGAACAGATGGGGATGGGATCTGAACCCCCAAAAGGAAAAGACCATGTCTTTGGGATCTGGGCCGCCCCCAAAAGCAAAAGCCCCCAGACTTTCCCATGTGGCTCAGGTCCTCGGGTTTCACCTAGGGCAATGGTCCCTGCCAGTTAACGTAACTACTCTTTCATTATGTGCACTTAGCCCCACCCTAGACTGCCACTCCCTTAAATTCCTCCATCTAGACTACTTCTCTGTCTTCTTTATATAAGATCCATCCTGCCTCCATTAAGGTGCTCAGATTCCTTAAAAATTTGGCCAATGCTCAGATTCCTTAAGAGTCTGGCCAATACTCAGATTCCTTAAGAGTCTAGCCAAGGATCAGATTCCTTAAGAGTCTGGCCAATGCTTAGATTCCTTAGGAGTCTGACCAAAATGGCAGATTTTTAGAATCAAACGTACCCTCTATCAGTATTCTAATAAACCTTATCTTTGGCTGAAAGAAGGCTTGGATGGAATTCAATCGAGGCAGAACCTGCATATTGCTATTTTAGGGTCCCAGCACCCCTAACCTCAACAAGAACTTCTGTATTCAAATTCCACCTTTGGTGTTTACTGCCATTCAACATTCCTGGGTCTCAGTTTCCTCATCTGTAAGATGAAGGGTTTAGACCAGACAGTCTCCGACAATCCTACTGTCTCTAAACACATGATTCTCTGATAGTAGCTATCCTAACAGTATCCACTGATTGATTAAATACATGATGACAAAAAATTGCTATGAATTCTATGCTTTTAAATGAATGTGTATTTTATTAATCACAATAATATCTCCATAATTTGTTTAAAAATAGGAATACATATATGTGCTGATGAAGGTGGCATAGGTTAGTGATTAGAGAGCCTGTCTCAGAATCAGGAAGACCTTGGCTCAAGTTCTGCTGTGGGCTCATACTGACTGTGTAACTCAGAGCAGGTCTCTTAACCTCTTAGTGAGTCAGTCAACTAGCATTTATGAACCCCCTACTATGGGCCAAGCACAGGCCACGCACTGTGCTAATTGATGAGGATACAACGAAAGGTAAAAGACAGTCCACACTCTCAAGGGGCTGACAGTCTGATGGGGGAAACAACACACAATTATGTACAAACAAGCCATGTGAGATAAGTTGGAGATAATTGATAAAGTGAAGGAACTCTAAGAATTGAGTTACTCTAGGCTAGTGGTGTCAAAGGGAGGCAGTTATTTTATCGGCTTCTGACCCTTCATGACCCCATTTGGGATTTTCTTGAAAAGGTACGAGAGTAACTTGCCATTTCCCTCTCTGGTTTATTTTATAGATGGAGAAACTGAGGCAAACTGGGTGAAGCTAGTAAATGTGTGAAGTAGGATTTGAACTCGGGTCTTCCTGACTCTACAGCCAGCATTTTACCAGTGGGCCACCTAGCTGCCCTCCATATATTAGAAAACCACAAATTAACGTTATCTATATTGTGTGTATTTCTGTTGCTTAACGTTTCCCATTTACATTTTAATCTGGTTCTAGCCACTTTGCTTGTAGCCTGCAAGGGGAGAGAGTTTGACACCTCTGCCCTAGGCAATTCTCTCAGACTATCAGTTGTGGAGAAAGTGACTGACCTACATTGGTAGAGGGCATTTCTGGCATTTCCTCTCCCAAAATTTCCTATTCCAAGGAGACCACAGGTGCAGACCCTATCCCTGTTAATTTATTCATTCTACAAAAGTATTTGTTTATGTATTCCAGTTTACTGGTCTTGCTGATCTCCTTCATTCCCAACAGATGCCAATTCTTCCCTTTCTCAGCTCTCCATCTTCAGAATCCTTGAACATCTGCATCATGACTCAAAATGAGCTGCAGATGCCTCTGTTCCTAGAGCCTTCTCATCTTCTATGTATTTTAAGCCCCAGGCTTCAAACACAAGCATTGGCTTTAGAATCAAGAATGCTTGAGTCTACAACTTGACTAATGCTTAATGTGAAGATATACGTAGACCCTATATCAGATTGCAGGCTGCCATTGGAAGGGGAAGGGGGAGGAGAGAGAGAGAGGGAGAGGGAGAGAGAGAAAATTCGGAACTTCAAAAGCTTGTGGAACTGAATGATGTAAACTAAAAGTAAATTAATTATTTTTTTAAGAGAATGCTTGGGTCCTTTTAGCTCACTAATGGGTCTCTTTCCCAGTTCCAAGTTGGCTTTGGTTGACTGCCCAGAGTCTGATATTCTTTCTCCCCCATGGTGTATCTACCTCCTTCCTGAATCAGTATCTCCTAAGGATCCAGACATTCAGAAGGTCACCCTAATCTTGACCCAATTTTCTCTTAATCCACTGTTTCCAACTGTGGCCACTGAATGCTATTATTAAAATGACTCTTTTTAAGAGCAGGAGACCTGGGTTTGAATTTTGTCTTCCATTACCCTGGGGTTTGTTACTTAATCTCTTTGAATCTTAATTTCTTCACCCTTAAAAGAGGTGTGATACTCCTTGAATTTGCAATGAATCCATTGATCTCCCAGGGTTGTAGTGAGGAAAATGCTTAATAAAACTTAAAGCACCACAAACCTACCAAGATGTTTGTTCTTTCTGATGAAATTTATCATTTTTTGTCTTCTCATTGTCTTGTGTAGACATCATCTGAAGAACAATAGCGTGAGCATCTTAGAGTTCTCTGTTCCTATTTTCCTGATCCTAATCAACATCCCTCTTGGTACTCTATCACCTGTTAAATAAATGAAAGTCCAACTTTACAAATGGGAGTAGGATTAGTTCCTCTTTAAAAAAAAACAGCCTTAGGATTCCTGTAAGTGATTTATTTCTATAGTATATTTAAATTACAATTAGATTTACAATTTTTTGTTTCCACATTTTCCAGAAACACAACTAGCTAAAGAAACAAGCCCAGTCCTGTTTGGTCTGCCTTGTCCAATGCTCTAGCAGGTGTCAAGTTCCCAAAACTTAAATGTAAATAAATTAATAACCTATTTGTTTAGGAATAGAGACTGGACCTATGATGTTGTTTGTATGGGAAACTCTTAGGTGAGGAAATTTCCTCCTCAAATGTGGTTTAGTGCCTTCTATGCTACAGTCAGAGAATTTTAGAGAACACTGAGTTTACTGTGGTGGCTTGCTCAGGGTCACACTATCAGCATGTGTTAGAGGTGGCATTTGAACCCGGGATTTCCTAGCTCAAAGTCTGTCTGCTACCCCAGTACTCCAAGCCTCATACTGCCCTTCTTAGTCCCTATCCCATTTTCCTTACTAATGAATGCTTTCACAACCAATTAACCAATTGATAAGTATTTTGAGCACCTACTATGTGACAGGCATTGTGCCAAACTCAGAGATACAAGTACAAAAAATCAAAACAATCTGTCTCATGTTTACTGTTTCATTTATATTCTTTAGAAAAGGGAAGGGAATATATTCTTTCCAACTAACCATAAAAAATCCAAGGCTCAGAGAAATTAACTGACTTGGCCTGAGGTCACCCTGCCAGTTAGCTGCAGAGCCAAGGCTAGAACCCAGATCTCCTGATGACTGCATGCCATCATTCACAGAACTATCCTTGAGAATTGTATTGTTTATTAACAAGAACGAAGCAAATTACTAAGACTTACTAAGGCCTAGGGCTTAGCCGGAAGTTAGATGAGCTTCAGTGAGGTTAGCCACATTTGTCTCACTCTGAGTTCCATTTCTGAAAGTTTAAGTCGGTTATCCCCAATCTCCTTTTCTCTCTGCACCTCCACCTCTACATTCCAGTGCAGGTTACTCTGACATACAAACCGGCTCCTGGGCCAACATCCAGCCAAACCAACCTGCCCTCCCCACCGGCCTATCCATAGCCAATTCCTTTGGGTACAAATCAAGATTGTTGCCTGAAGATACAGGGAGGGGCAAACCTGTCAGAAAAAAGAATGTACTCTCTTTCTAGAACCTAGATGAAGCCTGGTGCCCCTTTTAAAACAATTCTTCTTTCATATTATGAATTTAACAATCCTCAGCCAACACAAACATTTCAATAAACAAAGAACAATAGAAGATTATATAAAAAATTGAACTTGTAATATATAGGTTAAGATATATACTACATTTAACAACACAATTGCTCCATTTGTATCTTTTGTCCATTTCTTTTTTAAGCTTTCCGTGTATTTAAAATATTTTAGTAAAATCTCTTTTCTTTAAAATTCAATTTCTTTCATTTTCCCACTAATTCCTTCCCTGCTACCCAATAAAAAGCCCTGCCCCCATGTTTAACTGACCAGGCCTCAGGTTCCTGTGGCCCTGGACTCTGCCTGGACACAGAAATATGAGGCCAATCCCTGAACAACATCTAGGTCATCTCCCATCTCTCAGAGATATATGAGCTGTATACAGGGAATACAGAGGGCTCCAGTACCTTAATAAGGGTGAGACAAATTCTTAGGGGCCTCAGGCAGACAAAACTGAGAGAAATATCCATCCCATATACTTAATGCTGTTAGGAAAGGAAAGGAAAGGGAGCATGTAAAGACAGCCGGTTACCATGCTGGTGAGGAGACCAAGCTGGCAGATCATTGACAGTGCACCTCTATGCACTTTGGGTTGGGGAAGGGATTGTGTTCCTTGGAAGCACAGAGGTTCTTATCCAAGCAGTCAGGGTAGGACAAGGAACAAGGGGGCAGGCTGGTTGGATGTGAAGGGCAGATTCAAAAACAATACACGAAAAGGCAGAATAATTTTCTCCTTTTCCATCTTTCACAGTCAAAGTCCAACTCCCAACCTGATCCCAGGGTAGGACTATGAAGAAATGCCAGTCTATGAATGGATCCCACATATTATCTGAATTAACATTGCTCTTGTGCCTTCATGAAAACACCTTGGAGTCTACCAGAGTTGGAAAGGACTTTTTCTCAGGCTAGCTCAGTGATCTGGGGAAGGATTGTGGAAGAACAAGACTTTTGACAATCTGTTTAGCCTGAGGACTTTGTGAATTCTCCCACAAATCTGAACAAAAATTCACATCTGTGATGGTTCACTAAATACCATAAGACCCTCCACAGTTTGTCTTTAGGGGACCTAAAACCAATCCTTTCCTATTACACATCATGGTACAGTCAGACAGCTAGGTGACACAGTGGATAGAATGCCAAGACCAAGGTCAGAAATACTCCTTTCCATGAGTTCAGATCTGTCTTTAGACACTTAATAGCTGTGTGATCCTGGGCAAGTCACTTCACCCTGTTTAACTTAGTTTCCTCATCTGTAAAATGAACTAGAGAAGGAAATAGGAAACCATTCCAGTATCGCTGCCAAGAAAATCCCAAATTAGGTCATGAAGAGTCATACAGGACTGAAACAGTTGAACAACAACAGCAGAAAGACTATTCACTGGAGTCACAAGACCTGGGTTCGGATCTCTCTTTTGTCAGTCATCATTTGTATAATATTGGGCAAATCACAACCGCCAGTTTCTCCTCTCAAACGAGGCAGGAGGACTATGGATATAGACACTACAGATAATGTCAGAACTGATCAATACATACATTAGTATTATTGTATTATATTGGAGGGTTAATGGAATTTAAAATCTTCCCTGTCCATTAACAGACCTCTGTGACTACATGGGTTCCCTTTAACCTTGGAAGAGGAGCCATATTCCCAGGTCTAAAGATGCACAGACAGGTATTTCAATCACTGATTTGAACTCAGACCCAGTTCACAGCTGTGACACATCCTGAGTCACATAGAGCCCATCAAGATATTCAGAGCTTTGGGGAGGAGCTTGCTTGAGGAAGGCTTTCACAACTTTTGGTACTGAGCCAATTAGGCACTGAATCCTTCTGGCTCTGAGCCTAGTAGCTGAAAACTATATATACTGGGAGGATGGTATTGGGTTTTGGGGCTCACTCATGGAAGAATGTTTCTTTGTAATTTGATCTGATGAGACTCTGGGTAGCCATTGTTAAGGAGCCCCCCCCACACACACACACATGTTGTACCTGAACCCAGATGTTGGCACTCCCTATTCTGATGATTAGGAATCTATTACTCTGTTTACACAGTTGGAGCCCTGTCTATTAGATTCTTTCTTGGATACTCACCTTCTTTCCACTTATCCGTCTGCATTGTTTAAAGTAAGATTGTTGACCCCTTTGAAGCTGTCTGTCCTCTAGAAAAGCAGATCAAAGAATCTGCTAGCAGTCTTTCTGTGTGCTGGTGTCATTGGTCTTACACTTCCACCGCAGCTGCAAGTAGCATTTCCTTTACTTCTATGTACATGTATACATATATACATACATATGTACATGTATTATAAAATACATTAGTATTATTGAACTGGTTTTTCTCTTCTCTACTCTTTGTCTTAAGGGATAGCTCTTTGGGTGAGGGGAAAGGGAGATATATTGAAAAACATAAAAAACAATTATATCAATAAAATTTAAAATATAATAAAATGAGGGGGTTGGACTAAGTGACCCAAGGCCCTGTACAGCTCTAAGTCTATGACCCCCTAAACTATTCTTTTGTTATTGGCTTCGCTGTAGAAAAATTCAAAATCTGAGAGTCAGGAACAGCTACAAAAAGCCTAGACAAACTTAGTCAATGTGAAAGAGGTATGCCCCACCAAATGGTAAAACTCCACATGTTTGCTTCCCCCATGAGGCTCATCCCACCCAGAGGTGCCTTCTCTTCTTGATCCCATCTTATCCTGACCAGGATGGGGACCCATGACAATGATGAGTTAGACCATTATAGAGCATATGAAGTGCCTAATAAAAAAAATAGGAACTCTAATAAAATTTATTCCATTTTGTTTTTCCTCGGGAACAATGCCAAACATGTTCTCTAATCTCATCTCTCTGTCCTCTCTACTCTCTGCTTCTTGGAGCACCTCAGGATAGTATGAGATAGTGGAAGGAAGGCTAAATTTGGGAGTCAGAGGATCTGATGCCAGATTTGAACTTAGGAAAATGAGTCTTCCTGCCTACAGACCTATTCACTGCACCCCATAGCTATTCAAAGGATTGAAATAAATGACCTTCAAAGTCCTACTCCACTCTAAATTTGTGACCCTCTGATCCTCCTCTGCCCAGGAGCTCAAGTTGTCTCTGAACTAAATCTGGGCCACAGCTTGGTCCTGAAATTAATTCTCTTTGAGGGGAGGGGATACTCCTAAAAAGGGATGACACAGAGCTGAGATCAGGATTTGGGTGCTTTTCCTTGTTACGATTAACCTTAGAGTTGAAGAGGGAGATACAATATTTACCAGGTTTGCTCTCCTCTACAATAGGCCATGGGGTAAAGTCCAAACATCCTGGGTCCTTTCAAGAGCCACAGTTCTTATCCACAACCCCTTCCCCCAAACCTTCCAGAGAACAGGGTCACCAAATAACCCTGGGAAAAGCAAGGACAAAAAATAGGTGTTTGAGAGTCCAGAGCAAAATTAAGGTAAAGACAGAGGATGTTGTGATCTGGGGGAGAAAAAAGGGAGTGGAGATTCTTAGGCAGAAGGGCATCTTTTATTGATCAGTACATTAGCTATTGATGAGAGGCCATTGTGCTGGCTGCTGCATCAAGAGAAAGCCAAGGAGTCCTGCTCTGGGTGTGGAGTTGAGGTGCCCATACTGGGACTACACATGGTCCCTGATCAGAAGAAACACTTATCTGGTGATGGCTTAACCCAGGTCCACATGAACATCCTGGTGTGGGAAGTGGGATACCAAGGAGATTGTGCCAGTGTACTGGGCTGTGGGGGTAGAGAAGGCAATTCCTTTTTAGACAATGACTTTCATTTTCTGCTTTCCCTCTTAGACTATAGAGCGAGATGCTTGTATGTATGATGCTTGCTCTAAGGCAAGGTCCCGGTTCTCCATCTTATAATACAGGGATACTGAAGCTAATGACCTTTCTTCCCTAAAACATGGCCCTAATCTGCTGTGGCCTGAAATGGTCAGCATTTAACTCAACCCTATGGATTAAACCATTATGACTCCACAAGGACCTTATTAAAATACAAACATGCCACCTAACAAGGTCATATCTCTGCAATCCTATACAGGACCTTAGGACAATAGAAGGCTGACGATTGGTGTGTTTTCATGGAGAAAGGGGAAAAAAGTCTGGAACAGAAGGTCCTATACAGCTTAAGCAGGAATGAAGGGGATGCCAGAATCAAGAAACCCAAAAAGCCTATGGACAGCATGCAGCTCTAGCAAGTGAGAGGAGAGTGGGCACAAAAAGAGATAGAAAGACAATGAAGACAAAATTCATCAAACCTTATAGGACTGGCCTTAGAAAGGGGTTTCTAAGTAGTGAGGAGGCAGAGTGGAATGGTGGGGAAAATGCTGGATCTAATTACAAGCAGAAACCATGGGTTCAACTCCCAGCTCTACCGTTAACTAGATGTGATTTGGCACAAGTGATTTAACCCTTCTGGGCCTCAGATTTTCATCTGCAAAAGAAGGGAGTTGAATAAGTTGACCTCTAACATCTCTTCCAGCTCTAAATCTGCGATACTATGAGAGTTCTGAGTCCTCTCTGGAGAGAGGGCCCTTCTCCAGCTACTGCTCTGAGTGTGGGGCATTACTGCCTCAGCCCTGATGAATACATTAGAAACTTGTCCCATACCTGGCTCCTAGTGACAATGAGATAGCAGAAGGGACCTTGAGAACTTTGACACACCCGTCAGTCCAACACCGTCAATCTGATCCAATCTCCACCGAATCCAGCTTTGGCTTGTGTTGGCTGCCATGGTCTCATATCTTATGCCCCAGGTCGCTCAAGCAGGGTCTATGATGTAAAACAGAGAGAGAGAGAGAGAGAGAGAGAGAGAGAGAGAGAGAGAGAGAGAGAGAGAGAGAGAGAGAGAGACCCATTTAGCTGGTATTTGGGGGGCAACTCAACAAGTTTCAATTTAGTTGTACCTATTGTAGAGTGTTATATTGTTATGAGGGACAGAAAAAAAGTGATTCTGATGCCTACATGATCATGTCTAGACAAGGCCTTAGATGGACGGAGTGTGAAGATAGGGAGCATCCTCTCCACCCCACCACAGTCAATGACTGTTAGTTTTAATATATATAATATACATACATATCTACACACACACACACACATACATACATACATACATATATAAAGCATATATGAATGTACATGTAGATTATATGGGAGAGAAGCTAATACAGTCTCAGGGACACTATAGTGTCCAGAATTTTATCTATGTACTTTAAATTCTAAGCTTCATTTATGTGTTCTTTACCTCTGCTCAAAATTCCATTTTTGCCCAGTTAGACCCCAGAAGGTAAATGCCTTCTTAACAAACCCCGACCCTGATAAAGTGCCCAGAGCCCAACCCCCTCCCCACACTGATTCCTCTCCCTTAAGTTTTCTCCAGCCAGAGGCATGATCCTGTTTCACAGCAGGATAGGATTTCTGAATCCAAGGTATATAGCCTGAGCGGGTTCCTTCCTGTTTGCTCCCAAGGCCAGCAGACACTCTGGGACTCTTGCAGAAAGCCCAGTTCAACTGCCCATGAGAAACCTTGTAGAAGAGGAAAAGACAATCTCCTGCCAGCCTCAGTTTTTTCTGTGAGTTATCGATGCCTTTTTCCCTTTCCAGACTCCATTTAGAATCCTAGAATCCTAGGTTGCCAGAGCCAGTCAACACCTTAGAGATCATCAAAAAACCAGACTCATTTTAAGGAGGATGAGGATGTCAGTAAAGGGATGGTGACTTACCCAAAGTCACAGACCCAGCTAGGAGTAGAACCACAACTAGAATTTGGATTTCCTGGGCCTAGTCAATGATCTTTCTCAGAAAGTAAGCTGCTTCCAACTGACCTGGCTCTAAAAAGAAAGCAATCAACAAACATTCATTAAATTTCCATCATGTGCCAGGCTCTATGCTTAGCAATGGTGATATGGATGAAAAGAATGAAACTATCCCCACTCTCAAGATTTTTTTAGTGATGAGAGAATAAGGAAAGATAAAAGCATTTACAGAGCAAATAGAAATAAATAAAATAAACACAAGGTAATTGAAAATAGGAAGGGAGGAAGGAAGGAAGGAAGGAAGGAAGGAAGGAAGGAAGGAAGGAAGGAAGGAAGGAAGGAAGGAAGGAAGGAAACATTTGGTGGGGGAATTGATAGGAAAGGCTTTATAGAGGGATTTGGGAGGCAAAAAATGAGGAGGGGATAACAAATGTGAAGTAGCTATAAGAAATAAGGAATATGTTAGTTCTGCTGGGTTGCAGAGTTTGGAAGGCTGGACAGATAGCTTGTGGGCAGGTTATTAAGGAATTTAAAAGTTATAATGAAAATTTATATTCATATTTAGACATCCTAGATGTATTTAAGGAGCCCCTGGAGTTTATTGAGTAGGAGATCTATATGGGTAAGCTCAGATTCCTTTCCTTTCTGTAAAGGATAGAATAGAGTCTGGAGATAAGACCAATTAGGAGGCTGTTGCAATCATCTAGGGAAGAGGTGGTGAGGGCCCGAACTAAGGCAATAGCTGTGTAAGTGAAGTACTCAGATGCAAGATATAGATGTAGAAATAGTAAAATTGGCAACAAATTAGATATGTGGATCGAGGGAATATGAAGAGTCAAAAATGATGCTGTTGAGGCTATGATTTTGGAAGCCTGGAAAGATAGGGATGTCTCAAATGGAATAGTAATATTGGGAAGAAAGGTGGGTTCAGGGGAAATGGGAGTTCTATTTTCAACATGTTGAGTTTGAGATGTCTCTGGGACATGTCATTTGAAACATCCAATGAGCAGGTGGTAATGGGGGAATAAAGCTCAGTGGAGAGACTGAGGCTGCATATAGAAATCTGGGAATCATGTGCTTAGAGATGATAATTAAAATCACAGAAACTGATAAGGTCACTGAGAAAGGGCTGAGAGAGAAAAAAAAACAAGGGAGCCTACGGACAGAACCTTAGGGAAAACCTGCACTTAGAGGATGTGATAAGAATTCTAACCCAGTAAAGATGCTGAGGAGGGATTGGATCCATAATGAAGGATACCAAAAGAAAAGTGGTGTCACAAAAACTAAGAGAGGAGAGAGGATTCAGGAAGAAAGGAGAGGCCACAGTGTCAAATACAGCTAAGAAATCACCAAAATGACAGATCTGGTCCTTAAGAGATCATTGGTAATTTTGGAGAGTGCTGAGTGATACAGCAGAAGACAGACTACAAGGGGTTGAAGAATGAGAGGAGATGAAGTAAAGAAAACTGAGTGTGGACAGCTTTTTCTAGGAGGTTGAGAAAGAAAAGAGAGATATAGGGCAAAACCTTGAGGGAATTGTAGATTCTGTTTTTGTTCAGTCCTGTCTGACTCTTCTTGACCCCATGGGGGTTTTCTTGGCAAAGATACTGGAGTGGTTTGTCATTCCTTTTCCAGATGAAGAAAGTGAGGCAAACAGGGTGAAGTGACTTGCCCAGGGTCACACAGTTAAAATGTGTCTGAGGCCAAATTTGAACTCAGGTCACTTTGACTTCTGATCACTTTGCCACCTAGCTTCCCTTCCAGTGAAGGCTTTTTAAGGATAGGAAGACTTGCTTATTTGAAAGAGACAGTAGATAGGAAGAGGTAGAAGGTCAGAAGAGGTAATGATTAAAGGGAGAATCTGCTGAAGAAGATAGGAAGGGATGTTTCAAGGGCACAGATAGAATAACATCATGGAGAAAGAACAACTCACTACCGGAGAGTGACAGTCTGTAAATAGGCATTCACTAAAGCTATGTGTCAGGCACTGTGTTAAAGATAGAAAAAGAGGCAAAAGACAGACCTACCCTCAAGAAGCTTACCATCCAATGATGAAATAATTTGGAAAAAAGACTGGGGTAAAGGAGAGAGTGGGAGATGATGTTTAAAAAAAAGAGTTTGGAGATGAAGAGAAAGCATAAAGATAAACTTCCTGATGAATGGCCTCAATTGTCTCAGTAAAGCAAAGAGAAAGTTTCTCCACTGAGAGAGTGGAGGGAAGGAAAGATACGGGAGGCCTGAGAAGTCTGGAGGAGCTTCTGTGGAGAAAGGATACCAACTGAGAATAAAAGAACAGCTTTGCTGCAGGGAAACCCCAGTTGAAGTTGGATAACGTTGATTTATAATGTATTCAGTCAGCAAGTTGTATTACTTCCTCCAGCTCCTTTCAATAGCAGAAAAGAAGCATGTAGGAGGAGAGGAGGCGGATGGTGGGTGTAATCCGGGGATGATATTTGGCAAGGGATGAATGCCAAGAAGACAAGAGATCATTAGGGGATGCGAGACATTAGGACAGTGTGGATCTGAAGTAGTTAACTAACTGTCAATTTGAGATTGGGAAGAGTAGAGAGTAAAGCAACGGTTAGACTTTAGCTGGAAGTTGAAGGAAGGTGGGAGGTGGAAGTGAGAAGGGAAAGCAGTAATGATGGGATTTATGGAAACTGATGGAGAGTTTAGGGAATTTGAAGTTGAAATAAACATGGATAAATTCTCCTAGAATAATGGTAGGAGTTGGGAAGGAATGGAGGACATTAAATCCACCAATAAGCTCCTTAAGAAAGGAGGGATGGACAGAGCACTGCCCTTCAAGTCAGGAGGACCTGAATTAAAATCTGGTGTCAGACTCGTAGCGGCATGACCCTGGGCAACTCACTAAACAATGACTGCCTTAAAATAAAAAAGAAGGGAGAATGGCCAAGGGCCCATATAAAATACCCACCAAGATTTGAACAGGGTGGTAAATTCTGATACCATGAAATTCAAAGAAGTTGCCAAGTAACGATGGCAAATGGAAAATCTAGAAATAGCAATAGATAGCAAGAAATAATCCATCCTCCAATTTGCCAGGGGCATGAGCAAACTCGTGTTTTCCCCTAACCTACCTTTCTTCCTAACACTCCTATTCTGTCTAAGGCATCACCATCTTTTCAGGCTCCCAAATTCATATCCTCAAGTTATGGCATAAGCCATAGCTAAAGAAGTTAACCAGTGTTGTTTGGAGGAAGCTGGGTCTCAGTGAGATCAGTTAGGTAAAAGGAGTGTGAGAGAAAGTCCAGGATGACAGAAAATTTTTCACTATAGAATGAGAATTCCAGAGTGCACTGGGAAGGCAGTGAACAGAGTTGAGTAGGATTTGAATAGGATTAAGTAGGATAATAGGTACAATCAATAGATTAAGGAGGATGGAGAGGACAGAACAGGAGGTGCCAGTTGGGGATCATTTTCTCCTAGGTTGCTGATATCAATTATAACTCATCTGCTGATGATTGAATAATACAGGGTTAGAAAGAGAAGCAGATGGAATTTGTTAGTAATAAGGATAGTGATAGGTAGCAGATGAATTAAAGTGCTCAGTTTCTAAAGGCCAGAGACATTGAAGGGTGGTCATCCTGCCTTTGGGTCTCCTACACTGTATGGATTCGATAAGGAAGGAGGAGATTGTGGTTTTCGGGTGGGTCTCCCCAGGGCCAGCAGAGGATGATGGTCAGAAGTGGGGACTGAGTATACTCCTGCTTCAACTTCTTTTAAAGATAGGTGGGCACTTGTTAGGATCAATGATTGAATGTTGGAGTCAGAAGCTAGACTGTAAAGAAGAGAGTGAGAGGAAAAGAAGTGATGTATTCTCAAATCTTCATCCTTCTCGACTTCTCTGTACCCTTTGACATTATCAATCACCCTCTTCTCCTTGATACGCTCTTCCCTTTGTTTTTTTTTTTGTTTCTTCCGATATTGTCCTTTCCTTATTCCTAACAATCTAACCACTCTTTCTAATCTCCTTTGCTGGACCTTCATCCAGGTCAAATCTATTAACCCTGGATGTCCCCTCCAAGGCTCCCTCTTGAGCCTTCTTTTCTCTCTATTCTTTTTCACTTGGTGAGCTCATCAGTTCCCATAGATTTAGTTATAATTTCTATACAAATGATTCTCAGATCTATGGATACATACCTGACCACTCTGCTCATCTTCCCCTCCTGCATCTCCAACTGCCCGTTGGAATCAAACTGGATGTCATAGACCCTTTAAATTCAACATGTCCAAAACTATACTCAGTATCTTTGCCCCTAAGTCCTTCCCTCCAAACTTCCTTATTACTGTTGAAGCTAACCCCATCCTCTAAGTCACCCAGGCTCACAACCTAGCTATCATCCTGGACTGCTCAGTCACATTTACCCCACATCCAATCTGTTGCCAAGGTTTGTTGATTTTACCTTCATAATATCTCATAAAACTTCTCTTCCAATACTGCCACCACTCTTGCACAGGCCCCCATCATCTCCATCTAGACTATTAAAATTGTCTTCTGGCTGGTCTCCTTGCCTAGGGCTCACCCCACTTCAGTCCATCCTCCACTCAGCTGCCAAAGTAATCTACCCAAAGCCCAGGTCTGACCATGTCACCTCCTCTTCTATCAACTCCACTTGGCTCCTTATTTCCTCCGAGATCAAAAATAAAATTATCTGCCTGGCCTTTAAAGGCTTTAATAACCCGGCCCCTTCTGACCTTTCCAGTCTTCTTACACTTTACTTCCCAATTCCACACCCCCACCTATTGCATAAGCCAGAGGCACAGGCCTCCTTGCTGCTCCTAATAACAATATACTCCGTCTCCTGACTCTGGGTACTTTCACTGACTGTCTCCCATGCCTGGAATGCTCTCCCTCCTCATCTCCATTTCCTGGCTTCCCTGGCTTCCTTCATATCCCAGCTAAAATCTCAGCTTTTGCAAGAAGCCTTTCCCAATTCCCCCTAATGCCAGTGTCTTCTACCCTGAGATTATTTCCAATTTATCCTGTATAGATCTTGTTTTATACATAGTGGTTTTCATGTTGTCTCCCCACATTGCAAGGTCTCTGCCGGCAGGGATAGTTTTGGTCTGTCTTCGTATCTCCGAAGCTTAGCAGTTTCTGGCATATAATTGTTGACTTGTCTTAACTTGCCTATGGATCTTGTAACTGTATCTTTAATAGGCAAGAGACTCTTGAGAGTCTGACAATCCTCCCATGACTGAAAAGAGACTGTGTGAGGTACAGAGAGAAGAAAGAGAAGGAAGAGAACCTTCCTGAGAGACTAGTTTAAGTTTTAACCTGTGAATAAACATAAAGAGAATTCTTGAAAGACCCTTAGTATATATGTCTATAAATGAACAAATCCTTATGGCAAAATTAATTGAATAATATACACTTTTAAGATAATTATAAATTTAAATAATTATAATTTAATGTTAGTTATGTTAAGAATATTAATAAATAATATTAATTTAGTATTCATAGAAAAATATTCAGTAAATTAGCCAGAAAGACAGCGTGTCAAAGATGCAATTGTAAATTGGCCTTTATTATTTTACAGCATTTTTCCACTATGCCACATGATTTATGATCTAATTTAAGAGACAAAGGCTGAGCACAGAAAAACTAAATTTGACAAGTATTCATTTATTCATTGCTAATGATGTATAGGAGAGGCAGTGTGGCATGGTAGATAGAGAATATTTATTGACTGTGTGACCCTAAGTAAACCACTCAACCTCTCAGTACTCCCAAGCAACTTGCTAAGACTATAAATTGTAGAGCATGTGGCTATCTGCATTAGAGGGAATTTCTCACTGGGTGATTTCCACTGATGATATCACAAGGAAAGAAAGAGAAAAAGGAAAGGAGGAAGAGCGAGAGGAAGGAAGGAAGGAAGGAAGGAATGTAGGAAAAAAGGAAGGAAGGAAGGAAGAAAGGAAGGAAGGAAGGAAGGAAGGAAGGAAGGAAGGAAGGAAGGAAGGAAGGAAGAAAGGAAGGAATGTAGGAAGGAAGGAAGGAAGGAATGTAGGAAAAAAGGAAGGAAGGAAGGAAAGAAGGAAGGAAGAGAAGGAAGAAGGAAGGAAGGAAGGGAAGGAAAGAAGGAAGGAAGGAAGGAAGGAAGGAAGGAAGGAAGGAAGGAAGGAATGTAGGAAGAAAGGAAGAAAGGAAGGAAGGAAGGAAAGAAGGAAGGAAGGAAGGAAGGAGTGTAGGAAGAAAGGAAGGAAGAAGGAAAAACATAGGGCACTCTACAAGGTACATTAGGGTTATAAAGACACAGAAAACAAAAAGGGAAGAAAAGGAAAAATAGCACCTCCCCTTAAGGAGTTTACATTCTCCTGTGTAAAAAGAAAATGTTAATCTTTCTTCAGTAACAGTGAAGACAGTAATATAGGTGATGGCTCACAAGGGCTTGCCAAAGGAGTCAATGATTCACAGTTACAACTGGAAGGACCCTGCTTGGGATTCCTCGTTTAAGGACTTCCATTTTACAGAGGAAGAAACTGATGACCTTAGAAGGAAAATGATTTGTCTAAGTTTTCCCAAGAATGAATAATTCAGGACAAGAATTAATACTTCTTAGGTCCTGATCTAGCTCTTCCTACATATAAATAGTAATTTCAGGAGAGGGGCAAAGGTGGGATGGGAAGGCTTCATGGAGGAGGGATTTAAGTTAGGCCTTGAAGGTTAGGAGGGAAAGAGTTGGGGAGATGACCCCTATTAAAATGAAGATATGGCTCAGAAACATAACACTTTAAACTGGTTTAAGTCTTCTCCATCGCGATGAGAATTAAGGATTTGGATCAGGTGTTAAAGGGAGAAGGGAGAGGAGGAAAGACAATAAGGGGAACAAGGTGGGGTGGACAGGGCCTGGGACTTCAAATCAAAAGGAATTGGGTTCAAAGGGTAGGGCATTTAAGCTCTACGAATGTCAGTTTCCCCATCTACAAAATGGAGTTGTATTCCATGGCCTCTAGGGTGACTTCTGGCTTGAGAGCTTAAAGAGCTGCTTGAAAGGTGGAATGAAGGGAGCAGAATGCTAAGAACCCTGGAAAGCCTCCCTTGTTGCCTTCTATAATCACCATCCCCTCTAGGCTCACTCCCAAAGGCTCCCTTGGGGATACAGCCAAAGGCTCGACTTCACCTACCCCCTCCCCAACCAACACTACTATTATAGATGGTTTTAAGGACAAACAAGGATGTTTAGAGTCCCAGAGCTGCTCTGTGACCTGGGACAAGTCACTTTTCTACACTGGGAAGTGAGTTTCCTTGTGAGGTTCCTCACAAGAAAATGAAGGGGGGTGAATTTAATAGTCTCTACGACTCTTTCCAGCTTGAAAACTTTATGAATCTATGACTAAAGAATGATTTCTATAGTCTAAGAATATAATTTAAATAGCAATAAAAAGAACAAACATCACTATTTTAAAAGATGGAATTAAATAACAAATCAGTGCCAATCCTAGGGCCCCATTGCATTAAACAGACACAAGGACCACAAAGGCTGACTCTGATGGGGCAGAGAACCAAATAGAGAGGGGAAGAGATGCTTCCAGGTCACTGTTTCTGCCTGCTGCTCAACTCCTCTGAGGTCTGGAGACAAGATCATGCCTCTAACTCCATTCCAAGCTTTAGGCCAGATCTGATGGTTATCAGCCATGGTGCCTCTACCAAGGGTCAGGTCATTCTTGATCATCTTACCCTTCTAGCAACACAAATCAGTTCTCCCCAGGCCAATTACAGTCTGCTTTGCCAAGACTCACCTATCAGTTTGGCTACATATAGCTGATGGAGACAATCCATTATTATACTGTCCCTTCCCAAATGGGTTGAAACTAATAAGGTGTCTGACAATCAAGCTACTTTAAGGTAGCCACAGGCATCCAGTATGAAAGGATAATTGGGACTTTGGGACTCTGGGTGGCAGTAGGGGAGAAGAGCATGGTAGGACTGAGGGGGTAGGGACCTTATATTGGGAGCTATTTCCCTGGAAGAATAATGTAGGATAACTGATGGATACTTCTCTGATTAACTCTGGAGGGTGGAGAATGAGAGAATCCTGTAGGGGGGAATCTATTCTCCTCTCTTCAAGGCTAGCTTTGTAAAGTAGCAAAATGTCTTGGAGAGGAGAAGGGGAACATTAAAATTGAAGATGTAGATCTAAGCTCCAGATCTGACTTTTACCAGCTGTGTGACCTAGGATAGGGGAGTCAACATGTTATAAAAGAAAATGTATTTGCCTGAAAATCAGGGGACTCTGTCACTTACTTGCTGAGTGACTCTGGACAACTCACTTTCCCTGTCTTGGCCCCCATTTTTCAGATATGTAAAATGAAGAGGTCACTTAATTTCTAAAGTTTTTCCCAGTTCCAAAGTCCTGTGATTTCAAATCACTCAACCTTTCTGAGCCTTAGTTTCTCCATTTGTAAAATAAGGATTATAACACATGTATTGTACAATTTAAAGGGTCATTGCAGAGGTATGAGCTAATCCTACAGACCATAGAGTAAGACCTATGCCACCTAGGTAGTTTTGTGAGGTGGTGGGGGTTGGGAAAGTGTGGAATAAGTTTGTCCCACTTAGGGAGACATAGCACTATCTGTGCTTGTGGACCTCTTAGGCTCATGTGTGGTTGGGTCCCCAACTTTTTGGCATCCATGTGGCCACTGTTTTGGGTCAACCTCAAAGCCACCCCAAAAATTAGTCCAGTGAACTGGTTACTGATGGGAGGAAGTCCTGTTGGAATCTAGTGCCTTTGCTCAGCCTCTCATTTCTGGAATGAGCTTCCTTAGAATCTTTAGCTTGCTCAAGACTCACCTCTTGGGTCTTCTGCTACAGGATCTGGGGGAGCTCCCCTTCTTCCAATGAACATGAGTGTGCTAACATGATATACTCTAACCCAAGAGACAGTAATTAGTCAACAGTAATAGTAATGATAATGGCAGCTAGCATTGGCATCGCACACTGAGGCTCACAACGTGCTTCACATACGTTATCTCCTTTGGTCTTCCCACCCACCTGTGCTCTTTAAAGCTAACAAATATAAAGTTATTATGCCCTTAGTGTACACCAAACACTGGGCTAAGTACTGGGCTTATGGAAAACAAATGGAAATAGTGTGTGTGTATGTATGTATATATATGTCATATATATACATATTTATATATACAAGATACATATGGACTAGGTGAAAATTAATTTCAGTTATTTAGGACTAGAACTTTTTCATTTTGTCTCATTTTCACTGTATCTAGCACTGTGCTTTGCATACATCTTGTTGCATATATACGTGTTGTTGCAGTCATATCTGACTCTTCATGACCCCATTTGGAATTTTTTTGGTAAATATACTAGAGTGGTTTGCTATGTCCCTCTCCAGCTCATTTTACAGATGAGGAAACTGAGATTTAAGTGACCCACCCAGGGTCACACAGCCAGTTTCTGAGGCCAGATTTTAACTGAGGAAGAGGAGTCTTCCTGACTCCAGAGCCAGTGTTCTATCCACTGACCCCTAGTACACAATAGTCATATAATTATACGATGCTTAATAAATGCTTGTTGGATTGGATTAAACTGAACTCTTGGGGAGAAGGGATGGAAATTCCACAGGGAGAAAGGAGGGAAATTCCACAGGGAGAAGGGATGCAAATTCCATAGGGCTCTGGACTTTGGTAACTCTTCTTCTGGTCAATGTGGGGAAATTAGGCAGGTTTAAGTAAATTCACAAATGATAGACCTTGGTGGGTTATTAAGAAAACTAGGAAAGTTTGGGATGTATCCATTACCTTATTGACTTGGGGATCACAGGGTTTAGAACTGAAAGGAAGATTCTTTTTTTTTCTTTTCTTAGATAATATTTTATTTCCCCCCCCCTCGCCAATTACATGTAAAAATTATTTTTAACATTTGGTTTTTTTTTTTAGTTTTGAGTTCCAAATTTTATCCTTCCAACTGTCCCTGAGATGGTAAGCAATCTGATACAGGTCATACATGTGCAATCATGTGAAAAGAGGATTTTTAGAGACCATCCAGGCCACCACCTTCAGCCCCTCAATTCTGCAAGGGGAAAAATTATGCCTCAGAGATAGAAGTGACTTGTCCTGTCCACACAACTTGACAGGTGGCAGAACTAGGGTTTGAATCAAGCCAATTCTCTTTCCACCGCCCTATGCTTATGTACACCAGAGTCTAGACTTCAGCCAGATTATTCTTCAGAGCTACATGTCTAACCAAAGAGCATAGAGCTCATCTTGACCTGTATATCTGTGGGAATTCTTGACGTCCTCCTACCTTCCCAAATGACATTTCAGAGAATGTCCATTCCAGTGTACTCCAGTGAAAGCTCTGGCCAGGAAGGCACTCCAGAGCCCTAAGGGCATCCCTGACCTATTTTTGGTATAGTCAAGTCACATTCTCTCTAGCTAGAGTCTCTATAGCCTTTTTCCTATACTCTGATCTGGTCTTACTGATAAACAGAGTTGGCTGTCACCTCTGTGGGCACGAGGAAGGACACCTGTCTAAAAATACCCCCCTCCCACAATGGTCTACTTGAAATCTTATCACAGATAAGTCGTTTCTTAGAATCATGGGATTAGAGATGTAAAGCAAGAAGGAACCTTGGGGGACATTTGGACTAAACCCTTCACTTAAGAAATGAATAAATAGATGCCTAAGGATAGTAAGTGACTTCCTCAAGGTCATTCAGGTAATGAGGAATAGTCAGGATTCGAGCCTAGGTTAATTTGTGATTGTGTTTTACAAGGAAGAGATATATGGCAGAAAATGGTTACTCGAAAATCATAGTGGGAGTGAGGCAAAGGTTAGGGTATTTATATCCATTTTAATGAGATGCCAATCCTAATTAGGGGGAAAGGGGAGGAAGGGTTAAGTTATAAAAAAAATAGTGAGGAAAGCAAAGATTTCAAATGTTACATGACAGCAAGTGGGGAAAGAACTAAGTTCGGAGGGAAAAAAAATCTAATTTGTCCACAAGCATATCATTGGCAACCTTAGAAAGAACCTTTTCAGGGGAGTGATGAGAACAGAAGCATAAATTCAGGAAAGAGCAGATTAATTCATGGTTGGCTTTTTCAATGAAGAAATGTAGGATGGAAAATAGTTACTTGCAAATTATAATGAGTGAAGCAAAAATCAGGGGATTTCCATTTGAATGAAATGCTGATCCTGATTGAAGGGAAGGTAGGGTTAAAGTATCAAAAAATAGTGGGAAAAGCAAAGATCTCAGATGTTACATGATGGCAGGTAGAGAAAGAACTAGGGTTACAGAAGAGAAAAAAATCCAGTTTGTCTACAAGCAACTCCAGACAGAAACTTTTTAGTGGATTGGTGAGATCAGAAGGATAAATTCAGAAAAGAGCAGAGGAAGAAATTAAAGCAGTATGGAATAATGAAGAAATGTAAGTTGTCACCTCACCTTATTATAAGAACCTCCTCTGCTAATCCATCCAATGTTCTTTTACCAGACAAATTATCAATAAACAATGCTTTCATCACTCCATTTCTGGTGGCTTCTTATCTCTTAAATTTGGATTCTTAATTTCCAAGACTATCCCAGCTCCAGCTTTCCCTTCGAACCTTTCCCTTACAGCTAAACAGCATTTCTTTATAAAGAACTTGAATTAAGTATTTATTGTTAATTATCTCCCCCCAACTAGTCCAATTCCTTAAGAAAAGAGAGCAGTCCTACAATTCCTCCTTATCTCCCCACAGGGCCCAGCACAGTGCTTAATCATATATTATTCATATATTTATTGATAACATTGTGTTTGGACCAGAAAGCAAAATCTAGGGATAAGATCCTGATGCATTTAAAGGCCAAAGGGAAAAAATAATTGAAAAAGGCCAAAGAGTGGATAACTATCACAAAATTCCCCATATCCCCAATCAAAATCAATATGGGAAACTCCCCCGTGTGGAAGCTTCTTCCACCCATGCAGATCAGCAACTCATTTGTAACTTTTAGCCTTATAGTGTTTGCTGGGACGCTGAGAAATTAAAGAGACCCAGAGCCCAAACCTAGGTTTTCCTGTCTCCAAGGCCAGCCCTCTATCCATCATTCTGAAACCCTTCATAAAGAGAGAAAGGACAGGATCCAGAGCACAAGTTGAGAAGGAGCTCTGGAGAGGAAGAAGTAGCTCTCTTCTGAAAAATGGTAAAAATCAGAGGACAGAAAGAGACAGAGAAGTAAGAGGGGGAATGGGGTGCCATAGAAGAGAGCTTGCATCTGATATTCTTGAAATAAGATACAGTCAGCTTAAAGTAAGGGGCCAGGCAAGACTTGAGAAGAAAGTTTCCCTTAGAAACCATTTTCCCCCCCATAAAGAGAAAATCAAGGTATATAATAAGTCCTTGCATGAAAAATAGTCAAAACCTAGGTTCTAGCTTTGGTTCTGACTTCAGGAAATGTTGATGGAGAAACAAAGAGCCAGTTCCATTTCTGCCTCCCAGCTTTTTCAAATCTCCTGCCTATTCTAGCTTCTTGAGCTCCTACATACCCCATCCATCACCTGCCCACCTACCATCAGCGTCAGAAGCCTGATTCCAGTGGTAGGTATGCTACCACCCATCCCATAAATATCTAGGTAGGAATGGGAGAATGCTATGGGTAGTGCTGCCAGAAATTGTTTCAGTACTATAGGAAAGCTAAGGAAAGATAGATAGACAGATAGATAGATAGATAGATAGATAGATAGATAGATAGATAGATAGATAGATAGATTGAAACATATATACATACATGCACACATACATATACACACATATAGCCAGCTAGGTGGCCTAGAGTCAGGAAGATTCATCCTCATGAGTTCAAATCCAACCTCAGACACTTACTAGCTGTGTGACGCTGAACAGGTCACTTAACCCTATTTGCCTCAGTTTCCTCATATGTAAAATCAGCTGGAGAAGGAAATGACAAACCACTCCAGTATCTTTGCCAAGAAAACCCCAAAAGGAGTCATAAAGAGTATGACATGACTAAAAAATACACATACATATTATATGTGTATGTATATTGTATATATGAAATATTATCTCAGGTACTATGCCAAGTTCTGGGGATACAAAAAAAGCTAAAAGACAGTTTCTGCTAGAGCTCATGATCTAAGGGGAAGACAACATGTGGATAATGACGTGCAAGCAAGCTACATAAAGGATAAATTGAAAATAATCACCAGAGGGAAGGCACCAGGATCAAGGGGGATCAGGAAAGGCTTCCTGCAAGAAGGTGAAATTCTAGCTGGGATTTGAAGGAGGCCAGGAAAACTGAGGGGTAGAGACGAGGAGGGAGAGCATTCCAGGCTTGGGAGATAGCCGGTGACAAAGGCCAGAGGTGAGAGGTGAGTTCAAAGGAGGCCAGTATCATTAGACTGAAGAGCACACAACATGTTGCAGGAAGATTGGAAGGGGAGGGGAGCGGGAAATCTATGAAGGGCTTTCAACACCAAGCAGAGGATTTCTGATTGGATCCTGGTGATAATAAGGTGCCAGCGGGGTTCGTTGAGTTGAGGGTAACATGATCAGGCCTGTACTTTGAGAAGATCACTTTGGCAACTGTACTGTGAAGAAGGATTGCAGTGAGGAGAGGGTAAGGGTAACTGATAGACCTCAATCCCACTGGTGAGTTAGGTGGAAAACTTCCCTGGCAGAATGGATGGATGAGAAGAATTTGTTCCAACGGCCATGAAGGCAGCTGAAGGAGGTGCTATGGAATGCTTAGAGCTTGTTCAGACATTGAAGATGCCAAGGTCACCCACTGTATCCTGGGCCATCACAGGTCATTGTGACTTTCATTTTGCCGTTGGACTTCAAGAACCCTGGAAGAGAGAGTGAGGCTGCCAGTTTTGCACAACTCTGTCTCGCTTAACTATGATTCACATGCAAGTCAATACATCACCTTGTGACATCATTGGTCCCCTTCAAAAATGAAGGACAAACAACAACACAACATTACTTTATGGCAGACAAACCAACAATCATCAAGCTATTACAATAGTCTAGGCATGAGGAGATGAGGACCTGAAACAGAGTAGTGTCTGGGTCAGAGGAGAGAAGGGCAGTACATGTGAGAAATTTTAAGAAGGTAAAATTGTCAGGTCTTGGTGACAGATTGGTTGTTGGGAGTGAGGGAGAATACCCAGCTTGTGAATTGGGATTATTGGGAAGATGGTGACACCTTCGACACTAGTAATGAAGTTTGGAAGAGCAGAAAGTTGTGGGGATGGAGGAAAAGATGATGAATTTAGTTTTGATCGTGTTGAGCTCAAGATATGAATAGGATATCAAGTTCAAGATGTCTGACAGACAGTTGAGAGAGTCAGTAGAGAGTTTATGAATGTGATATAATGTATATGATGATATAACATATAATATAATTATGATAATATAATAATACAATATGATATAATATATACTGGTATCATAATGTAACATAATATGTAATCATGTATTATATAATATATACTGATATACAATATATACTGATAGTAAAAATTATATCTTTTTTGTTTTTGTATCGTGTCTACTTTAGCCAGACACATAGTAGGTTTATTGATTATTAAACAAAGGTTTATTGATTTATTGATGGATTTTAAGTCAGAGTACCCAATTCCAAATCCCCTCTCTGCCATTTACCATGTGACCTTGGGCAAATTTTTTGACCCCTCTGAGTCATTTTCCTCATCTGTAAAATGAAGGGGTTAAACTAGATCGGGGTGGGGAACTTTCAGCCTCAAGGCCACATGTGGCCTTCTAGGTCCTTGGGTGTGGCCTCTTGAGCGAGTCCAAGCTTTACAGAACAAATCCTTTTATTAAGGGGATTTGTTCTGTGAAATTTGGATTCAGTCAAAGGGCCACACTTGAAGACCTAGAGGGCCACAGGTGACCTTGAGGCAGCAGGTTACCCACCCCTGAACTAGACAGACCCTTTCAGTTCTAAATCAATATGTGTACTTACGACTCTGTCACGTCTCTAAGAAGCTGGATCTGTTCCTCACAACCTCTGACTTACAGGCTCATAGATTCAGAACAGAAAGAGATTTAAAGATCATTCGGTGAAACATCCTTCCCTCACTTTACAAACAAGGAAATGGGCTCAGAACAAAAGTTGATTTGCCCAACATCAAACTGAGTTCAAAGCCAGATACTCTGACCCAATCCCACCCCACCACACTATCCAAATCTTCTCCTCTTGATCTATTATGAGAAACTTCGTGTTGACGTGGGTCCTTAGTGAGGTCATACCTCCAGTCCCCCAGAAATTCTAATCTAGGACATTCCATGTGAAATAGGAATTGGGAGTATTATTCCCTCTCCTCCCATAAATGCTCTCAGGCTTCCTTCACTGGTATTCAGTTCACTTGACAGGCCCCAGTACTAAGCTGGTAGGCTTGCTCGCTTCCTGATGTTTCCAAGGATCCTATTTCCTGGCTCTGCCTCCAGATCATAAAGGCCAAAGAGAACCAGGTCACCCAGCTCACGCACGATCCCATCTCCCCGAGGATAGGAAAGTTTGACAGGAAGTCTGATCTAAGGTTACTCCTTCCCATTACACATGGGGAAAATGAGAAGCCGGAATGGGAGGGAGGAAAAACAGAGAAGCAAAGAATGACTTTTCTAGTCCCTAAACAAGTCAGGGCCATCGACTGAGGAAGGTTGAAAGAACACTAATAATAAGGAAACTCAGGAAAGTCTTCCCTTTAGAGGCAGGATCTGGGGGAGGGTGGGACGAGTAGGGGAGAGAAGTCTATCATTTCTACTTTCACTGCATCAGGTTTTATAGTTTCTGTCTTTACAATATCTCTCATATGTGAAGCCTTCTCGAATCAGGTACCTTAGAGTCTACCCCCCATCCCCTTTCATTTTACAAATGAGGTAACTACCTGAAGTCACTTGGTAGCAAACACCTGAGGGTAGGATTTGAATCTGCATCCTCCAACTTCAAATCTATTGCTGTCTCTTTCAAATAAAGACTTGTTGCTATTTGGTGGGCTCAAGAGGATGCTAAAAGTGGACATTGGAAGAGGATCTCTGGTAATCCTCCTGCCCAAAGATTTACCCTCTCTTGAGCCATTGGGGGCCTAACTTTCCCCTTAGAGTTAAACAATGCTAGTCTGTTGCTTGCAGCTGAAGCAGGCAATTCTGTGAAGTTTAATGTCATCTAGAGAAAAAGAAGACTGGAGGCGGATAGAAGAGAAAGGACCCTATCGCGTATCAGTTTCCCTTCCCTGGATTCAGGAGTGAAGTGGGAGAAGGAGTAAGAGGGAAAGAAATAAGGGCCAGTGAGAGTATATAACATACCAGCTTCCTCCTTAACAAAGAATATCTCTGTTTCCCATTCTAAATATTTCTCTTTTCCCCAAGTCACTTTCACTTGCTTTGAAGCCCGACTTTTACCTGGGTTCAAATCCTACACCTGCAGACTCTCTGCATGACCTTGAGCAAGTCAGTCTACCTCAATTTTTTCATCTGCGAAATGAGGAAGTTGGACCAAAAATAGGTATTCTAACTTGAGGTCCGTGAATTTGGGGTTTTTTTTAAGACGTTCTGATAATTGTATTTGAATGTTATTGATTTCCTTTGTGATCCTATGTACTTTAGTTTATGCATTTAAACATGATTCTGAGAAGGATCCATAGGCTTTACCCAGACTGCCAAAAAGATCCATCCATCTCACACACACACAAAGGTTAAGGATACTTAGACTAGATGGACTGTGAGGATCTCCCAGCTCCAGATCCTTGCCTTCCTAACAAAAAATAACCAGTTTCTCCCAAATAGGTCAGCATTGCTGTTGCTTTTTTTAGCATGATAATTTTGCGTAATAATTTTCAGTATACATCCACGTAGTTTCCTATGATCTTATTTTTTTCTTTCAAAGAGGTCTCATTTTAGGAATATTTCTGTTATTCGGAGGTAGCCTATATTTGGACCAAAAACAGGATTTATTTTTGTAACAAGGAACTTATAATAACTTCAAATGTCTCAAAGCAGGCTGCTTGGTGCAGTAGGTGCAATTTTGGAGTAAAAGGGTCTGGATACACAGCCTGGCTCTGTTCCATATCACTAGTGAGGACCTAGACCACCCACTTCACCCCCTCTAAGTCTCAGTTTCCTTATCTGTAAAATGAAATGGTTCAATTACATAATTTCTAAGGTCTCTCATAGCTCTAAAGCCATCTCAGCGAAATACAAGTTCCCATCATTAGTATTTTCTCAGGGTCCCAATCTCACTTGGAAGGGGTCCTCCCACAAATCATTCTGTATTGTTATCTGTCAAGGTGAATGGCTAGTCAGCTATTGGGAGTTCCCACAGCTCTCCTAGAGACCAAAGTGGGAATGTCCAACACTGATCTTCCCAGTGGTTATATCCAGAGAATAATTAACAATTCCAGTGCCACAAAGCATGCCCAGGGCTAGCAGCACAAGAGACTTCCCGAATCAAGTTGAGACAAGGAAGAGGCCTCAGATATTGTGGCCAAAAGTCTTTGGAGGGTAAACAAAGACCCCAGCCCCATGAGGCAGCTTCTGAGGAGGCTGAGGGTTAGAAAAGGGAGTAGGATGGGGCCAGACCAAGGAAGAGCTCTCCTGGTGTATGGACACCTGAGGATAGAGGAATGGAAAAGATGCTTCCACCCGATGGCCTCTTACCAGGACTATTATTCCTACTAACTCGATGCTAAATTCAATTGTTCCTGGGTGTGGAAGTAGTACAAGGGTCTGTGAGTGCCCTTTAAAATTTCAGCATCTTGGGATAATGCCCTAGTGGCTGAGCCTTAGTTCCATCTCCTGACTGTCCCATCCACAACAGCCTCCCTCCCCATCTTCTCCTCCTGGCTTCTGTGGTTTCCTTTGAGTCTCAGCTAAAGTCTCACCTTCTGTAAGAAGCCTTTCCCAGTCCTCCACAACCTTAGTGCCTTCCCTCAGATATTACCTTTAATTTATCCTGCATACATCTTGTATCTACATGGTTGTTTGCCCGTGATCTCCCCCTTTAGACAGTGACGTCCTTGAAAGCAGAAACAGTGATTTGCCTTTCCTTGTATCCCCAGGCCTTAGCACGGTGCCTGGCATACAGTAGGTGCTTAATAAATGCTAGCTGACTTGACTCTCCTCTGGTTATTGTTCTTTCCTGCAATACTCATGTATCTAGAAACAGGTCCCAGGATTTATCTTTATTGAGGTTTATATCTGTCTTCTGTGTCTCACTGACCTCTGTGCATTTGTGCTCACACACGGGCAAGCACACACACATTCACACACACACACACACACACACACACACATACACACACACTTACACACTCACATACGTATATGTATATATGTGTGTATCTATATATCTATCTATATAATATTTCTCTGTCTGCCCATCCATCCATCCATCCATCTTTCTATCTATCTATCTATCTATCTATCTATCTATCTATCTATCTACCTATCTATCCCCTGCGTGGTACAATGGAAATAACTTGTGTTGGAGGTGCTGAGTTCAGATCCCACTAGTTACTCTTACTGACCTTAAGTACTCAGACCTAATTCATCTATGAGATGACTTCTGAAATACTTTCCAGTTCTAAATCTATGATCCGATAATGTTTCTCTAGAATTTCTTCTCTCTAGGACTACTTCTATTTGGCTATTGATTGGTGGGCGGGGAGGGGGTGGAGAAATAGGGATCACAGATGCTTGACCCTTTACTTAGGATAAGTTGTGCCTTAATCCTAGCCCCATTTGTCCTTCCAAGCCTATCTGGGAGAAGGGAGATGCCCTTTCCCAGAAGACCACACCAACACCCAACTGGTGAGCTGCCAGTCACCCTCAGCTTGTTGTTCTTCATTTCCCATGAGGCAACAGGGGAACACAATGAAAACTGAGCACATGACCAAGGACCAGAGAAGCCAACAACAGCCATATATCAAAAATTCCTTAGCAGAGGCTTTTTGGTGACAGTGATAACGACCATTTCAGTTCTATTCATCACTTCTGTTTTCTTTAGCTCTGTCCCCGCCTAATCCATTTCAGGAAGAGAAAGAAGACTACAAAGACCAAGAAAGGCTCCAAACTCTACATAATGGGTCTGGTCCCTGGATCCCAGCTTCCCTCCCAGATGGTCCACCACTTCTCCATTACTCTTACCTGCAACCCCACTCAAGGCAAGCGCTCTAAGGGATACCAACCAAATCACCTCTCATCTACTGACCTTATTCCCACTGGTGGACTCTTTCTATGCGTTCCTCCACCTGTCAAGTGACAGCTTCAAAGCACCTTATCCCTTGAAGATGTGCAGCTTGTAGCAGATTATGGTCTCCCAAGTTAGCAGTCTGCGGGACCCGAACTGATTTCGGGATTTTTGTTCCCATAAAATATTAATTCAAAGACCTATTTTTAAAAGGGTGAATCACAGACAGAGAAATAAATATCTCCCAACGACAGAAATAGGGGAATTTGTTTGTTTTTTTTCTTAACTCCCCATAGAACAGCCTAAACATCTAATATGAAACTAAATGGAAATTTCCAATAGACTTCAGCTCTTCCAACACAGTTAACACTTCAACGACTCTGCCTTAGTAATTAGCAGGATTATTGTAATTATTAATAGCTGAAATTTATGTAATTCAAAAGGGCATTCTATGCATCATTTTATTTGATTCTCATAACAGCCCTGTGGTTAACATTTATCCCATTTCATAGATAAGGAAACTGAGGACAGGAGAAGAAAGAAAGGAAACAAGCCTTTATTAAGCACTTAATACATGCCAGGCACCGTGCTAAGTGCTTTACAAATATGATCTCATTTGAGCTTCATGACAATCTGGGAAGTAGGTACTATTATTATGCCCATTTCATGGTTGAGGAAACTGAGGCAGCAGAAGTTAAATGACTTGCCCAGGGTCACATCACTAGTAATTATTTGAGATTGGATTTAAACTCATCTTCCCGAGTCCTCTATCCACCGAGTTACCTATAGAAAAGTGAGGTGCCTAAGGGTCAAATAGCTAGGAAACAGACTGAATTGTCAAGAAAGACTTTTTTCTTTTTTTATTTTTGGAGGGCAATTAGGGTTAAATGACCTGCCCAAAGTCACACGGGTAGTGTGTCAAGTGTCTGAGGCTGAATTTGAACTCAGGTCCTCCTGACTCCAGGGCCAGTGCTCTACTCACTGCGCCACCTAGCTGCCCCTCAAGAAAGACTTCTGAAGAATCCCAGGATCATAAGTGTACAAAGACCCGAGGCTTTTACATATTCCAGTCTTCTCATTTTACTAAAAGGCAATATGGTGTTAAGGTTGGAGGGCTGGTGAGGAGGCCTGGAGGTCAAATCCTGGCTTTGACATATATTGATGGTATGAACTTGGGACAATTATCCAGCTTCCCCATGCTAACAGAAATGGGAGCCGCCAGACTGGACATAAGACTCCTTGTGGGCCACACGTTGACTTAGACAATCCCAGATATCTGCTTCCTTTTCTTTGTTCATTTATTTATTTTGTTCAGTATCACCCAATTGGATTTTAATCTAGGTCAGCCACAACTGTGAGCCTCTGTGGGCCTTGGACATTTCTGCCCTAGGTCACTTTCTAAAAGTTGAGTAAAAGCTGGTTGGAATTGATAGAGGGAGTTCCTTCACCTGGAGGATCTTTTTGCCAATGACATCACAGGTTCAGTCCCAAGCTTGACGTACCCATGAGGGAACTGAGGCTGATGGAGGTTGTGGCTTACCCAAAAGTTACAGGGGTGATGAATAAAAGCAAGAATTTGAACTCATTCCCTCCATTTCCACTGTACCACATTAACAAGATGGGAAGGATGTAGACAGAAAGGGAAGGGCTAGAGAGTTCTAAGCCCAATAGACGGTAAGGGCAAAAGGCTGGAATGGAGAATAAGAATGCTTCTGCAGGGAACAGCCAGGAGTCTGAGCTAGATAGAGAGGAGGGTTAGCATGGAAGAACAGTTAGGGGAAGCTGGGTTGCACAGTGGGTAGAGCGGGGTGTTGAGTCCAGAAGATTCATCTGACTGGGTTCATATCTGACCTCAGACACTTACTAGCTGTATCATGCTGGGCAAGTCACTTAACCCTGTTTGCCTCATTTCCTCACCTATAAAATGAACTGACAAAGGGAATGGTAAATCATTGTAGTATCTTTGGGGGAAAAAAGACAAACCCCAAATGGGGTCACAAAGAGTTGTACACAATTGAATAACAACTGAAGAAAAGCACGAAGAGGCCTATCTTTAAGCAGCTTTTCTCTGAGGAGAGGAAGAGCCAAGGTATAAAAACAGCTTCTCCAAAAACCAGAACAGAGACTAATAGGGAAATACGTTTTATATGATTGTACATATATAATCTACATCAAATCGCTTACCATTTTAAGGAGAGGGGAGGAGAGAAAAGGAAGGAGAAAAAATTGGAACTCAAAATTTTGCAAAAAATGAATGCTAAAAATTGTCTTTATATATAATTGAAAAAATACAGTTAAAAACCAAAATCAGAACAGAGTTTAAGGTGGGGAAGGGTAGTAAAAAGTGGCATGGTTTTCAAATTGGCTCCCATCCCTCCCCACGGAGGATTGGACACATCTAGCCTCCTTTCTTGTATTTTTATACGATCCAGCACTTTGCACAGATTTAATTTCCACCCACAATAAGGAAAGTGAAGAGCTGGCTACTGAGGGTTACCACTGTAACCTCTGGCCACACCCTTTAAGCCCTGACTATGCCTGTGTTCTGATCCAGACCACCCTCATCCCCTCTGACACCACTTACCTATCTGCCAATTTGGTTTTGGGGTTGGTATAGGGAAAGAAGAGACTTGGATGGTCTAGGAAGCTTAAGAATTCTTGTTTATCTTCCTGCAGTAGGCATCAAGGGAGATAATGGACGTAAAAAGCCCTTTGAAAAGTATAAAGTAGCATACAAAAGTAAGAAGCTCTTATTATCTGTTAAATGGCTCCCAATTAGAGCTTGAACAAGGGTGTGGCCAGTGGGGCTAGATACCCTGGGCTGTTCTCAGGTTTCAGGGTTTAAGAGATGCTGGGCAGGAGTCAACGCTTGGGGAGTATCTAAGACGCACAGTCCTTCCCTACCCTTAGAGAAATCCCAGGCTAAAATGCTTTGCTCCCTGCCTCCCTTTGTCGCCAAGGAATGATCGGATCAATACAATCATTCCTAGGGAAAAGCTCTGGCTTTCCGGAGATTAGTCTGACAGCTGAGTGAAGACTGGTTTGGAGGGGGGATAGATGTGTAGCAGAGGGGTCCTACGCACTGCCGTGGGCTGCACGCGGCTCCGCCCCGGAGTGTGCCTGAACCAGATTAAAAAGTAATTAAATTAAAATGTAAAGAGTAAGGAAAGCCGGGGCAGAGGTCTGACTAGATTCCAGCTGGGTCGCCCTAGGCAAGTTATTTCTGCTCAGTGAAAAGGACTTTCCCTTTCTTTGTAAAATAGGGATGTTGCTGTCAGGTCCTAATTCACAAGGCTGTCCAGGGAAAAGTGATTTGTAAACCCTTAAAAGTCTAGGAGAGGCAGAGTAGTTCAGTAGATCGCTAGAGCTAGGGTACAAGTCCTCAGCAGCACAACCTTGGGTCAATTAAGCCGTTACACAGAAAGTGCTGAGCTACATTGATAGAGGAAGGCTTCTCCGTTCTTCTCCCTGTGCTCCGACACACCCCCAGGCTCCCCTCCCCACGTCAGAGCTTCCTGTCCTAAAGAGATGGAGACAGAGAGAGAGAGAGGGAGACCAATGGACAGAAACAGAGGCAAGAGGAGAGAGAGAGAGAGAGAGAGAGAGAGAGAGAGAGAGAGAGAGAGAGAGAGAGAGAGAGAGAGAGAGAGAGAGAGAGAGAAGACAGTGGAAGAAAGGAAAGGGGAAGGGACAAACAGAAACAGACAGACAAGACAGAATTATAACATGGGCTGCTGTTATTATTTACTATCATAGAGGATGACTCTCTATGGCTGCCTCTCCCTACCGTGAGGTGACCAGCCGGTTTCATAGCCAGACAGTCGTGGGCTAAAGTCTGACCTCTGACGCATACTAGTTGTGTGGCCCTGGGGCAGTCACTACCCCTTCTGATCGCTTTCTAAGACTAACTTGCTGAGAAGTTGCTGTCCTTACAAATGATAAAAGGAGTCTTCTCTTCTAGAAGTTCCTCGTTGGGTTCAGGGCCCATCTCTATTAGGGACTCAATATACCCAGAAGATTGGGGACAAATCCAAGACTTGGGTACAAGTTGATCAGTCAAGAAACATTAACAATAGCATCTTTAAGGAGAGGGGAGGAGTAGTATGGCAACTACTTTGTGCCAGGCACTGAGCTAAGATACTTTATTTCATTTACCCTTCCCAACAACCCTGTGACTTAAGTACCATTATTATCATCTTCATTTTAAATTGAGGCAAATAGAGGTTAAGTATCCAGGCTCACACAACTGGTAAGTGTCTGAGGCCAAATTTGAATTCAAGTCTTCCTGACTCCAGGTTGAGTGCTCTATCCACTGAGCCTCCTAGCTACCCTACAAGTTCAGTATGTGTCAGGCACCATGCTAAGTTCTGGGAATATAGAGAAAGGCCAAAAAAAAGTTTCTGCTCTTGAAGAACTCGCAACATAATAGGAGAAACAACATGAAAACAACTGTGTACAACCATTGGTATACTGGACAAATTGGAAATAATCAACAGAGGGATGACCCCGGCTTTAAGAGGAAGTGAGAAATGCTGACTGCCCAAGCAGGGACATGAAGGAAGCTGGGGAAGGCAGAAGGTGAAGATGAGGATGGAGAATGGTCATTCTCTGCATAGAGGACAGACCCTTAAAATGCCCGGAGTCGAGAGACGAAGGGTTGGTTCTTGTCTGAGGAACAACAAAGACACCATTTGTCACTGGATTGAAAAGCACATATGGAATATAAGGTGTAAGAAGACCGGAAGGGGGTCATTATGAATTGTTTTAAATGTCAGACAAAGGGTTTTATACTTTATCCTGGAGGTGATAGGGAACCATTTGGATTGTATTGAAGAGGATGACCAAATAAGCCTTTTGTTACAGGCAAATTATTCCACAAGTGTTGATTTTCCTTAAGTTCGAAACCTAGGGAGGGAGGAAAGAAAGTTTAAATAAGATACAGTTCCTGCCCTCTGTGAGTTTACAATCTGGGAGATAAGATTCATTCACAAATGACAAGCTCCCTTCCAAGTTTTCTATTCTTTATGCCATGCAATAATAACTTGGTCAATGCTTGTTGAATCAAATTAAAATGTCTGGGGAAATGTTACTTGCTCTGTGGTATTTCCAATATATTTTGCTATTTCAAGAATTTGTGAGTTCCACAGAGTAGGGAGGTATCCCAATCACCACAACAGATGGAAATCTCTCTATGCCTTAATAACTGGTCTTTGAGAGTAGTTGTGGCCAAAAGTTTAATCACTATAAAGGCAATCTCTTCGTGAACCTCTCCACGCTTAGTGAGGGATACGGTTCAAACCATTCATACCTTGTAAAAGGAACATTTTTTTTCTTAGAGGCCTGTGATAATCTGGGCTAGTTTCCCAAGTTTTTTCTTAAAAAGAATTGAAACTGATCTGGAGACTTAATCAGCTCATAATTGGTCTTCAGATGACAGACATACGGTCCATCACGGGATGCATTTCTTTCTTGCTAAGGTCTGTCAAAGCTTGAGCACTGCTGGCATCGCCTTGAAGAGCCCAGGATCTGTTCCACATAATGTTGAAAGAGAGCATAGTAGTAATGATAACTAGCATTTTTATAGCCCTTTAAAACCCACAATATACTTCAAATACTTACTAGAATATAAGCTCCTTCAGAGTAGAAGACATTTCTTTTTCTTTTTAAACTTATGTCCCCAGCACCCAGGACAGGGAGAAGCTTAATAAATGCTTCTAACTGATTGTCTCGTTTGAGTCTTGAGCAAACTTGTATGGTAAGTATAGATAATGGTATTCAACTTTTATGGACGGTAACACTGAGACACAGAAAGGTTGGATGTCTTATTGGGAACATGTCAAAATGTAGATTTCAAGACCAGGTTTTCCTGACTCCAAATCCAGCGCTCCATCCTATATACCATGGTATTGAAGGTGGTCAGTCTATCCTAAATCATGTTCAATGAGCTGTGTTGTAATGAAATTACTTATATCGTTAAAGGTCCTTCTCTTAAATGATAAGCCCTGTGAGGCCTGAGGCCATGCCTCCTATAGTCTTTTCATTTCTCTCAGTACCTAGGATAGGGGTTTGTTTGTAATAGGAACTTGATAAATGCTTCTTAAATGAATGAACGAATACTTCATGAATGAAAAACTTCCTGTATGATTGACCTGTATAAAGTCTTCTTAATGGATTATCACCAGGAAATGATTACTCCCCAAATGACTTCTGCCTCATGCCCTATATCCTTCTAGTCAATTTCTTTCAGTTGGCCAAAGCATACCCATGAAGTGCAAACTGATGGTAGTGCTGATCTGAGTAAACATCATTATAAGGTGGTCTACTGCTACCAAAGCAATTGTGTGGTATGTTTTAAAGCATAAGGAAAGTAATTTTGGGCTTTTACATTAGCTTGAATTATCTATGCTGTTTGGCCCCCTCCATCAACCATGGATAACAGAGAGCAAGTTGTGTTCTTTAGAGCCCCTGAGTAATGTATCTCTGTCTCCTCAGGTCGTCAGGAAGCAAGACAGACTAAGGTCCTCCATGCTTCTATTTTGACTCTCATAGAATGGATGTGTCTGGTTGGAAGGAGATGGAGGTGGCTTTAGTTAATTTTGATAATTCTGATGATGTCCTAGAAGAGCCTGGGTATTCCACTGACTTTGACCTTGCCAGCCTAAAAGGACGTCCCAGCGGCAGCAGTAGTCTCCTCTCTAACTGGAGGGTCCTTATTAATGATGGCGCCAACCATGAAACAATCTTCTCCAAGCTTCCAGGAGACCACAATGATCCACAGGGGCCTGAGCCAGTGGCCATGAATGAGGGCAACCAGAGGGTCATCATCAACATTGCAGGCCTGAGATTTGAAACCCAACTCAAGACCCTCAACCAATTCCCTGAAACCCTCTTGGGTGACCGGGAAAAAAGGGTGCAGTTTTTTGATTCCATGAGGAATGAGTATTTTTTTGACCGAAACCGACCCAGCTTTGATGGAATCCTTTATTATTATCAGTCAGGTGGGAAAATACGACGCCCAGCTAACGTCCCCATTGATGTCTTTGCTGATGAAATCTCCTTCTATGAATTGGGTGTCGAGGCCATGGAGCAGTTCCGAGAGGATGAAGGCTTCATCAAAGACCCTGAGACACAGCTCCCCAAGAATGACTTCCACAAACAGTTCTGGCTGCTCTTTGAGTATCCTGAGAGTTCAAGTGCTGCCCGGGGTGTAGCTGTGGTCTCAGTCTTGGTGGTGGTCATCTCCATCACCATCTTCTGCCTAGAGACACTTCCTGAGTTCCGGGAAGAAAGAGAGCTAAAGCTGGTCAGGGACCCCAGCCTCAACCTAAGCAAGACAGTCCTTTCCCATACCATGTTCACCGACCCCTTCTTCATGGTGGAATCAACCTGCATCATATGGTTTACCTTTGAGTTGGTACTTCGGTTTGTGGTCTGCCCCAGTAAAACAGACTTCTTCAAAAATATCATGAATATCATTGACATCATCTCCATCATTCCCTACTTTGTGACTCTCATCACAGAGTTGGTACAGGAGACAGAACCCACTGCCCAACAGAATATGTCCCTGGCCATCTTAAGAATCATCCGACTCGTGCGAGTCTTTCGCATCTTCAAACTCTCCCGCCACTCCAAGGGGCTGCAGATCCTGGGGCAGACCCTGAAGGCCTCCATGAGGGAGCTGGGGCTACTCATCTTTTTCCTCTTCATTGGGGTTATCCTCTTCTCCAGCGCCGTCTACTTTGCTGAGGTGGATGAGCCAGAATCCCATTTTTCCAGCATCCCTGATGGGTTCTGGTGGGCAGTGGTCACCATGACTACAGTGGGCTATGGGGACATGTGTCCCACCACACCAGGGGGGAAGATCGTAGGTACCCTCTGCGCCATTGCTGGGGTCCTCACCATCGCTCTTCCTGTGCCTGTCATTGTCTCCAACTTCAACTACTTCTACCACCGAGAGACAGAGAACGAAGAGAAACAGAACATTCCAGGGGAGACAGACAAACTTCTTGCTAGTGTGGTCTCAAGAATGGGCAGCATGGATTCTCTAAGTAAAACAAATGGCAGTTGTTCTGGGGAAAAATCCAAGAAGTGACCTCCTGAGTCTGTTCAAGGGTTTCCATTCCCACCTCCTCTCTAAGGACCACTTATTTCCTGTAACCATTTGTCCAACACTGGCTCCCTGAGGCAGTTTCAATAAAACCATCATTTTTTTTCTGCCCTAATTTTTATCATTTTTTTTCTCAACCCAGTATTTTGAGTATATGTCCTTTCTTGGGGACACTTAGTTTGGGTCATTCTCTGGAAGAAAACATCAGGTGGTTGGGCCTCTGAGACAATTGAATTATTATTATAACTATTACTATTATTAATACTTAGCATTTAAATAGCACCTACCAGGTGCCAGGCACTGTGTTAACACTTTACAAATATTACAAATTCCCATTTTAGAGTTGAGGAAACTGAGGTAGATGAAGGTTTAGTGACTTGCTAAGGATCATACAGCTAGTAAATGTCTGAGGCCAGATGTGAACTCTGGTTTTCCTGAGTTTCCAGTTCCAAGGCTCTATCCACCTAACCATTTGCAATCTGCACAGGTGAAGGGTCTGTCCATAATGGTGAGTTGGTTCTTGTTTCTTAGTTCAAACCAAGCATAATGATAAACGTGTCTTTTTACTTTTCAAAAAGTACTTTTATATGGCATCAACTTCTCTGACCCTCAGGATGTAGGTTAACAGCTGACATTAGTCTCACTGTGCAAAAGAGGAAACCGAGAAAGGGAAAGCTTTCTAGATTTGCCAATTTAATTTAGTTCCAAGTGGTTCAATCCAATTTAATTCAATTCCACAAAGATATGAACACCTGTTATGTGCAAGGCACTCTTACAGACACTAAAAAGACAAAGACAAAGTAAGATATAGCCCCTGTCCTTCCTCAGAGAGCTCATTCCACTGGAAATAGCACCATGAGTATATGCGTACACAAATAATTATACTAGGTAGAGTGGGATGGGGACAAGGGAGAGAATCAGAGAAAATGCTCTTGGAAAATTTGAGAAGGAAACCCTTTCCACTTGAAGGCTTAGGGAAACCTTCCTGGAACAGGAGTTGGGGTTGGATGGGAGTGTTTTAACAGACGGAGATGACAAAAGAGTGAACTCCCAGTATAGAGAATGACATGTATAGATGCCCAGAAGTGAATGGAAGCGTCTTGATGTTTGCTTGTAAAAGCATTCTTCTAAGAAAAAGCCCTTGGGATTCACCAGACTGAAAACCCAAAGAGGTCTGTGACACTGAGGAGATGAAGGCACCCTTCCGTGAGAGGCATTAAAGGCTGTGAGCATCATGAATAAAAAAGATTATTTTGGCAACTATTTGAAAGATGGATTCAAAGGGACCTTTGAGATCATTTAGACTTTTTTGTGTCAAGGTCTCCTTTGGACAGTCAGTCAGATGAAGCTTATGGACCCCTTCTCAAAATCCTGTTTTTAAATATAAAATTAAAATGCATAGGGAACCAATTATATTAAAATACACCTATTAATTTTTTAAGTTCACACACTCCAAGTTAAAAACTCCTCATTAGAAGTTAGTGAAAATAAAGATGTGATTTTTTTTCCATCCAAGTTCATAGACACCTTGAAATAAATATGGTACATGGATCCCAAAATAAGAACTCATAATATAATCCAATCTTTTCAATTGCTGGTAAGAAAAATGGAAACCCAGGGAGGAAAGGGACTTGCATAAAGTCCCACAAGCCACATACATAGCTAGATATCCCTCCCTCTGACCTGGAGCTCTTTCTACTTACCACATTACACTGCCCTATCTGAACGACATGGGGTCCTTGAAATGTAGAGAGAGCTCTTGGGAGCTGACAATGGATGGTAGACAACAAGAACAGGGAAGAACACTGTGCCTCTGGCCCCCTCCTTGTAGTCACACACACAGAAATATTGACTGTACCATGTTCCTGGAAGACACCCAGCATACCATAGATGCTTCCCTGTGGAGGCAGGCTGCCTTGGCAGTAATGATAACAAGTCTTATTTTTCGTCCACTTTGAGGATGACAAAGCACTCTCCTTACCACAGGTCTTTGAGACAGGTAAGGGGAAAATGATCATCTTTATTTTACAAATGAGAATACTGAGACTCCTAAAATGTAAGTCACTTGCTTGTGACCACACAGCTGGTGAGTGCCTGAAGCAAGGTGTGAGCCACGTTGTTCTGACTCCACCATTCTATCTATTAACACTGCACCACTTCTCTGCAGGGCAGCCCATTTCGTCCTCACCCCACAGCCTTCTGCCCAAGAAATGAGACAACCTGCCTCCTTACTGGAACTTCTTGGGAGGCCAAGGACTTATGTCAATCAATCAATTAATCAGCAGGCATTCATGACCAAAGTGCTCAGGAAAACACCTCCTGCCCTCATGGAGTTTATATTCTAATAGACTAGAGTGAAACAACATGATTTTCCTTCCTCATTGTCATTGTAAGACCTTGCTTAAGCGCCGAACTCCTATGTAGCCCTATGCTAGACCCATCTTATGAATACACAGTCCCTGCCCTCTAGGAGCCTGGAGTCTTACAGAGTCAATTACACCAGCAGTCAACCAGTCAATAAACATTTATTAAACACTTATTATATACCAGACACTGTGATAAGTGCTAGGGATACAAAGGAAAGCAAAAGACAGACCCTACTCCATCTTATGGGGGGGGGGTGGTCCTCATGGAGCAGACAAAGTGCAAGCAATTATGGACAACTATGTTCCCTCTAAACTGGAGATAATCAACAAAGGGAAGGTTCTAGCAGGAGGGAAGATTGGAAAAGGCTTCTTTGTGAAAGGTGGGATTTTATCTGGGCCTCAAAGGAGGCCAGCAAAGACTAGAGGTAGAGATAAGGAAGGTAAAGCACATGGGCAAAGGATGCACAAATAGACACTGAATCAAATGTATAATTCAGTTCTAGTCTATGAGCATCTATTAGGCACCTAATGTAGGCCAAGCACAGTACTAGGCCCTGGGGGGGGGGGTGTACAAAGACAAAAATAAGGTAGATCCTGCCATCAGAGAGCTTATCTTCTTCTGGGGGAAATAACCTGGACATAGACAATAAGATACAAACTCTGGGGTGTTCCACTGTTTTTTGGAACCCTGTATATATAAAATAATTTTTAGGGGAGGGTATAGGAATGGGTGTTGCAGAAGAAACATAGAAAAAAAGGATGGAGTGAGACAGGGACAGGTGGGGAGGTCTGAGAGGCAGGGAGAGAGATGAAGGAGCACAGAGGATGATTTTCAGTCTAGACCTTTGGCTCTGAGTCTAGCCACGTGACAGCAGACTACCATGCCCTTCCTGGAGGCAATGGTGATGCTGATTTGATTATCAGTCTCTGAACAGAAAGTGGCAGGCTGGGTAGAGGCTCCCCAAAAACCAAGTTACACACTTTTAATGTTTCACACATTATGAACATTTTCTCCATCAGTTTAGACAAACAACAAACCAATAAGTCAAGCCTTGATTTGTAGAGTTTGCCAATTTCCAAAGTGTGAACGTTCAGACTGAAAATATAATAATCAGCTCTCATCAGCCTTTGTGAGCTGGCCCAAGCACATAGAGATGTATGCAATAGAGAAAGCAATGAGTATGTGTGAGAGTGCCCATGTCAGGAAACCATCCTCTTCATAACCCAGGTCAGTGGAGAACTGAACCAAAGACCCACAAGAAACTCTATGTCCAGGCAGGGCAGGGCAGGGAGGGCTGAGAGAAGCCAGCTATAGCTCCCTGATTAACTCTGTAACAATCCCTGCTGCTCTGCAGACAAACAGTCTGGACTTCAATACCCTATACCAGGCGAGCAGAGGCTCCCGGAACAGATCGTCTGCTTTCTTATTAATGGCGTTTGACACCCCACCCCCACTCCCACCTCGACCTTATGATGTTGGCAGCAACAGCCTCCAATAAAATGTGCTGAGTCTTCTATTTCTGACTGCCCAGAGCTGAGTCACTCACACTCCCACCCTCCAAGAAAGTTAAGGTGGGGGGGGGCCTGGGAGGAGCCAGGGTGTGTGGGGGGGGAATAGGGGGAAGGAACCCCAGGGAGGACAGCTCACTTTACAAGCGTATTTTCCTCCTGTTTAGCTTTCCTCCTCTGGATATTTCCTAAGGCTGTCCTGGAAGAATGCAAGATGAAGGAAGGAAGGGTAGCCAGAGTGAAGGAGGCAAAAGTGAAAGTCAAGGTCAGGAGTGACTAAATGCAAGACAACCTTGTGTTTTTCAGGCAGGATTAACACCATAGACATGGCAGACGTGACCATGGGAAGAGAGGCCCAAAGAGGATTTCTGGGCAGTCTGGCATTTGGAAGCACCCTATCTGGGAATATTTCTGCCTTTATTATGCATATGGACATGGCCAGCAAAGCCATGCTTTATACAATTATATAGTAATTTATCGTTTATTTTTATTCTTTTTAAGTCTCATAAGGGTGTTGTCAGAGATGCTTAGAACAAGAAGGACCCAAGAATACTCTGGATTATTTCCTCACCCCTTTGATTTGTTTCTTCCCTCCCCACCTTAGGAAACCTGGAGATATGTAGGTATGGCTCCCCCCCAATATACTGAAAATAACTCCTCATTTTCAAATATGTATTTTGTAATATTCCAAGTATAAGCTTTATTTTTTTAATTTAATATTTTATTTTCCTCAATTACATGTAAAAATGTTTTTTTTCATATTTTGCTTTCCAAATTCTCTCCCTCCTCTCCACTCCTTCCCATTGAGAATGCAAGTAATATGACATAAATTATGTATGTCCGGTGACATAAGTTGTATATATCCAGGAAGACCTGGATACTGACAAATACTGACCCCAAGTCCCTTGGAAAGTCCCTTAACTCTTTAAAACCCCCAGCAGGTGCCCATCTGTTTGAGTAAAGGAGACCTTCTCACTGGGAATTCCCCATACTAATGAAATCTGGTGGGGGAAGGAGGTGGGGAATAAATGTCATAAAAATAAGGAAAACAAAACAGAGATCCTTGAATGAGGAATCATTTGTCCCAAAAAGGGATGGGGGATCAGCCACTGAGGGTTTTGAGGAGCCTGCTCCCAGTATCAGAAATACATTCTGATATGGAAAGGCGATTACCTGGCTTGCCACATCAGAGCATACACAGGGATTCTGTGATTGTTTTCTGTCCGTTTACTGAGTAATGATGAAGAGGCCTCCTGGTTGGCTGTTTTTTCTTAACTTTTTACACTCAGGCTCCCAACCTCATCATTCAATGGAAACTGCTCTTTCTAAAGTCACTAATGATCTCTCCATTGTCAAATCTAATGACCTTTTCTCCAGCCTCATCCTTATTGACCTCTGTGCCACCTTTGATATTTTTGGCCATCTTCTTCTCCTCCTCCTCCTCTCTTCTTTCTGGGTTTTTAAGGCACTGATCTCTCCTATTTCTCCTCTTGCCTGACTGCCTGCTTCTCGATCCTTCTCCCTTCGGTCTCCTTTGCTGGAGCTTTCATCCAGCTCATGCTTATTAAACATGGGAGTCTCCCAAGGACTGTCCTGAGTTCTCTTCTTTTCTCTCTCCGTACCATTTTGTTTAGTGATCGCCTCAGTTTCAGTGAAGTTGTTTTTTATCATCTCTATGCTAATGATTTAGCTTGAATTAGCTTTAATTCAATTTTATTTTCAGTTCCAAAATCTGTCCCTTTCTACCCAGTCAGAAGAAAAGAAAAATAAAAACTATTACAAATATATTTAGATCTGCAAAATAAATTTCCACAATGCTAATGATTTCCAGATCTACTTATCCAGCCCTAACCCCAATCCTGACCTCCAGCTTCACATATCTAACTGCCTCTTGGATATCTCAAACTGGATGTCTCATAGACCTCTTAAACCCAACATGTCCAGAACTGACCTTATGATCTGTCTTTCAAACCTTCCCGTCTTTCTGATTTGCCTTTTGCTAGTGAGGGCGCCACCATTCTCCCAGTAAGCAAGCTCACAACATAGCTGTTATCCTTAACCTCTGATTCTCTTATTCCTTATCAGTTTGTCAAGTCCTTTTCCTCGTAACATCTCTTAGATATGCTCCCTTCTGACCTCTGAAATGGCCAGCACTCTGGGGGAGACTTTATCTCTTCAGGACGGGACTATTGCAAGAGTCTTCCGGCTAGTTCTTCTGCATCAAGTATCTCCTCATTCCAATCCATCTTCCAGTCAGTTGATTCAATGATATTCCTAGGGTGCAGGTGGGACTATGTCACACACACATACACACACACACACACACACACTCCTATTCAATAAATTTCAATGGCTCCCTATTACCTCCAGAATAAAATAAAATCCTCTGGTTAGTACTCAAAGACCTTCATAATATGGCATTGTCTTACTTCTGTGGTCTTTTTTACATTTTTACACCCCCCAGCCCCATCACCACATATTTGGTGATCCAGTAACCCTAGCCTCCCGCCTGCTTCTCACACAAAATACTCCATCTCCTACCTCTGGGTATTTTCACCGTTCACTCCCCATGTCTGGAATTCTCCCTCCTCATCTCTATCACCTGGCTCCTTCAAGTCCCAGGTAAAGTACTATCTTCCACAAAAAGCCTTTTCCATTCTCCCTTAGTGCTAATTCCTCCCCTCTATTGATTATCTCCAACTTATTCTGTATACATCTTGTTAATGCACAATTTCTTAAGTGTTGTCTTTCCCATTAGGCTGTGAGCTACTTAGGAGCAAGGACTGGGTTTTGTCTTTGTTTTTGTTCTGTTTTTTGCCTTTCTGTGGTACAAAAAAAGTGCCAGGTATAAAGCAGGTACTTATTAAATGCTTGTTGATTGACTGCTGAGCCGAAACTGAACAGTGCATAAAAAAGCCAAATCACTCTCCTTTTTTCCCTGGTAGTAAGAGGTACAAGGTACAAATAAGCCTCCTGGTAAAGAGAAAAATAACAGACTCCAAATGTTTACTCTCCTCCCTTAGGTCCATATGACTATGAACCTTGCTTACTTGTATTTGTTCTTGCCTGCTCTTAGGTGAAGGAGTATAGGAGAAAAAGTGAACAAAGTAGACTGTGACCCTGTGAACTTCAAAGGGTCGGATGAGTTAGTTTGCTAAAGGAGTCCATGCTGAAGTTTGCTGAAGGTCAAGCATGAGTGAGATGCCAGAGCCTGGAGGAGTAACTCTTTGACTCAGGTCAATGAGTGACCTGTTTCAATAGATGTGTGACTTGTCCATCGGGTATGATCAAGTACTAAGTGAACCTGGTAGAGCGAATGCTTCGAGGCAGCCACTTTCAATTTGAATCTACACTACCAAAGGTCCAAGGCAGAGATTATGGAGAGAGCCTGACCCCAAACTGGGTGCACAGTTGGCACTTTGAATCTTGCTATATATTTCTAGCAACTATCCCTTTGGAAAAGCTAATTGATGCTAATTGGCTAAACGATATTGAGGTGCTAATTGCTGGGTCAATCAATGATATGTGGGAAATACTCATTGTAACTAGTGATCAATATTAGGAAGGATACACCAGAATTGCGGCTCAGACCAATAGCATTAAAAGGTACTCCCAACCTCTCAAGTGTACCCTTAGCACACTAAGGGAGAGACATAGGTAGTCAGTCCTCTGGAGACCTGACTTACCAGGTTCTAGTGGGAGACCAGACCCTTAGAGTTTATAAAATATAAATTCCCTTCATCAATCTTCTGCCAGAAGAACACTAAACATGAGGGTCCTTTTGGCAGACCAGTTTCCCTCCTGCCCCCATCAAGGCCTTTCTTGGTTCACTGCTTCCCTCAAATAGAAGGAATAATATTATGCTAGGGACTGGGATTATTAAATACAAACATGAAATGTTATTGTTACTGCTTTTGCAATGTTGTTATTGTTCTTGAAGAGGATCATAACATCTGGACGATGATGCCCTGACTTACAAGTGAATTGGATTTAAGTGAGGCAGGTCTGTGCAAAGTCACCAGCCTCACTTTCTCCTCCAGAGCCATCTGGGTCCAGTGGCCAGATTCAGATCAGGGCGACTGGAGACGGCTCCAGATGTGTAATATTCCCTATCTTCAAGGATTTTGCATTTCATTGAAAGTGTCCAAAATATTTTCCTGAAGTATAAAAACAGTATCAGGTGTGTTGTTATTCTTATTGGATTGTTATATTAAAAGAAACCTTGTAGCATAGTGGATAATGAGCCAGGATCTGAGCCAGAAAGAGCTGGGTTCCAATCCTACCTCTGACACACAGTAGTTGTGTGACCCTGGGCATGCCACTCAAGCTCTCATGGTTGCAGATACCTCCCTAAGACTGTAAGGTTCCTCTACCAATGAGATCAGAAGACAAGTCCCTATATTTTTATTATTAATATTATTATCATATTTAGGAGAGTTCAGATAACAAAGGCCTTGATACAAGTCACTACTCTAGCATTATTCTTTTATGTTTAATGTTTGGTGGATGGATGGATGGATGGATGGATAGATGGATGGATGGATGGATGGATGAATGAATGAATGAATGAAGTTGGGAGATACCAATAGAAAAGTATGACATTCTCGGTTTTCAAGGTAAATAAAATTATTGAATAAAAGCATTATTAGAATATTATAGGTTTGTTGAAAATATCGCCAGTTTCTGGGCTGTTCCCAGGCCCTATAGCAGCAGCATCCAAGGTCTTTTACCCTGTCATCCTGAGTCCCCCAGCTTCCTTCAGAGGCATCATCTCTGTGAGATAAACAAGTATAAGCCTGTGGTACTAACAGGAGCACAACCATTAGCATCTCTGCATCTTAATTACATTTCCATCATGTTGTCCCTGGCCAGACTGGGATTATAGTAATACCTCTATTAACCTGAGACAATGAGATACAATGACACAGCCCTTTGTTCAACAATTTATAACAGGATGTAAAAATAATATAGGAGGCATGGAGACGCCTGAAGGCCCAAGATATCAGATGACAGGGAGGAAGAGGGGAGACTATCATAGGAAAAATCATTAAATTCAAACTAAAATAACATCAAATGGGCCAGAAAACATAAAATATGTATTTGGGTGTCTTGGGGCAGAAGGAGGAGAGAACAGGATGTGGGTTAAGGTTAGAAAAATGGGAGAGGGGGAAAGTCTGGGTTCCATCACTGAAATGGGGATGAGGGAGGTGCCTTGGAAAGAATGAGACTACAAGTTGGCTTATGGTAAGATAAAATAGGTTTCATTTCTGGAGAGATGTGGGTAAGAAAAGATGAAGGTTTCTTTCCCCCAGTAGACATATAGTCTAAGTTAGCTGTTCCCAAAAGTATGGCCTGGGGACCCCAAGAGATCTCTAAGACCCTTTCAAAGGGTCTAAGGGGGTAAAAACATTTCTTATAATAATACCATTTCCATTTCTGATGCAATAAATATGTAGATATAACCCACATAAACAAAAGTTCTTTGGGGAGGGGGTCTTTAATAATTTTTAAGCATGTAAGGGGGTTGTAAGACCAAAAACTATAAGAAGCACTGGTCTAGGTCTCTAAGAGGCTGAACTAACTGGTCCCCTGATGCTTGAGTCACTGTAGGAGGGAGATGGCCTAGAAAGGGTAGACCTTACCCTTCCTACTACCTCCCTTCTAATTCCAGCCCTTGCAAAAGACTAAATTCAGGTTTACCTTTGGGGCTCCAGGTTGGTTTACTGTGATTTGGGGTACATCACTCCTCAAATTCCCCCATTTGCTCAACTGGCTTCTGAAATATTTGTAATAAGGGAGAAAGCTTTCCATTTCACAATTTAGAAACACCCCACACACATGTTCAAAAAGTGGTGATAATATTTATACTTACTGGATTGATATAACAAAATCACTCTTTAAATCTTACACTGCTAAATGATGAGGGAACGTTATGGCGCAATGGCTTACTCCCTCCAGAGGATTTCCCTCTTATTACTCGACAAAAATCATCTCCCTCCCTCCACTTTCCCTCACACTCCACCGTTCCTTACTCATCTCCCTGCTCTTTCCTCTTTCCTGGTCTGAGACTCCCAGGCACACATTTTATGTTTTCTGGTTGATTGATGTTATTCTGGTTAAAATAGAATGATTTTTTTCCCACTATAATAAGTGGACCTAGAAAAAAAAAGGGAGTCATAAAGAACAAAACTTTTTGTTTTCTCCTCCCAGTAGGCTCAGACTAGACCTCCAGCAGCCAGCTCACCAGCTATGGATTTAGAGGCAGTAGACCCGGGTTCAAATTTCACATATGCAACTTATTAATTCTGCTAACATGTCATCTCTCTAGGATTAATTGTCCCCACTGAGGAAATGAGGGCTTGGACTTAGTAACCTCCAAAGCCCAGAGCCTCATCTATAGTATTGTAAATGCAAGTTGATATTGTCACTAACCCTAGCTTGTACTTGTGCTGAGTACCTTTAAGCCCCAAGAACAAGGGTGGTCTTTTATGACTAATCCTGCTTTTCTTGACTACCTCCCCTACCCAGAAGACTAGAAAATCTCTTTTTTCAAATCCAATTCAATTGAATGTTCCACATATTTATAACATATCTACTTTTTTTCAAGGCACCATGCTAGAAGTATAGGTTACAAAGACAAAAATGAAGCATTCCCCGCCTTCAAGGAGCTTACATTCTACTGGGGTTTGGGGAAGGGTGAGGATAACAGATAAAAAGGTAAATATAAGGCAAGAAATAATGGAGGCAAGTCAGAGATTCAGACTGGGTGTTCTGGGAATATTTGAAGATGAAGGGCACACATTCAGTTTAGCAAGGATGCCCATCTCTACTAGCAAACGGCTTCCTGCACGTTACCTGGTTGTGACAGGGCACTTGGCTGCCACCTTTTAAATATAGATTCCTCATCAACTTTGCAAGCTCCTCCCCAGATTTTTTAACCCAACTTTTCAAAGCTGTCCCCACCAGAGTGGCATTTAGAAAGGAAGCCTGCTTAACACAATCTAGGTAGTCCCTAATTTCCTTCCTTCCAAAACAGGTATTTTGTTTCAATGATCATATGATCTCAATCATCAGGTTTCTAAGTGATGAATCTTTAGCTCTTGTCAGCCATAAAGCTACCAAGTTGAGAGTCTGAAAATGCAAACCAGGTGGAAGTAACACTTTATTGGATATACATTCCGGTCCACAAGTGTTACAGACTAATGTCAGGTTTCCCTCTTCACCTCTTTTTTTTTTTAGTTTAAGGAGCCAGAGGGCACCAAAAGCCAAAGTGTAAGTATGGGAAAGGACAAAGAAAGAAATGAAGCAAGGGAGAAAGCCAAACTTTGGAGACTCCCCAAGGTTCTCTGGGGGTAGTCTCTGTTTTCCTTCATCTGAGTCAGGACAAATAGCCACTGTGCTCTGAGCTCTTTGTAAACTTCTGGAAGATAGGGATTGGCCTTATGTATCTTTGTACTTCTCTGAGTGTAACCTTTATATCCCAAACTCTCACAAAACACAAGGGGCTCAGGGACACTTGGTGGTGTTTATCATTTCTCAAGCTCTTTGCTCTCACCCAGAAAAATCCAGAAACTTTTTGATATGATTCCATTTAGTGGGTTATCATAAGCTCTCCTTTCAAGCACACAGTTCACAAGACCTAAAGAAGGAATGTTTTGTTTACAAGATGGAGAAAATAAATTTAACTCCCAATGAAGCAAAGAGAAAATAGAGACCCGTGCCTATAAACGGTCCTTCTTCAGAGATCTGTACAGCCTTAAGTATTTCCAGTCATGTACTAGATTTAGCTCACAGAAAGCTTTGCTTCTCATATTTCCACAATATGTCCTTCCTATAGTTGTCTGCAGGTCCTGACAAGTGGTACAATTACCACTCTGTCATCACTATCTCAATTCTTCAGGAAGAAATTTTCCAGAGTCTCTCTGCCTTGGCAAGAAACAAAGTTTTCCCTTCTTCATAGTTCAAACATAATACTGGACTAGGGGGGCTCCAATTTGGGATCCCTTCCCCTTAGCCCAGTGCTCGGCACATAATAAGCATTTAATAAATACTTGCTGATTGATGCTTATAGACAACTAGATGGCACAGTGCATAGAATACTGAGCCTGCAGTCAACAAGACGACCTGAGTTCAAATCCTATTTCAGGCACTTGCTAGTTGTATGACTCCGGACAAGTCACTTAACTTCTCTCTTCCTTAGTACCCTCCTCGGTAAAATAAGGATCAGATCAGATAAGATCAAGACCTGTGCAAACCTTAGCTCTGTATATGCTATTTATTATGCAATACCATTCAACCTCTAGCTTCACAGAAAGTCAATCAAGAATCAGACTCTCCTGATTCTTCTTTCACAACATGACTAATGTGGAAACATGTTTAATATGATCATACATACATAACCTATATCAGACCAGATGCTGTCTTGGGGAAGGAGAAGTGTAGAGAGGGGGATTTAAATTTAAAGATCTTATTAAAATGAATGTTGAAAACTAAAAATTAATTAATTAAATGAATTTTTTTTAAATAAATTGAACTAGAAAAGGAAATGGTAAGTCACTCCAGTATCTTTGTCAAGAAAATCCCAAATGGGTTCACAAAGAATCAGATGTAACTGAAACAAGTGAACTTCTGCACATAGTTGTTTTTTGATTAACGGAGAATAAAAGAATAAATGAATAAATATTATAATTATCATTTTAAAAAAGGTTTTGAAACTCAACACATCTCTTTTTTCTAGAAAGACAGAAAGCACTTACTACAGATTATGCACTACAGATCTCTAAGCAAGACTCGATCACAGATCATATTGAAAGGTTAACATCCTTCACCTTACACATCCTACCTGGCATCTGGCAATCTGGGGGTATGCGTCTCAGCTGACTAGGCATTGGGAGGGAGAAGGGGGGGTCCTCACCTAGAAGCTTGACAACACCAGCTCATTTCCACTTGATTGTTTCTGATCCTTAAGGATGTCTCTGGGGGCAAGTGGATGGGTTATTCAAATTATCTAAAATTGCTTCTCAGGCGGGAAAGGATGCACAAGGAGAGACAAGCATTGCTCTGGCCTTGTGCTCCAAAAAATTAAGAGATCTCTCTACAGCACCAGCCCTAAATAATGTTTCTGTTATTGAAGTTAGTCACGACCTTGTATCTTTGAGACGGGAGTTGGGTTTGATTCCTTTGGTCTATGTTATGAGAAGCATTGTGGCATAACGGAAAACACATTATGTTTGGAATCAGAAAACTGGATTGGGATCCTACACTGCTGCTTGTTTCTGTGAAAATCTTAAACAAGGCATTCAAGTGCCTGGGCCCAGTTTCCTTACACGTAAAATAAAGGCATTGGACTAGATCAATTTTTTGACCTCAGAACCCTTTTACACACTCAAACATTAATTAGCACCCCCAGAGAGCTGCCTTTTATGCAGGTTATATCTATTGATATTTCCCATATTAGAAATCAAAGCATCTCAATATTATTATAAAAATACTTTCTACCTTATGATTCCCCCCCCCAGAGGTCCCTGAGACGCTCAAGGGGTCCCAGGACACACTTTTGAAATGACTGGACCAGAGTGTGAAATCCAATTCCGGAGCAAAAGCCCATGGAACTTAAGTTTTTAATTTTTTTTTTAAAGAATAACTGGACTTATATAAGAGAGTTTCTATTGGAGAGAGCCACACCCTGCAGGTGGCCACAGCTACTGCAGAACTGGATGGAACAGCCTTGAATCAGCTGATGCATTACTTGCGCCCACCCCACCCTCCCTCTATTGTCTCTCCCTGCTGTGCATTCACAACAGAAGTTCAAACATCTGTCTCTCTCAGCAGTTCAGAAAAGAACATGCAAGCAGTTTATCCTTCTCTCCTTCACAAGGTGCTATTGTTAAGCTAGAATGGCTCTTGCTGGTCCTGAGGAATCTGCACCAGTGTCCAGGTCCTCTCTGGAGCCTTAAAGGATGGAGCTGTCCCTGAGGGGTCTTCAACCTCTGAAGTTTTCAGACATTTAAAATCTTTTCAGCTGAACTACTGAGATCTCAGAAAGAATCCCTCCCTACCCCACTCCCACCCTCCAATGTTTTGAACATCCCAGCCCCTCTCCTAACTCCTTTCCACTTTTCAGTCTGTGATCTATGACCCTCCTCACCCCTGCCCTCTGCTCCCAGCTAGGATGCACTGGCTGTTCTCCTCAGTAATACCAAGAACAGAATCATAGGACTGGCGATTTAGAGAAGGATTTCAATTGGCCATTGAATAAAATACCCTCATTTTACAGAAAAGAAGACAGGCCTGAGAAGTTAAGTGATTTGTCCGAGATCTAGTACATGATAGAATCAAGATTTGAACCATGGACCTCGAGCTCCAAATTCTGAGCTCTTCCCACTCTACTTCCAGGATTCTTAGTCAGCTAAGAAACACTACGAGATTGTCTAGGGTGGGTGTAAGGGGTGTGAATATGGATATCAAATCCCAATGGTGTTCTGCTAGTCACGTATCTCCCATGACCCTGCAATCTCACTCTAAGGGGAAGAATGGGCAGCCAGATCCTCTTTTTGGACCAACCTGGCTACTGAAAGAAGTATAATTTCCCTGGGAAGATCTCCAGGAATGCTGTAGGAAATGTGTAGGCAGACTGACTTATTCTGTTTGGCCACTATGGGAGGGTGAGGAGACAACACCAGGGACCTCTTCCCCAGGACTCTGCTTCAAGGCCAAAACCCTACAAACCAAAGCCAGAAGTGCCTCTCAATAAAGCAGTCGAGGCTGCGGAAAGGTCAGTTGCTTCCAAGTTGAGGATGAAAGGTGTTCTAGAATCCCCCTACTGTGACTGCCTGCTTCCAGCAGTGTGTTCTGATAGCAGACTTTCTCTTGGAGTTGGAGATGAAAACAGATTGAGGGATGTCAGTAACTGGAAAGAAGAGGGGGGGGGGAAGGAGAATCAAATCAACTTTGGTTAAAGCATCTCAGGGGAAGAGGAGGTAAAAAGCTGCCTGCTAAATGTCACCAGATAATGAGTGATATTTCATTCCCATCACCCAAGCATCAGTCATTGTCATGTGGAGAAAATGACGTAGCTTCTCATTAGGAATTCTAAACTTGTGAATTCTGAGAGGCCATGGCAGGCAGAGAGGAAGAAAGAGCCGAGACGATGTCACGGTTGTTCATATCTGCACTTCCCACCCCTTCCCCCCCAAAAAGACCCACAATTCTATTTTTAATCGATTCTTTGAATAATTCAGGCCACAGGGATTCTTTGGCACTGAATTATCCAGATCATAAAATCACAGACTCCCAGAATCTCAGAGTTGGAAAGGACCACACAGGTCATCTGTTTTAACTCACATCTGAGCAAGAATCCCTTCAGCAACATGCCCAACAAAGAAATCATCCATCTCTGCTTGGAGATTTCTAATGACAGCCGGCTCATTATCTCTTAAAGTGATACATTCTACTTTTTGACAGCTCTAAATGTTTGGAAGTTTTTCCTTAGGAAGAGCCAACATCTGCCTCTCTGAGACAGGATCATTGGATTGAAAGCTGAGAAAACCATAGAAAAAGTGTTGTCTGGTTCACTCATTTTATAAATAAGAAAGATGAAACCCAGGACAATAAAATGACTGGTTCAAAGTCACATGATAAATAGCAGAATGGGGACCTGGACCACAGTTCTCTAGATTTAAATCTGCTCCTATTTCTACTAGGCTACCATAGCTAGCTTCATCTCTTGGCCAAGCAAAATAAATTTGAGCCATCTTCCACATGACAACATGCCAATGACTCAAAAACAACTTCCTTTCTCCATGGCAGTTTCCTTAATTCTCAATTATCCTGTTTCCCTTTAGGAATATAGGATCCCTTATAAATCAAGAAAGGCAGTTGGTGCCATAGGAAGAGCAATGGATTTGCCATCAGAAAACCTGAGTTTTAGTCCTGACTCTTCTGATTTCTACCTGCATGACCCTGAGCAAGTCATTGTTACCTCACAGGTCCTCAGTTTCCCTATCTGTAAAATAACCGTATATGACTAGATGACATCCAAGATCCCTTCTAAGCCCTGTAACCAATAGCTGAGCAAGTGGTATCTGTGGGGAGGATCTCTCCCTTTCCTCTTTCTTAATGGCAAATTTACCCAAACAACTCTACACCAAAATGGTCTCACTCCACCTTTTCTCTAATATAACGTATATTTGAATCATCTCACTCCTTTGTTCCTTCCTATTCAAACCCTGAGCTGAAAAAACGAATGAATGTTTATTACATACCTGATCTGTACCAGGCACTGTGATAGGCTCTGAGAATACAAATACAAAAGTGAAAAAGTACCTGCCCTCAAGGATCTTACATGCTGCTAAATAAATGGATGAATGGATGGGTGGATGGATGGATGGATGGATGGATGGATGGATGGATGGATGGATAGATGGATGGATGGACGGACGGATGATGGATGGATGGATGGATGGATGGATTTGTTAAAGCAATGATAATGGCCATGTGATTTATTAGAACTATCAAGTAAACAGTCAAAGTGTAACGTGATAGGACCGTTCTCTTTCTTCCCCACCACACTCCTCCTCCCATCCTTTCTGAGGGCTTGAACAAAGGGATTATTACTGAAGCTTTGGGAAGGAATTTTCCCAGCACTATGCTTTGAGAAGTCAGGGATGATGAAGGAGCTGCAGACTAAACATGTCCTCTGGCCAACTGCCAGCGTTGCTGGGTCAGTACAATCCGCCCTCTACATTTCTGGCCAACCTCACTCAATCTCATGGATCCATCTGCTTCCTACTTTTGTTCCGGTCTGGTCCACAATTTGCTTCTGAAGGAGGTCAAATTCTATCCAGAGATTAGGTGATATGTCTAGAGGAGCGGTTGTCAGGAAAGGGAGATTTGATCTAAAGATTCACAGGGAAGAGTGAGTAGTGAAGCCATCAGGCAGTTTATTGTCATGCCCTTTCCAGTGGCAATGGTAATATCGATCTAATTACTGTTTTCAGAGCAGAAGGTGGAAAGTAAAGACAGAGGGGCTAGGTGGTACCATAGTTCATAGTGTGCCCAACCTGGAGTCAAGAAGACTCATGTATTGAGTTCAACTATGTGCTGAATTCAAATCTGATCTTAGACACTTACTAGCTGTGTGACCCTGGACAAGTCACTTGACCTTGTTTGCTTCAGTTCCCTCATCTATAAAATGAGCTGGGGAAGGAAATGGAAAACCACTCCAGTATCTCTGCTGAGAAAACCTCAAATGGGGTCACAAAGAGCTAGACACGATTGAGAAATGACTGAACAACAATAATTGGAAAGAGCGGGGGGGGGGGGGTGCAGAAAGACTGGGACATGCATGTGGCAGTAGGAGAACTGACAGGAGGCTCTGGCAGGTCTTGATTTCCAGTGGATGTCCAGACAGGAGAAGAAGCGAAATCTTCTAGCTATGGCTCTGACAGGCATGGGACAAGGATTTCCTTTTGGATCTGAGAGTAAATTAAAGGAGCAGAGGAAAGACAGCGTCTTTTCTCCTCCCAGAAAGCGTGATTCTTTCAGAGCACAAGAGAGATGTGATTGTCATTGGCTCAAAGTGGGAAGACCAAAAAAAAGCAACCCACTGACCTTAACCATCCTCTCTCCCCTCCAGTTTTGGGACTTAGGTCAAAGGAGAGAATTGAAAAAGAAAAAGGAAAAGAAGCAAAAAAAAAATGGAGGGTGGGGAAGGAAGGCAGAAGGGGTTTGCTCTGCTTATTCCCTTTCAGAAGAGGAGGGTGGGGGAAGAATTAAAAGTGGGAGCTACTCCCATTACTCCCCTCCATGGCCCCCAGAGCTTGCCTCATGTACATCCTGATCTCAAACTCTGACTCGTCTCTCATCACTGAAGCTCCTCTAAGGCTCTGGCAGTCACAGTTCTGACAAGTGATTTGAAAATGGAAGCTGTTTATTATTCAACCCTTCTAGTTTTTTCCTAAGGCTTCTCAGACACCTCTCTATCCCTGCCTCCACCACTGCCACTCTTCCCTCCCCTTCCCTCCCCTCCCCTTCCCACACAATAATCAATGATTCCAAAATGGGGAGCCAAGAGGCAGCTGAAGCTACTAAAATGGTTGGGGGTACCCTCCCTCCTCTTTACCAGAGACCTAGTCTCTGGGATATAAGCCCAGGCATTCTGTTTGGGGAACATACAATGGGAGAGCAGCTGGGATTCAGGCTGTGAGGGTGGAGGAGAGTCAAGGAAGAAGTGATGCCTGGTAGCACAAACTTATAGGTATTTCCCAATGGGCTAATGTGTATTTTCCCTTCCCCACCACTGTTATAAGGAGAAACTGAGAATTTTCAGGCCTTGGATTTGTTCATCAAGAAAACACCTTTCATTTTTGTCCCTTGGGGAAATAAGGCACTCAAAATATACCTTTGAAGAGAGTCTAATTTCATTCTAGGTTGGGCCTTTCCAAGTATATTTTGTGGTCAGCCATCGTCCTGAAAATATTGTAAGCTTTGGACCCATCTTTATGTAGCCACAGTAGAATGTCAGCTCCAGAAGGATCAAGTCTTTCTTCTTAGTTTCAGGGGTCAATCAGAGACTTTCAAATCCACTATCAAGTTTCCAAATTCCCTGTGTGACTCAGATTCCCAGAATGACAAAATTTCTGAGTGGGAATGGACCTTTTTTAACAGATGTCTCCAAAGATACATTGTCTATTCAATGATCCAGTGAGAACTAAAAACAAAAAGGGTATTTTTTTTTAAATAAGTGCTCATCTGTGGTGTTTATCAAAAGCACCCCTAACACTACTTATGTGACCTTGGGTAATTTATCCGACCTCCCTGGGCCTCAGTTTCTGTGAGTATAAAATGAGAAGTGAGACTAGAGACTGTGTGAAGTCCCTTCTCATAGATTATATCCTACTCAGAATCCAAACAGAAGGGGAAAAATGTCCCCCTTGATAGGGAGGTTTTCTAACATTCTTATTCATAGATTTATAGATCACATTGTTCTAATTGTGCTAAGCACATCAGAGCCTTTGCAATGCAATCCATCTACTTAAGAAAAATAAAGTGGATGAAAAAAATGCGTATTTCTAGACAAGTGGATGAATGAGCAAGCTGTTATGCTAATTCGCTAAGAGGTCAGTGAATGGAAAGAAAGACAGAGAGAGACAGAGACAGAGACAGAGACAGAGACAGAGACAGAGAGGGAGAGAGGAAGAGAGAGAAAGAGAGAGAGAAAGAGAGAGAGAGAGAGAGAGAGAGAGAGAGAGAGAGAGAGAGAACGAGCAAATGGACCCACCCTTCAATAATTGGAGGAGATTGGTTTGGATTGCATTTGGAAAATTACTAAGTACTTTAAGTGATCATTAGCCGGTCACTGCTTCAAAAGTCCATCTTTTTAACTCTGATATTTTCCTGGTCATACAATCATAGATTTAGAACAGATGGGACCCCATAGGCCGTCTTAATCTAATACCCTCATTTTACAAATAAGGAAGCTAGGGACGTCATGTGACTTATCCAAGGAGGTGATTACAAGAGGATGCGAACTCAGGTCCCCCAACTCGGAAGCCAATGATCATTCTGCTGCCCCACACTGGAGATGTTACATGACTACAAATTACACCGCATCGTGATAACAACAGCTAGCATTTGTACAACCCTTTAAAGTTTGAAAAGTACTTTTTAAATATTACTTAATCCTCACAACAACCCTATTCCTACTATTACCCTCCATTTTACAGATGAAGAAACTGAGGCAGGAAGCAGTTAAGTAATTTGCTCACAGCCACTAAATGTCAGAGGCTAGATTTGAACTCAGATTTCCTGATCGAGGTTCAGGGCTCTATGTACTGTGCCTCTGAGTTGCCTGTGAAAGGTACCATGATAGGTGCCAGGGAGACAGGGCAAAACCAAAAATGAATCCCTTCACTCAAAGAATTCATATTCTACTGAGAAAGTCAAAATTAGGAATGAAAAGCAACAACGAAAGTTCTACACTGTTATCTTAAGTTTGAGAAGAACCAGGAGCAGCTAAGTGGTGCAGTGGATAGAACCAAGGACCTGAGTTCAAGTATGACATTTACTAACTATGTGACCCTGGGCAAGTCACTTAATCCCAAATGTCTTCCCCTTCTACCCCAAGTTTTTTAAATTAAAAGAGAGAGAACAGGAGGAAGACCATAGGCATATTGTGCCAATCCTCTGTAAAGAGCTTATGGAAAGACAAGGAAGGAAAGAAATCTCGCCCAATGAGATGAAATGGAAAGACCAAATCAACTTCTAAGAGCTAGTGCTATTTCCTTAGGTATTTGTATTTAGATCAAATTTATCCTGAATATACTTCTATATCTGTGACTCCCCTGACAGACTCTAAACTTGTTGAAAGTAAGAATTGTTTCCTTTGTGTTTGCACCACCAGAGCCCAGCAGAATAGAATGTCTGGTCCATTGTAGAAGTTCAAGAAATGTTGATTGATGGATTGTGTGAGTGGAGATCCCTGCAAAGATCAGGTCACAGATGCATCAGAGTGTCAAGGTCCTCCTTCCCCTTTCTTCTTCTGGCTTGTTTCCTCACCACCTACTACATACACATTCAATATTCTCATGCTCCTTTTCCTCTGTCTCATATCTAAACCTGCTCTTGAGAAAGTACAGGCTAGATGCCGTTTGTTCTAAAAATGTAAATTCAACTCAAAAAAAATTTATTAAGCACTTTGTGCCAGTTGCTGTGCTAGGCACCTGAAATATAAAGACAAAAACAAAACAATCCCTCCTTTCAAGGAGCTGACATATTTCTGGATTATTTACATGAGATCATAGTTTTAGAGGGGGAAGGCACCTTAGAGGCCATTGAGCCTAACCACACCACCATCCCCCATTTTAAAAATGAGAAAACAGACCCAAGTGACATCATTCAGAAAGGGTCAGACATGGGATTTGAATTCAGTTCCTCGGCCTCTGGAGTCTATCCTGCCTGGAGGAGATATTCAACCAAGCCAGGAGGGGGAAAGGTCCCAGCTTTTCCATTCATTCATTCATTCATTTATTCATTTATTTTCCTTGGACAAACACAAAGTCTTCCTTTTGTTCTTTATTCAGCATCATGCTGTCATTCCTCTGGTGATGGTGATTGATAAATGAGTCATAGTCAGGAAATGGCTTAAAGCAGAAACCTAGAGCTAGGTCGCCAGCTTTGTGGGATTAGAAATGTCTTTCTCCATTGTCATCTTCTTTGAGCTTTAAATGGATTATTGACTCATGCATATACTGGGTAACAATGCATTCCAAGCACAGGATCAGCCAGCAACCTTGGCTGGCTGAGAGGCTCTCTCTGTTTGGAAGGAAAAAGCATTATATAGACCCAAGAACAAAGGATGGAAAATAGGCAGACCCAGGTGCCTAAAGGGGCCTCCTAAAAGCTCTACTCTCATATAATACTCACCCACCTCAATAAACAGGGAGGGAAGGGAATAAACACTCACTAAGCCCCTACTATGTGCCAGGCACTGTATAGATATCCTCATTTGATCTTCACACAACAATAGGTGCCACTATTATTTCAATTTTACAGTTGAGGAAACTGAAGCAGGCAGATTAAGTGACTTGCTCAGGGTCACACAGCTAGAAAATGTCTGAAGCTGGATTTTGAACTCCACTCTTCATAACTCTAGACTCAGGACTCTCTCCACTGTGCCACGTAGTTATCTCACTTAAGAGGAGTAAAGGCAAAAGAGGGGGAGTGAACATTCCCCACATTTCCAGTCAAGAGACCTGGGTCTGAGGCCAAGCTTTGACTTAATGGCTGTGACCTTGGAAAAATTATGTGCTCCCCATGCCACCATTTTCTCATCTGCCAAATGTAAATGATGATGCATGCCGAAGGGAGGGAGTGGAAGAAGGAGCACACTTTCCTCTAGATGAGCAGTGACCCATCCCATAGGATTGTCAACTCTGGTAACAAATGACCAAAGAGTCACAGAGGTTTTGCAACCATTGTTAGCCACAAAAATGAGCTTGCACGGGTTAAAAGCAAAAACGCTTTCTTTATTCCTTTGGGGGAGAGAAATTAGACATGTGTCGGAACCTCCTGGGGGGGGGGACCCAAAGCCTTGGGATCAGCTTTGACTCATGTATTTGTGGCTAGACAGTCAAACAGTGAGGTTTAGCAACAGGGGTGAGGTACAACATTAACAGAGAAGCAAGGCTATCTAGTGACAAAAAGTCCTTTGATGCAGGGGTTCCTGTTTGGGCCTGTTGGTGCTGGCCCAAACTCAGGGACCATCGGTTCTCTGATTTAGTTGCAGCAAAGTTCATCCAGAATGCAAAGGATTGTTGTAGTGCCAAGCTCGTGGGCACAGCTTGCTTGCTGGGCCTTAGCTCTGGAAATCAGGGGATCTAAAGAGAGAGGCGGTCTTGCATCCCCACAGCTAAAAGGTAGAAAGCCCTCTGTAAACTGTAAAGCCTTTACCAGTATGAGGTGTTAATAGGTCTGAGCATCTGGCATGATCATTTTCACCACTATACAATGGAAGAAACACATTCGTGCCATAGACAATACAGAAGATGGAAAATTTCTATAATGCCATTATAAAAGCTTATTATCACAAAACTACAGAAATACCCAGATTCAAATCAGGTCCCTTGAACCATAACTATATATAAAGTGCTAAGCGAACACAGTTTAGCCAGTCAGCCCCGTGACTCCAGCCCTATCCCTTAATTCCCTATGGGATGTTTAATTCAGTGACAGGCACAATCACATGCTTAGGAAATAGATCTTTGAGAGTTGAACAAATAAGAGAATGAGAAGAGGAAAAAGTGTTGACATGAGGAAAAAGAAGGGAATAAACAGTTATTAAGTACCCACAATGGGCCCAGCTCTGTGTTAAGTGCTTTAGAATTGTTATCTCCCAACAACTTGGGGAGGTACTTTATTCCCATCTTACAGATGATGAAACTGAGGCAGGCAATGGTTAAGTGACTTACCATGGGTCACACAACTAGTGACTGTCTGAGGCTGAATTTGAACTCATATCTTCCTGACTATAGTCCTAGCTCTCTATCTGCTGCCTCATCTAGCTGTCTCTAGAGGGGGACACATATGGGACACATTCTGGACCTTTCCATGACACTTTCTTAAAAATAAAAAAAAATTGCCAGCCTGGGTCAGATCCATGATTTATGTGTGATGAAAGGGTGTGTTGGGGGAGGGTTCAATTGTTCCCCTCGACTTTAGCAGCAGTGAATGACACCCCAAACATCTCTGCTTTGCCTTAATAACCCATCATGGGGTCTACCATGCACTCAATCATCTAATTAAACCTTTTTAAAAATCTATTTATAGTTCCAGATGTCACCTCTTGGTAATTAAAAAGTTCCATAAATTTCCTGCCCACCATATAATGTAATGCATCCTTTAATTGTCTAAAATCTAGCCATTCACAGGCCTTGGGGGCTACCACATTTTTCTGGTCTTTCTTGATCTAATGAATCATTAGTCCATGTTCACTTGATGGAATTTATCTTCTCATTCATTCCCCTGACCTCTCGTTCCAGCCTCAAAGTGACTTCAGTGGGACCTTCATTTATCTAAACGTTAAGTGTTAGCCCTGGCAAAATTGTGAAATGGCTTTTCTTCTCTTTTCTCTTCTCTTCTTTCTGCATCTTTTTGCCTCTTCTTTGGAAACTCCATATACCAAGTCAATGCTGCCTTCTCTGCCCCTTATCAAAACCTGACCTAAGTAAGGCATCTCAACTTCTGACTCATCCTACAATAGAGATGACTCCTTATGGCTTGATGTGTTGGTTCTATTCTACAAAAATTTACTACCTATTTTATTTTAACAAAGGATAAGCCAAGTAAAAAGAATGAAACTCTACTGGTGGAATCAGCATTCAACGGAGGTAATATTTAAGGGGCAGGGGGAACCTTTTCATCTCATCCAGCACTTAGCACAGAGCAGGCATTTAATAAATGTTTGGTGTTCGATTGATTAATGTCACCCTACAACCACATCACATGGAAAGCCACTTATTATATCTATGCATTGAAGGAGAAGAAGTGACAGTTGTCGCTGATTGGGTTGTTTGTTGGAAGAAGATCTTGGAGTTTTAGTGGACTTCAGGCTCAATGTATCAACAAGATGACTCCCCAGTCAAAAAAAACCCAAAACGCTAATGCAGTATTAGTTTGTATTAATAGAAGCAAAGTGTTTGGAACAGGGCAATTGTTAGTACCATAAAACTGCCCTGGTCAGACCATTTCTGGTCTTGTGTTCAAATAAGAATGCCACATTTTAGGAATATGATATTATATGATGTGATATGTGATGTAATATGACATGGCATTACACTGTATGACATGACATGACATGGTATGGTTATTATGTGATATATGGTGTGGCATGTCATGGCATGGTATGGCATGGCACGATGTTGAGGAGTATCCAGAGGAGGGCAGCCAAAATGGTAAGAGAACCAGAAAATGTGCCATACAGGGGATAAGTTGAAGCGCTGAACACATTTAGCCTAGAACAAAAGAAAACTTTTTTGGAGAGAGGTGAGGAGTAAAAGGCCATAATAATTTTTAAGTAATTGGAAAGCTAAGATATTAAAGAGGCATTAAACTTGTTTTGTTTAGCCCTGAGGGCTTAACTAGAATATTCAGTAAAAGTCACAGAGAAGCAAATTTTAACTATGTAAATGAAAACTTCCTAACAATTAGACCTGTTCAAAAGTAGAAGGGCAACCTCATAGGAACTGAGTTCCCCTTCACTGGAGGTATTCAAGTAGACCACTGCCTGACCACTTGTCAGGTGTGTTATGAAGTGGATTTTTGTTTGCCAGTGGACTGAACTAAATAACCACTGAGTTCCTCTCTACCTCTCATATTCTGTGGTTTTATGAATGCAATCTGTCCATGGGTAGAATGCCAGGAGGATGCTGGAACAAGGGCATTGGCACCTGGCAATATAAGAGTGGGGGAAGTAAAGGACAGTAGGGAGCCATCTCCAACAAAATCCTTCCTTCAATACCAAGCCCTGTGCATCAAGAGGTGAAGGCGGAATGTTATCTTTGCATCCTCCTAGTTTCTTAATAGATAGTGAATCAAGCGGAGCATCCTAGGAAGTCAGTTCTGAGCAGAAAGGCAGTGTGGCCTGGCTGGCTCTGGCCCTTTGTTGTCTGGGATCCCCATGCCTTTGGCATCGCTGATGTGGCCAGGTGGCTAGAGATCTTCCGATGGGAAATAATCTGTCCAGAAAGCAACTGCCCACTCATCAGGGCCAAGGACCAAGTCAAAGACAAGCAAAGCTGCTGATTAGTGGACTTTTTCCTTTAAAACTAATCATGATAGAAGGACTTAACAGCTTACTCTCCTCTCCCCAAACACAAAGTGTGGGCCTGGCATGTATCACCAGGGATCTGGGGGACTTATTTCAAAATCATCACAAAGTCTCTCAGTTCCTCTGGTTGCTTGAGATCACACCTCTCAACTACCCCTTGGTTTTAGTGCTTAGAAACCCCAACAAGCCTCTGATGGGATTATCTTAATATTTTCATCTCTCAGTACATCTGGGACACATCTGCACACCACATGTCAATTCAGCTCCCACAAGATAACGTATGTAAAAGGCTCTGCAAACCCTGACTCACTAAATAAGTGTCAGCTGGATGCCATCCTGTCCATGAACAGTACCACTGTCACTCCTGAAGTAGAAAGCTCTCTACATCCCACTTGTTGGGGATGGTGGGACATGGACCCTCTCTACTCCCCTCCAAACTTATGCTTATGTGGGAACAACTTCCCCCAAGCAAACAGCTCCATGATTCCAAACCAGTAACTGGAATTTCTAGTCTCTCTTCTCCAGAGAGAGAGAGAGAGAAAAGAAGAAGAAGAAGAAGAAGAAGAAGAAGAAGAAGAAGAAGAAGAAGAAGGAGAAAAGAAGAAGAAGAAGAAGAAAAGAAGAAGAAGAAGAAGAAGAAGAAGAAGAAGAAGAAAGAAGAAGAAGAAAGAAGAAGTAAGAGGAGGAGGAGGAAGAGGAGGAAGGGAAGAGGGAGGAAGGAAGGAAGGAAGGAAGGAAGGAAGGAAGGAAGGAAGGAAGGAAGGAAGGAAGGAAGGAAAGGAGGGAGGAAGGGAGGAAGGAAGAAAAATATGATTCCCAATCTCTGGGCAAATGCTCAAAAGCCTTTGAGGAAGTCTCAGCTAAAGGCAGCTAAGTGGTACAGTGGAGAGAACATTAGGCATGGATTGAGGAAGATAAAAATTCAAATTCAGCCTTACTAGCTGTGTGACCCCATCACGTACGTAACCTAAGCTTGCCTCAGTTTCCTTGACTGTAAATGAATACAATAAAACCATCTACCTCTCAGGACTGTTTTGAGGATAAATGAGATAATATTCCTAAAGTGCTTTGCCTGCCCTTAGTTGGTGCTTAACAATTTCTTATTTCTTTTCTTTCCTGTGATCTCATATAACTATAACTGCTTTAAAGTTGGGTGAATCCAGATGCGGGGATGTTTCTGCAGTTCCCTGATGCTGCCTTTGTGTTATGACAGGGAAGCCTCTGCCCCACTTTCCTACCTGGACATCTCTTTATGGATAGCTGGGAAATTGCCCTAGATCCTTTTGACCAGAAATGAGTGGTCTATAGTAGAAGTCTCCAAATTTTTGTGATCACATATCCCATCAATAAAAAAATTTACTCACATGCTCCTAAGACATGTGCATTTACTTATTTAAATATATATACTTCTATACTAATAATTGTATACATTACAAAATTGACATAAAAGTAGAAATTTAAGAAGAATGAGATAAAATAGAATATCTTATCCTAGAATTAATTCACAGCCATTAGAGTTTATTGAGAAAGGGCAGTAATATGGCAGGAAGATCACTTTGGAAACTATGTAAAGAATAAATTGGAGGGGGCGGAGCCAAGATGGTGGCATAGAAGCAGCAAAGCACCACAGCTCCCACACAAACACACTAAAAAACTCATAAAATGGGACGCCAAACAGATTTTCAAGCTCCAAAATTCTCCACAAGACAGAAAGCACATCTGTTGCTACAGGCAGCGCAGCAGGGGGGGCTCTTTCCAGCAGTCTGGGAGTCGCCCTGGGGCATCGGGCGGGGAACTGCGGCTATAGGAGAGCTGATCAGCTGCACTGGAGGCACAATTACCACATCTATCAGGCCAGAAGAAAAAAAGGCTAAGAGAAAGGTCAGTGGATTTTGCTAACTCGGGAGGAGAAGAGCGGGTCCGGCCAAACTGCTCCCAG